>OZ014525.1:17210514-17810514 GCA_963966055.1 Lathyrus aphaca
TTTAGATAAGTGGACCAGGGCCTACGACAAAGGACAACGCTGGGGTCACATGACAACAAACCTCGTTGAATCCATGAACTCTGTTTTCAAAGGAATCTGCAACCTACCGATAACCGCTTTGGTGAGGTCAACCTACTTTAGGCTCGGAGCACTTTTTGACACCAGGCGTTCAAAGTGGAGTACAATCCTACAGTCTGGTCAAGTGTTCAGCGATAGTTCTATGACATTCATCAAAGACGAAGCATCCAAGTCTAACACACATGTGGTCACTGTGTTTAACCGCATTAAGGGACATTTCAATGTTGATGAGATCATGGATCACAACGAAGGGAGACCGAGGGGATCCTATCGGGTGGAACTTGATAACAATTGGTGCGACTGTGGTAAATTTCAAGCCTTTCGCATGCCTTGCTCCCATGTCATAGCGGCATGTTCGAAGGTTCGGCTAGACCCTTCAGGCTTACTATCCCCTGTTTACCAAGTGCACAACCTTTGCAACGTCTACAACAAAAGCTTTCCGGTTGTTGCAAATGAGGACTACTGGCCCTCATACAACGGGGAAATAGTCTGGCACAACGAGAACATGCGAAGAAAGAAAAAAGGTCGTCCTAACAGCACGCGTATTCGCACCGAAATGGATACGGCGAACAAGATGGTGAGATTGTGTAGTTCATGTCGTCAGCCCGGTCACAATTGAAAAAAATGTCCCAACGTTGGACCAAGCTCAACATCGTAAATTAGGTCATTGTAACCGTATTTATTTTATATGGAAGCCTAGTTCGTTTAATTCATATCAGTAAAATCATACAACCACAAGGAAATACATGATTCAGAAAATGACCGTACATAAATAAAACGGAAAAATACATAAATAAAACCACCACCACAAACACGAACATACATAAATAAAACCAGGAAATACATGATTCAGAAAATGACCATACATAAATAGAACAACTGCAAGATTCAACAAATCTAGCCTATCAGAACCATCAGGATAGCTTCACCTCCACCTAGCATCATCGACAAAACACCTGCATCATTGACAATTTTTCTCCATTTCGTCACACCAAACTCCACAACCCTCTTCTCAATTTTAATTATCTTTTCTTTGTGGCCGATCTCTCCTTCTAACCAGCGGGTTAATTCTCTGTGCAAGTGTTCCAAAGTTTGGGGGTTCCATAACAGCATCTTCAGAGGAGACTTTGTTGCCGAGAAAAACACTAAAGCATTTTTCTTCAAGATATCAAATTTTGGAAGCGGTTCTTCTGATGTTGAGGAAGACGGTGCCGATGCATAATTAGATGGACGGGGAGAAGCCATATTGTGAGAGAGGGAGACTGAAAGGACTGAAAGAGAGAGGGTTTGTAAGGATGGAGTGAGATGAGTCCTAGATTTATGAGTGAGGCATATATATAGTAAAAAAAGTTGCAAACCCTAGGTATATATACATGTATAAGTATATATATATATATATATATATATATATATATAGACTTATATATATATATATATATATATAGACTTATATATATATATAAATATATATATATATATATATATATATATATATATATATATATATATATATATATATATATATATATATATATATATATATATATATATATAAGGAATATTTGAATTAACTTATGAATTAACAAAGTGCAACACACCATTTGGCGAATGCATGTTGAATTTACAACACATTCGCCAAATGGAATGGCGAATTGGTGAGGAAATTTCATTCCTAGCCAAATCATTTGGCGAATCCTTCAACAAATACACATCTTCAACAAATGATTTGGCGAATGTGTGGCCAAAGTGTGTTAGTTTGGTATTTTTTTGGAAAAATATGTTATTTTGGAAATTAAAATAACAAACTCTGTTATTTTAAAAAAAAATTCACAATTATATGTTTCGACGGATTCTATTTGATTTTCTGTTAAATACAACAAATACAAACTTTGTTCGACACAAAATAATTTCGACACCCATCAAATTTAGACATAATATTTTGATTTTCACACAAAGAATTAATATTTAACTCAAAATTAAATACTTGTTTACCTAAAAAAAATAGAGCAATAGAAAGTATGTTGTATGTTCTCTTACTCTTGTTCTTTCATTTAATTTTTTAGTTTAAATTTAGTTCTTAATAACAAATTACAATTTTTATTACATTAATTGATTAATTATTATTATCCAGTTTTGTCCTAACTTTGCGTCACTTTCCTCTGAAAATTTTGTCAAGTGAGTTAAATTAAAATTTGACGCTAACTCTCTGCTTCACCTTGCTCCCTTAGATCCTTTCGCGCTAAGAGGTTCGATTCCACCTTTTTATGCTTTCTTACTCATCTATCAAACTTTCTTTTACTTTTTTCTATCAATGCAATTTGCAACCTCTTTTTCCCGTTAATTTCTCATAAATGGGATCTGATCCTCGTGAATATCTGTTCACTGAATAGTTTTTGCTAATCTCTTTCTTTTTTCAATTTTTAGTTGCTTTTCCTATTGTTACTTCAATACTACTGAAACTTCAAATTGAAACTGTGTTTGATTATATGTATATTTGGTTTCAGGTTTCGAGCATTTAGAATTGATTATGGATGTGTAGAATTGGTTTTGATATCTGTGGTTGTTCTCAAGTAGAATTGATTTTATTTGAAGTTGTGATGTGTAGCTTTTGAGTGTGTAAATGTGATTTTTACGCTGAGATTTACTATTTAACTCATTTTTTCAAGAATTTAAGCAAAAAGATAAATCACTTTGCCTTAGACTCAAAATCAATTTTACTTAATTGGTTACTACTGCTATTGGTCCAATAGGTTACTCAATTTATTTGTCAGTTTATTGAATAAATCCTTAATCTGCCTACATGCGATATGCTCTCTCACACAAACACAAATCAAATTTGGAGTATAATGTTATATGCATTATTTTGGTATCACAGTGAACAACTCTGAATAGTTTGACATGTTTTACTGTTTCTGGCCTGCATTTTTTAAACTAGTCTGGCTTTATAGACCATGTAGTGGAAGGTGTTCTTTGTTTTCTCCCACTTCTTATGACGATATCTTAATCGTAGAATGTTAGATTTATATGAGTCTTTTGCTATTCAATAATAGAGAGAAATAAATGTAGAGGCTATATAATATCATAGCATGTGATAAATTCCTTACCATATATATATATTCAAAATATTGCAGTGTTATCACATATCCGCAATTGCCATGCTATGGCGGATATACGTGGCGGTTTTTGGGCTTGCCACAATGGTAAATATCGGCTAATATTGCGGGGTTTTCTGATATAATCCGCTATAATGGCGTTGCAAAGTGTCCAATATGGCAGGATTTTGGCTCTCCGCCATGGGCAACACTGCAGTATTGTTAGTTATCATATCTTTTAATTGCTTCACTGGAAGAGAATCTTTTGCATTGTCGATTATATATTCAAATAGTTTAACAGAAGTAAATTCATTTTATCGTAGGCTGGCGAGTTTGTTTGTGTGCACTGTGCAGATATGTATAAGAACCGATTGCAAGAATTGGCTCAAAGAAGCTGTTTTAACTTGCCAGCCTATTCCTGTATTCGTGAAGGGCCAGATCACGCTCCTCGTTTCAAGGTAACTGTCAACTTCAATGGAGAGACCTTTGAAAGCCCTACGTTTTGCTCTACTCTTAGGCAGGCTGAACATGCAGCAGCTGAGGTAGCTCTGAACACATTGGCAAAGAAAGGTCCTTCTAGAACATTGGCAGCTAGAGTTCTGGTGAGAAATTTTTATAATCATCTCTCCCAATTTTCCAGTTATCATCTATGTTCCTCTCTTTCTTCTAAGTCATAATCACCTGATGACACGTGCGTAACTGTTTAACAATTGTAATTTCATGTATAATGCTTTTGAATACTAGAACGGATTACCGTAGGTCCGCATAAATTTTGTCCAATAAGAGAATGTGTGTTAGACAGAGTTTTAGAGTGAGTGGTCCTATCACAACTCGTTCGATATATACTAAAAGGTAACAATTGTTGTTTGAATGTTTACAGGATGAGACAGGAGTATACAAAAATTTGCTCCAGGAAACTGCCCACAGAGCTGGACTGAACCTTCCTGTTTATAGGACTATTCGTGCTGGATCAGGTCATGTCCCTAACTTCTATTGTACCGTTGAGATTGCAGGAATGCATTTTGCTGGCGACCCAGCTAGGACCAAGAAACAGGCTCAGAAAAATGCGGCAATAGCTGCTTGGTCTGCATTGAGAAAATGTAAGCATTTTACAGATGTAATTATATCTTCTGTATATTTCCAACTTAGAGTCATGGGTAGTATAACCGGACCGGGTTTCCTTGCCGTTAGTGAATCATACATTCACACATTCAGAATACTATTAGCCTTTTGATCAAGATCGGATGGTAAAGATTTAAATTTGATATTTAAAATTATAAAATCAAAACTAAAATATGTATATTATTGAACCTTCAGTTCTTGATTGAATGGTCAATAATAACTTGAATGCGTGCATTTTGCGACTGCAGTGGATCCAATTTCAGTATAACTTCATTGTCTTATTTTCAATTTACCTTTTATTCTTTTTTATTTGACATTATCTGGCCTGTGCTTTTTCTTTTCTTTCTAGGACTGACTTTGTTCTAAATTTATTTCTAGTGTCAGAGAATCAGTTATCTTCCTCAACTTCATCCTCATATTCTTCTGAGTCTAAAAACAATGAAGAACAGGAACATGTCATTATTGCCCGTGTCCTTGCAAGTTTACATTCATCTGGATCAAAAAACTTTCCAAAAAATGATCATCAACATAGATGGCAAAACTCCACTACAGCTTCATTGGTGTCAACCCCGCCAACTCCAGGGATGTATCCTATGCAATACCAGCATTGTGAAATCTCTAATTTTTCACCTGAGTTGGTTCTTTATCAGATTTGGCAGCAAGAACAAATCATGCAGCAACAAAACCGCCTGTTGGCACTAACCATTCAACCAATTATTCCACCCGCTCCGCAGATTTATCCGTTAATGCCATCTGTGATCCCGCCAGATCACTATCTTTATTTTCCACCTAACGAGTTAGCATCAGTTCCCATGAGACCAAAATTTTCGATTACCACTCCAAGGCCTCCATTTTACATTCCAAACCAAATCGTTCCCGAGTTAAACAGGGGGAGGTCAACGGTAATCATTAGAGAGATACAAGAGGAAAAAACAGAAGACCCCACCGCTTCCAACTTTAGCAACGAGACAAGATCCCCATCACCAGCTCCCGAGATCGAGATACAGAAGCACGAGGGCTCGAAAAGCAACAGTAGTAGTAGAAATGATGAAATGAGAGGAGAACAAAGTGGGAAATCCGAGTGGGATTCTCATAGGAGCATGAGATTTGCTCACAAACCAGTTAACATTGAGCTGCAAAACCCATCCAGGATTGCCATAGCACGTTCACAAGCAAGTTCCGACCGATGTTTTAGACCGCCTGCAGCTTCATATTCCACTATGAGAACCATAAGCCCTACTTCATCGACAGTGCAACATAGGGAAGTACCTATGGCTGCTGCTTCAAGGTTAAGAACTGGTGTCCCACGAAGTCCGGGCATGATGAGAACAGCCACTCCTGTATTCAATATGGCCCCAGCTGTGAGAATCAGATCAGTAGTTCCGGTCTGCTCAGCTCCTCCAAGGAGGTTCGTGGCAGAGACGTCCAAAAGCAAGGAAAAAGAAGATTCAAAACCAAAAGACAAATGATGTCTCAAGAACAAGCCCCGAACTTGCCATTTTAGTTCTTAAATATAAATATTGCTGAGTTTTGAATATAGAATTTAAAAAGGGTAGTAGTAGTTTGTGCCAAATAATATGTTGGATGCATTTGTGGATATTGTAAACAAAAACTCTACAAATAGATTCCAACTTTGACATGAGATCCTGGCTTGTAATGGTGAGCGAATTTGATAATGTAAATCCTCATCTAAATTATAGTAACAGTATAAGCAATGTTTTAAAAACCGGATTGGAGATCGAACCGGTGAAACTTGCGATTTAAAGTTCAATTGGTTAAACCGGTTAAATCTACGATCGAACCGATTGTTAAATAAACTAATAATACGAAACTGAATTTCATAGACCTGTCTCGTATTATTATATTTTCACAACTTTATAAACTTATTATTTCAAAAATTCATTACAAATTTAATACAACAACATCAATAATATATTACATAATTCTACATTTCATTTCGACCATATTTTAACAAACTAAAGAATTACAATAGAATAACCATCACTTAAGAGTATTTTACCAAACTAAAGAATTACAATAGAATAACCATCATTTAAGAAAATTTTACCAAACTAAAGAATTACAATAGAATAAATTAAACTAATACAAACCAAATTTAAAATAATAGAATATAATAACTAAAATAAAGTTCAAATAATTAAGAATATCTAAATTATAAATATATATTTCATTAAACAACAAAAAAAATCAAATTTGAGCGGAACTATGACAAACATATCTTAATTGACAACAATAAACAATATTGACTTGAACGAAAATCAATATTAATTTGGACATCGTAACTATTTTTGAAAGAGACGGCATGATGATGATGGAGTGTGGTTGAAAGAAAAACTATAATTGAGTGACAAAACTTAGAAGTTTGTATGGATGTAAAAAATAGAGAAAATTCTTTGTGATTGGGGAATGTATATTAAGTTTTGATATCAACATATTAAAATAAAAATGGTAAATTTGATACATTTTTTAATCGGACGGTTTTACAAAACCGATTCCGATTTTAATCTGATTTTTTTGGTTTTACTCCGATTTTGACCCATTAACGGTTTTGAGAGAGAGAGAAAAGGAGGTTCTAACTTCTAATAATAGTGTTTTTAATACTACATCCATATGCTTCACAAAATTAACTTTCTAACGTCTCTCATACACACCAAAATACTTCATAAGTGAGTCATTCCAATTTTTAAAAAAATAATAGTTTACCTCTATAATGATGGAAGAGGTAGTCCGTAGGTAAAGTTCCAGAATAATTAATTGAACATATTTTGAACTTATGATAGAATGTTTATTTCACAACTTAGTGGATATTACGGGAGTTAACTTCCGTATTAACCCTAAGGACATCTAATCGATTGGAAGATGAAATGAAGAAGTCCTTGAGTGCAATCTTTCAATTAAAGCAGACAACAAACAATAGTTAATAAAAGTATACCCAGTCTGGGGTAAATCTTGTAGCTCAGATAGCTGCATAACATTCGTAAACCATGATTCATCGTGATTTGGTAGCTTCACAATCTTCCTATTATGGTTGATACGTTTCAAAGGCTAACGGTGTTGTAAAAAAATTGCACCAACGTCAAGATGTTCAAATCTTATATTAGATATGTTTAAAAGAATAAATACAAATTTATTTTATCTCTCAATCCCACACGTGCCTGGCAACATGATCTTCATACAGACAAAGCGGTGAGGTAACTAATGGGCCTTCTGGATAAACATCAGGAGCGACATCAACATGTTGGACTTCTAGGGTGGCAACAAAGGACTCATGTCCCCGGGAGGACAATGCCGAAAACACATGAGCTTTGGAAAACAATGTTTTTGTATCAAATGAAATGACATCGATGTCTGGATTCAGATGAAACTTGATTGTCTATTGTCTCTCGTCACTTAACTGATAGAGACATAACTGTAGTGAATGTGCTAGAGCGTGCAAACCAACATATGCAGGACACACATGACATTTGGAAGAAATTAGAAAGTAAACATAATTTGTTTTGTATTTATATTGTAACACTTTTTGCATTATATGTATATATTTTATCATGTATATTTTGTTTAAAATGTAAAAAAAAAAAAAAAATTGAAGTTTTTTCAAAACTCATCATTGTCTACTGGATTTTTCATATTTTCGAAAATTTTGGTATATGTATTGAATTTTTCAAAATATTCGGTACATTTTATAGGTTACCGATTTTTTTTTTAATATATTTGCATCAGATTTTTGAAATACCCGATATTTCTTCAAACTTTTATCAGAAATCATTGTGTTTGTATAGGAAATTTTTGATATTAAAAATCCGATATTTCTTTGAAAAATTTAATATATTACAGTGTTTTTGAAAATCCTGAATCATTTAATAAGTGCAATAGTAATACTCGTGCTCATGTGTCAATCAGATATTGAGAATAGCAGGATAAATTCTCCAAAAACATCCGATAATAGTTGAGATCGGAACTTGATTCATATTGCAACTTCAAAAAATCAGTACTTACTCCCGCTTACCCATTAATTCATAATCCTAAACTGGAAACGATTAAAGCAGCTGGCAGTAACTTTGGACAGTAAGTTTGGGCAAATCCCAACCCCACAGCCAGCCACAATGCCATAATTAAGTTCGCTATTTGAGTGACAATATTACCAATAATTTGGTATTAACAAATTCGTAATTTATTTATCAATAATAATTTATAAACAAAAGAGTATTACAAGATGGTATAATTAATTAGCTATGACAAGCATTTACCAAAAAAACAAGAAAGATGGTATGATGATCACATGGGTTGGGTTGTCAGTTGTCTCGTAACACACAGCATAGTCCACATTCACGCTCATTTGCCTTCAAACACAATTGAACTTGTCGTCCATGAACTTTTCTTTCTTACTCATTTACCATTTCTCTTTTATTTTGGTTGAATGTGAAAATTATTATTGAATAATGTAGTATCAAACTATATGTTTAAATTAATTATTGATTACTTATATATTAAGGAATTACACTCGTAATTAACTATCTTAAGGAATTAATTATTATATTAGTCAATTACATTCTAACATTTACATGTTGAATACAATGCTGCAATATTTTGTTCGACATTCCAACTTACACTCCCCTAATCTGAAACTAGCAAAAGAGACATATTACAACATGATACAAACATTAGATTCATGCACATTGTTGAACAAGACTCAAATGACACAAACTTCAATCCTTGTTTTTATATAGTTGAAAAACTTGAGTTTCATTGGTTTAGTTAGCACATCTGCAAGTTGCTCTCCCGTGCTGCAATGTTTCATCTCAATTGTACCATCTTTAGTCAACTCCCGAAAAAAGTGAAACCTTACATTTATATGCTTGCATCTTCCATGCATCACTTCTTTGACAACTTGATTGTGGAATTGTTGTCACACATGATGATTGTACCTTGGTTTTAAGTATGATCAAGCTTGTGAAGAATGCTTTGAAGCCACACTTCTTGACAAGCACATGAGGCTGCTACATCAAACTCAACTCCAGTGCTTGAAAGAGTCACAATGGGTTGCTTCTTTGAAGACCATGATATAAGACCTGATCCAATTTTGAATGCATGCTCTATAGTGCTTTTTCTACCATCATTATCTCCTGTATAATTAGAGTCTGACCATTCTTGCAAGACCATCTCATCATTCATCTTGTACAAAAATCTCAGGTTCATAGTTCTCTTTAGATACCTTAGGATTTTTTTTAAGCTGTCAGGTGAATTTCAGTTGGTCTCTTCATGTATCTAGCTACCAAGCATTCTTAATAGGCAAGGTCAAGCCTGATAGCAAGCAAATATATTGAGCTTCCCACTATTTACTTATAGCTTGTGGCATAAACTAGCTTAATATTTTCATCTTTGTTCAACCTGTAACCTAACACAATATAGGATTACAAACCTTATTGCATTGATTTATGCCAAATCTTGTGAGTATTTCATGGGCATATTTATGCTGATAGATGAAGATTCATGCACTTTCTTGATTTACTTCCACCCCCAAGAAAGTATATCATTTTCTCCGTATATGTCATGACAAACATCTTTCTCATTGATTCCTTGAATCCTTCATACATTTGTCGATAATTGCTTATGTAGATTATATCATCTACATACAAGCTGACAATCAATATCTTATCCCCAGTATGCTTCACAAACAATGTATGTTCATGAGGGCACTTTTCAAAATTCTCTTGATTGAAATATGCTTCAATCTTGTTATACAAGACCTTTAGAGTATACCTAAGGCCATAAAGCGCCTTTCTCAGCTAGCAGACCTTGTCTCTTCCTCCTTTCTCATGGCCAACACTACTACAAAACGCTTAAACAACGATGTCAGGCTCACCACAGTTCATTCCTACACCGTTGTGACATATCTAAACTATGACACTACTGTATTATATTTGTTTTTTGATTTAAAATTATTTGTATATAACAACAGTTAATAAGCCAACCGTGGTGATATCATCAAGCTTTCATGGGTTCGAACCTCAGTGCCATCATATATATTATTCATTTTATGTTAAGGCGCGCTTTTTCTTTTTTATTTACTTTTAAATAAAAAACTTAAAGGTTATGACTACGGTTGTTTTTTCCACTGTTGTGATATATTTTGTATGAATTTTTAATTTTTTATTCTAAATATGACTCTGGCGCTTAATTATGAAATTTCATTATGAAAGAAATATATCACGACGACTTGTAATAATGACTGTCATAATATAGTTTCAATATTTTTTGTATCATAACGATATATTGTATAGACCATTGTAGTAGCTTTACAATACACTCCTAGCTAGTTTACTTGTCTCTTCAATATCCTTTTTTCCATTAAAAATAGAAACTAGACGAAACGATAGACGAATTCAACCCTAAACCTTAACGTTCAATACTGTGAAACAATAATCGATTTCAACCAAATCTTACATCATTAGTATCCATTATTCACTGTGTTGTTATCATTTTTGTAATCATTGTAACAACATTTATACGCCATCATAAATATAATACAATTTAATCAAATAATCAAAGTTCCCTCAGGAAAGGGCATCACATTTCTCATAACTCAAACATCATAAACATCATAAACGTCATAATAGTCATGTCCCGTATGTAATACCTCAAAATTTGCCCTCATTCTTTTTACCACTAATTGGCTCATCGTTTCGCATTCATTTGCATTTCCCATTAGATCATAACAATCATAATTGCACATTTGCATAGATTTCCTCAGGCATGGGATCAGTGTCCTCTGAAGAACCAGTTTATTCCACTGTTTTTTTGTTTTTTCTATTTCACTGGAATTGGCTACGTGGATTACGGAATTAGGGTCTTGTGTTCATATCTATCAGATGGGTGCAAGGAATTCCATCATTGCTTGCAGAGTTAATCAGAGTTTTACGGCAAAAGAATTTTGGGCCGTGGCATAAGAGATCTCGCCATGGATCCACATAGAAATCAAGACATTGTGGTCCGCTCATTTGCTTGTCGCATGATGCAAACTTATGTAGAGTTAGAATTGTGGTTGAAGCTTTATGAAGAGTTTAAGTATAATATGGATTCAAGATTCGGATCTGAATACAAGATGTTGGAAAGGATCAAGTTTAGTTGCAAGTTCAAATGGATTTCAAAGAAAAATAATAATAATAATGACAAGGTTCAATTGGGTCACAAATGAAGTTTGGAATTCAATTTTCAAAGGCTACATTGTTATTGTTATTATTGGGATTCGTGGATTGTCTTGAGAAGTTTCTATGAGGTTACTTTTGGGAATGTATTTCATTTGAAATAAGATCCAATCTTACACCGCTTACAAGTTATTGGGTTGCCGTTAAACAATATTTAAATGCGTGGACTTTGGTTGCTTTTCATCCTATGAGCGAAATTATTAGATCATTCACAAGTGAATTCACAGTGGAAGAGACACGGTGGAATTTCAATACAAGTTGAGAAAAATAGAGAATCAATTGCAAAGGAAAATATATGAAAAAAATAAGAAGAGAACTTAGAGAATTCCAAAGAAAATCCCTCTACAAAATTGCACCAAGAAAACATTGTACACCAGATTTTTTATGCAACCTCTTTCAATCTCTTCGTCATCATAATTCAACAAATTCCCCTGAATCTTTTACCTTTATCAACCGCGGATTCCGCGAATTCCATCCTACCACCATTCTGAATTGTCTTCATTAACCTTCAACCATCTCCAAACGCCACCAACCTTCATCAACATGGATTCGGAACCAGAGCTCATGCCAATTTGAAACCGCAACGAATATCTGTAAGAATCATTACTCCTTCAAAGCAGTTTGTAATCCAGAATGCATCGTGTTGCACCCCAAAATTTGCCCTCACAATACAAGACTTTGTGTGCTAAGAAGGTTCACAAGGTTCACAAGTTTCTCAATGCTTATATAACCTTTCATGAGGTTCATAAAGTCTATAAGTCACTTTATGAAGGTTCACAAGGTTCACAAGCTTCTCAACATTTACATAACCTTTCATGAGGTTCATGAAGTCTACAAGTTACTTCTTGAAGGTTCACAAGGTTCACAAGTTCCACAATGCTTTCAACACCTTTCATGAAGTTCATGAAGTCTACAAGTTACTTTGTGAAGGTTCACAAGGTTCACAAGATTCACAATGATTACAAACCTTTCATGAGGTTCATAAAGTCTATAAGTCACTTTATGAAGGTTCACAAGGTTCACAAGCTTCTCAACATTTACATAACCTTTCATGAGGTTCATGAAGTCTACAAGTTACTTCTTGAAGGTTCACAAGGTTCACAAGTTCCATAATGCTTTCAACACCTTTCATGAAGTTCATGAAGTCTACAAGTTACTTTGTGAAGGTTCACAAGGTTCACAAGATTCACAATGATTACAAATCTCTCCTGAGGTTCATGAGGTCTACAAAGCCACTTCATGAGGTTCACAAGGTTCACAAGCTTCAAAATACCTCCCATGAGGTTCACAAGACATTTTATGATGATTCACAAGGTTCACAAAGTTCACAATGGGTCAGAAGAGTTGACAATTCCCTCAGACAATGCACCTCCTAAGCAGTACATCCAAAACTAGGGTTTTGACTTTAATCAGACTAAATGGACTTCCAATACCTCAAGTGAGTTTCATAACATCTTATATGTATGTAAGAACCCCCATGACAAGTTTCAAGACTTTTCTCAAAAGTTTGCTCAGTCAGATGATCAGATAAGTCAAAATCAGTCAATGCAGTTAAAAAGTCAAACTGAGGTCAACTGTGGTCAAACCAAGGTCAAACTTCATGATTTTTTGCCAACATCAAGTATATGAAGTAAAATTCATCATTTGATCAAGGGATGATCATGATTCATCAAGGAGATTCCAGATCATCAATAATCAGGAGTTTCTAAATTAGGGTTTCCTCAGTAAAAGTCAACTGAACTTTGACCAGCCATAACTTTCACATACTTCATCACCAAGTCTCCATCCAAAGCTCATTTTGAAGGAAATTGAATTCTCTACAACTTTTATGTTTCAAGTTAAGCCCAAAAATGCTTCATTTGGAAGATATGACCTAAGACATTATAGGTCATTTCAAAAGTCAACAAAAAGTCAACAACTTCAAAAGGGCATAACTTGAGATTGGTAAATGATATGGACCTGAAACCAATGGGGTTGTTTAGAGGACTCTTCAAGCTTTCCAAAAAGTCCAAGAACACCCTCATACCCTTAAAATTGAGGGAGATGTGCCTTTGCAAAGTTGGGAAATTTTGTGATGGTTTATGTTGAAAATGGAGGTTTAAAATCACTTCTTTCCAAATGGGCTGCCCAAGTAGTGATCCAATCCATACCATATCACTATGCACGACCCAATTGACCAAAATTCAGCATTTTTATTATTTTATTTTTATTTATTATTGATTTAATTCATAAAAATCATTTTAAATAAATATAAAATATGAAAATCTATTTTTGGAGGAAGATAATGCTTCTAGAAATTCTTAATTGGTGATTAGAATTAAAGGAGAAGGAAATCATGTGATTAATCCAAGAATAGCAAGTCTTCATGATCAAATATTTGAACTTTAAACTATGATATTTTTCAATCTTTTTGGATCCAAATCTCCACACAACCAATGAGTTTTTCTGACCTAATTCACTCACATATATATATACTAAACATAACCCTAGCCTTGGGGCACGAATTCCAGCAGCCAAAAGGTAAGATCATAGTTCAAAAATTCAAGCAAAAAAGTGAGATTCGAATTTTGAAATCCAGGGCTCTAGAAGGTAAACTAAGAACACAGAGAGGTTCCTTGATCATCCATGAAGCAAAACCAATGCCCATACGCATCTATATCATGCATATATGAACAATCCGAAGCTTTGTTATTCTTGAAAATTTATTTTTCGATTTCCATTATTTGATCATTATTAATGAAATTTGTGTGTTGATTTGATGTTAGTTGAAGCTTTGGAACAATTCTGGACAAATTAATTGGATTTTCGTGACCCTATACGGATTCGGCCATTACTAGGGTTTAGGACCTCCATTAGGGCTTTATGATCTAGGCTATATAAATTTATTCTAGAAACATGGTTCGATTCCAAATTGTCTTGTGATCATGTTTGACTGATTAATTTATTGAAATTTTACAGTTTTGGCCATGTATGAGATCCATAGGTATTGCTGCCAAGTTGATTTTCGCAGGTATCTTGGTGGAAAATTTCGCAGCTAAAATCGAAGGGCAGGAGGTTGAAGAAGACTGCTTCCCGCGCGCTCAGAAATTCAAATTATGTTAACTTATTTTATGTTGTTTTGTTATTTTGTTATCACACGCGCGTGTGTGCCCTGGTGGTAAGCTTGATATGCGTATGTTGTAAGGACCTTGGTTCGATACTGGGCTGGTGCATTGTTTTTTTTGTTAATTTTCAGGATAAAAGCAAACATAATATATTATGGTTTCTTGCCATTATATAATCAGATTGGCTCTTCCAGCCGGGTGGTAACGCGCGCATACTCGTATACATAAGGTCCTGGGTTCAATCCTCCCCCAGGCCTTTTGTTTTTTTCATTTATTTTGCTGGTTATTGGTTTGAAAGAACAAAACCATTTGGAGGCCATCCTTCTTGCACCAACCAGCGCCTGGCCCAGTGGTAGAGCATAGATGTTGTGAACAAAGCCTCCTGGGTTCAAATCCCAGCCAGGTTTGTTTTGCTACTTTCTTTTATTTTATTTTTGTGTAATTAGTTTAGGTTTTATTAATAATTATATAATAAAATAATTCTATAAAATAATAGTTCCTAATAAAAAAAAATCATATGTTCTTAATTTAAAAATTATTCCTTTTATTATATTAGTAAAAATAATTTTTTTTGTATATAACTAAACCCTAATTTTTTTTAAACAAACCCTAAAAATATTTTCTAGAATAAAATCTAATTCTATTTTTTCTAAATAATGTTATTTTCTAATTCTTATTATAATTCTTGTAAATTTTTGTAAATATGATTATCCTTTATGAACATGACCTTAAAATATTTTTTTTTAATTGTTGATATGTATTTAGAAATAAATAAATTGGTAATGATTAAAATTTATAAATTCTATTATGTTTAAAAATTTTGTTATAGTAATTATTCATATTTCTAAATAAGTGATTATATATGAAAAATTCAATTTTTTGTTTATTATTCTAATTATGTCATTATTTATTTTAATTATTGTTACTAACTATATTATTATTTATTATCTTTGTTTATTATTATTTTTATATTTCTTATTGTTATTTCTCTAACCTTTGTTTATTTTACTAATTATTATTATTTTACTAATTATTATTCTATTTCCACTAACCTTATATTTTTTTAATTATATTTACCACTAACCCCTATTTATTATTTATTTATTATTTTAGCTTGTTTATTTATATTTTGCTAATTAATTATTTTTGCTATTTATTTATTTATTTTTGCTTATTATAATTATTATGTAAATGCTCCTGGATGTAAATTTTGTAATTATTTAATTATTTTTGCTATGGTTAGTAATTAGGGAGTGCAAATATGTATTTTATTTAAAATAAATTAGATCACTTTAATCATAAGATAATTAAATTAAACACTCACACACGTAAGTCGATTTTAATCGCCGTCTCACTTTCTAAGGTTATCCCTCAAGTTGCCTAAATAATAAGGTCAAGTGGGGTGTATAAAGCAAGTCCCTTAAAAGATAAAAATCATCAAGTCCCTCATGGTTGCCTTTATGAATCAAGTCCCTTCGAATAAATGATGATAGTCCCTCCTATATGTTTATTACACCCCACAGTTGCCTTCATAAAAAACAGATGTCCCTCTCATGTCCCTTACATCCAAGGTAATGACTACCTACTCCTTAATAGTAGGGATAGTCTTACCAATGAAAGGATAAAGAACAAGAAAGACTTAAAACTTTAGGGTAGGTTCCTCTTATGTACTTGCTCACTTCAAACTTTTCAAACACTTAAACAAATTTCAAACCAATTTTCAAAAAACAAGTTTTTACGCATCCGTACATGGATCATTATTAACTATTCTGAAAAATTTTCTATTCACATACTACACTTTCAAAAACAATTCAAAAGTGAGCTAAGTAACTAAGAGCCCATGGATAACCATGGATGAAAAGGGTGCTAACACCTTCCCTTTACATAACCTACCCCCCGGACCCAAAAATATCTCTTAAGGTCTTTCCTGTTCTTTTATACCCTTTCCGTTTGGATAAAATAAAAGTCGGTGGCGACTCTTGCTATCCGCAACATAACTTAAAGTCAGTTCTCCCACCGTGTTACAGAACTGGCGACTCTGCTGGGGATTTAATAAAAGAGGGGTACCCTTAGAAATTAGATCACTTTAATATTGTTTGCCTTGTTTGCTTTACTTTACATTGTTTGGGTGCTCTTATGTGTGAAAGGTCCTAACCCGGATCTAGTGTACCTTAGGTAAATGGCAATAGACCAAGGAAACTGTACGACGTATATCGATACGGTTGATCTGGTGGCCATAGTTAGTGCGACTTCTTGGTTGGTGCTTATGTTCCTTAAGTCAAGTTGAGGATAATATGAGGCTGCCATATGTTGTCAATGCACTAACTAACTTTTAGAACCCTAGTTAACTCATCTTGGCCTTTAGAAGAGTAGTGAGGTAACCGGCTTTGGTGCAGACTGAAGTTGGTTGACACTCGATACTACGCTCATTGAGATTCTAAACTTGGAGGGTTTTGGTTGGCAAGTAAGTTGCCTTCTGATCAACCACCCTTGTGAAGGATCAATGATATTGAGATCCCTTAGAACCTGGTTACTTTTGTAGGACAGGATGAACCAACTAACTTCAGGGGAGGGTACTTACCTTTAAACCTCATGCAAGCCTTTAAACCTAGGGCTATTGTGTGACTTGCTTGTGTGTGCCACATGTTTGTGATTGAGCATAACATCATGACATCATCATGCATCATAAGCATATCATTTTCCCTAACCATTTCAAGGACCAAGGGATTTATCTTTGTTCTTTGTTGCAGGTCATGGCTTCTGCTCGTAGAAACACCATCAGGATCAACTTTGTGGGCATACCTGCTAAGCTTAAAGAGTTGGTTGCTCAAGTGTCTGATCATTCCCAGTTCATCAAGAGACATGGTCACCTATTGGATCTAGTCACTTCCGGGTTCAATGAAGACATGATGAGTGTTCTGTTTCAGTTCTTTGACCCTAAGCACCATTGCTTTACATTCCCTGACTATCAGTTAGTCCCTACCATGGAGGAGTTCTCTAAGCTTCTGGGTATACCTGTTCTTGATCAAAGACCCTTCACAAGCTTGGAGAAGGAGCCCAAACCAGAGGTTATTGCTGCAGCCCTACATCTGAAGAAGTCTGACATTGTTCTAGAAACGAGAAGTGGAGTCAAGGGTATTCTTGCTAAGGTATTAATGGATAAAGCTCAAATGTTCTTGAAGGCCATGAGCTATGATGCTTTTGAGGAGGTCTTAGCCTTGCTGATATATGGCTTAGTATTATTCCCCAATCCAGATCAGTTCATAGACATTCATGCCATCAACATTTTCCTGAGTCACAATCCAGCGCCTACATTGCTTGGAGACATCCTACATTCTCTTCATACCCGTACTACAAGGGCAAGAGGAACTTTGATGTGCTGCACACCTTTACTTTCTAGGTGGTTTATTTCTCACCTTCCTCGCTCAGTAATGAAGAATGAGCAAGGGTTCAGATGGTCCAAGAGGATCATGTCACTTTCTCACTCAGACATCCATTGGTGCTCCAGATCTATGGAGAATGTCACCATCATTGACCGTTGTGGGGAGTTTCCTAATGTGCCACTACTAGGCATAAGAGGAGGCATCACCTACAACCCCTCTCTAGCTTTACGACAGTTTGGTTACGCCCGAAGTGATGGTCCACATGACATGTTAATTCAGGGCATTGTGTTTGATTACGACAACGATCTTCAGGGTTACCGTCAGAGATTCATACGAGCTTGGGGAAAGGTAAACAGGATTGACAGCAAGGCACTGGAACCTAAGTACACTATTCCTATGGAAGCTTATCTCAGATGGGTGCGATCTCGTGCTCAGACTCTCATGATGCCATATCCTGTCGTCCTACCAGTTACCATGGAACCTATTGCTGAAGGAGACACAGCTTATACCATCCTTCACCCAGACATGCCTACTGATAAGGAAGACTTGCAGAGATCATGGATCCAACTAAAGGAGCAAAGGGATACTTTCGAGGCTCATTACAAAGCAAGCCAAACAAGAATCCTAGAGCTAACAAAGCAACTTCATGAGGAACGAAATCTCAATTCATACCTCAACATAAAGAGGAAACGTCCATGGGAGACTTAAAACCCCATCTTTTGTATTTATTTTATTTCATTTCATTGATGTACGCCTAAAAGGCAAAACAAGTTATTACTAATAAAAGTTTACTTTCGTGTTTGTCTAAGCAAATTTAAATCCTGCGGTCCTTGAAAACATTGCATATGCATTACCATATCATTTCATTGCATCACAGGTTTATAATTGTGCACAGGTTTCTCATCTTCTCGCTGTTTATTTCAGCAATGGCTCTTGAACAATCAGTTAAGGATCTCCAGGCACAAAATGCACAGTTCCAAGAGCTGATCCTGAACCTGTCCAAGGGGCAGGATGAATTGAAGGCACTGCTGGCCAAGAAGACTAAGAAGACTAGAAGGTCTGCTGGGTTGATCAACATGGGAAGAAGGTTCAAAGGTCTTGCCAAGACCAAGGAACCAGCTGAAGACTATGAATCTGAAGAATCTGAGCAAGAGGTAGGCAGTCTCCACCATTCAATGGGGGACTCTGATTCTGAGGCTAATTACTACCATGAGCCTAATGAAGACAAATTCAAGATGCTGGTGGATAGGATGGATGCTATGGAGTTGCAGAAATCATCTGGGCTGGATTTTGAGGATTTGAGTTTGATATCTGGGGTAGTCATACCCATTGGTTTCAAGGTTCCTACCTTTGTTGTTTATGATGGGGTCTCTTGTCCCAAGCTACATCTGAGGTCTTATGTCAGAAGGATTCAACCTCACACTGCTGATAAGAAGTTGTGGATCCATTTCTTTCAAGAGAGCTTATCTGGAGCTCAGCTAGAGTGGTATTATCAGTTGGAGAGTGTTAACATCAAAGATTGGAATGATCTTGCTGAAGCTTTCTATAAGCAGTACCAATACAATGCTGACTTAGCCCCCACTCGCATGCAGCTTCAGAGCATGTCAATGGGTGCCAAAGAAAGTTTTAAGGAGTATGCTCAGAAATGGAGAGATTTAGCTGGAAGAGTTCAACCCCCTTTAACTGACAGGGAATTAGTTGATATGTTCATGTGTACGCTGAATGGTCCGTTTTACAGTCATCTCATTGGAAGCTCATCATCTGGCTTCACTGAGTTGATCATGACAGGAGAGCGGGTCGAAAATGGTATCAAGAGTGGAAAGATCCAAGTAGGCACTTCTTCATCAGGTGCTGCAAAGAAGCCTCCCACTGGGAAGAAGGAATCCAATGCTGTTTATGGTCAACCTGATCGTAACAGAAGGCATCAGTCTGTTAGTGCAGTTCATATTTCAAATCCAACTCCTGCAACAACAGAGCAGCCTCAGGGCAACCAACAGAGGGCTAGAAGACAGTTCACGAAGATCAACATGTCAATGGCTCAAGCATTGCAACACTTGTTGAAGGCTGAACTTATTACCCTGAGGGAGGCTCCTCAGAATCCCAATGTTACCTCTCCCAAGTACAATCCCAATGCACGATGTGCATATCATTCAAACTGTCCAGGACATGATACTAATAACTGTTGGGTCTTGAAGAACAAAATTCAAGATATGATTGATGCTGGAGAGATTGAGTTTGATCCTCCAGGTACTCCTAATGTGATTACTGCTCCAATGCCGAATCACGAGAAGACTGTCAATGCCATTGAAGAAGATCTACATGTCTATTCAGTTATGGAGTTGACCACACCACTATCTGTTATCAAGAAAAGGTTAGTACAAGCTGGGATCTTTCCAGGTTGTCGTGAAGATTGTTTGTATTGTACCTATAAGCCGGATAGCTGCTTCATTTTGAGAGATGGCATTCAACGTCTCATGGATAAGTATACTATAGTGTTTGAAAGAAGACCAGCATCTGTAGAAAGTATGGTGGATCATCTGACTCGGGGTAAGAAGATTGAAGAGGTTGACATGGTTGACAAAGTACCACTAAGAATCACTTCAAAGGGTCCTATTAAAATCACTCATCAGGGTCCAATCAAGATTACTGCTGAAGGTCCTGTGAAAGTTGTTGCTGAAGCCAGAGTAGCTCCTATGGTCGTTACTACTCCTGGTCCTATCCCATATACGTCTGACAAAGCTGTGCCTTGGCACTATGGGTCTGATGTTTACATCCATGGTGTTAAGCAAGAGCCTGTAGCTGATGTGCCTGTTGATGTTGACAATATTGCCGGATCTAGTAAGATCACTCGTAGTGGAAGAGTCTTCTCTCCTCCAGATACTTCCAAGAATGCAGTTACTCCTGCTACTACTTCCACCACTGATGCCCGGGGCAAAGGTCCTATTATTGAGCTTGTATCTACTGATGTGCCAGCTGCTGATGATCTCTCTAAGCAGATGGAAGAAGTATTGAAAATCATTCGCAAGAGTGATTATGACATTGTTGATCAATTGGGGCATACTCCCTCAAAGATTTCTATGTTGTCCTTGTTGTTGTGTTCTGAAGCTCATGCCAAGTCCTTGATCAAGTTTCTGAAGACTGCACATGTGCCCAGTGCAATTTCTGTTGACCAATTTGAGAACTGTGTTGCCCACCTGACCTATGACAATGGGTTAGGATTCTCTGATGCTGATTTGACCCCTGCCAAGAGAGATCATAACAGGGCCTTGCATATTTCAATTGAATGCAGGGGCACTACCCTGTCTCATGTGCTGATAGACAATGGTTCCTCTTTGAATGTGTTGCCCAAGGAAGTCCTGAATAAGATGAGTCCTGAAGATGCTGTGCTGAAACCCAGTAATATTGTGGTGAAGGCTTTTGATGGTTCTAGAAGAGTAGTACATGGGGAAATTGATCTTCCAATCCAAGTTGGTTCCCAGGTGTTTACTGCTACATTTTTTGTGATGGATATTCGTCCTTCGTACTCTTGTCTGCTTGGTCGTCCCTGGATCCATGGGGCAGGTGCTGTGACCTCTACATTGCATCAAAAGTTGAGATATCCGGTGAATGGAAAGGTTGTTACTGTCTTTGGAGAGGAAGAATACTTTGTCAGCCATGTCAACACTTTCAAGTATCTGGAAATGGAGGGTGAATACATTGAAACTCCGTGTCAGACATTTGAAGTGGTCCCCTGGGTTGTTAATGATTATGTAGCTCCTCCTGTTGTGAAGAAAGTTCCTGTGGTCACCAGAAAGCCTCCAACAATGGCAATGGCCTCCCTCAATGATGCTAGAGCTGTGGTGGATGAAGGTGGTTGTACTATTTGGGGTCAGCTTCCTGATATTCCTTACAAGTCTGACAAGTTTGGTTTGGGTTTCACTGCAGAGTCCCAGAAGGCTGTTCGTCGTGCTCGTGCTGCTCGTATCACCAATCAAGGGGTTATCAATGCTGTGGGAGACTATGATGAAGATTACAACTTGGATGCATGGATTTTTCCTACTGTGGGTGCTGGACTCAATAATTGGAAAGCTGAAGATGTTATCCCTATCTCCTTTAGTCAGGAGTAAATACTATTACTGTGTTATGTTTTTTAAAGTTTGTAATTTCTTAAACAATAAAACAATAAAGCCATGTGCCTTACCCGGGGCATAATGGTGTGCTTGTTACGGGCTGTCATTTCATTTGCATACTTCATTCAATAAAATCAGTGGACGTTTCGTTTTCGTAAATATCGTGTTCCTTGTCTTTCTTTTCTTTTATTTTTGCTTTATCAGCTATGTGTTCTTACACACACCCACATCACTAAATGCAGATCCTCATCCACTCTGGATCCTGTTGATAACAGTTCTACTATTGCCAATTATGATTTCGAGAATCCGATCTATCAAACTGAAGACGGAAATGAGGACGATTGTGAAATACCTGTAGAGCTTGCTAGGTTGTTACAACAAGAAGAGAAAGCTATACAGCCACATGAAGAGCCAGTCGAAGTTGTGAACCTGGGAACTGAAGAAAACAGAAAAGAGGTCAAGGTAGGGGCTGATTTAGAGGACAGTGTCAAGTGCAGGTTGATTCAGATGTTACGTGACTATGTGGAGATCTTTGCTTGGTCTTATGAAGATATGCCAGGGTTGGATACAGACATTGTGGTTCACCGTTTGCCAGTGAAAGAAGATTGTCGTCCAAAGAAGCAGAAGGTTCGTCGTATGCGTCCTGAAATGTCAGAAAAGATCAAGGCAGAGGTAATGAAACAGTTCAATGCAGGGTTCTTAGCAGTGACTTCTTATCCTCAGTGGGTTGAAAATGTGGTACCAGTTCCTAAGAAAGATGGTAAGGTGCGTATGTGTTTGGACTACAGAGATTTGAACAAGGCTAGCCCTAAAGATGACTTTCCACTTCCTCATATTGATATTCTGGTAGACAACACTGCTCAGCATAAGGTATTCTCTTTTATGGATGGTTTCTCTGGTTACAATCAAATCAAGATGGCACCCGAAGATATGGAGAAGACAACATTTGTGACACAGTGGGGCACCTTTTGCTATAAGGTAATGCCATTCGGTTTGAAGAATGCAGGGGCAACATATCAGCGTGCTATGGTGGCTTTGTTTCATGATATGATTCATCATGAGATAGAGGTATATGTGGATGATATGATAGCCAGGTCTCAGAATGAAGAACAACATCTTGATCATCTGCACAAGTTGTTTGAGAGGTTGAAGAAATACAAGTTGAGATTGAACCCAAACAAGTGTACTTTTGGAGTTAGGTCTGGTAAACTCCTGGGTTTCATTGTCAGTGGAAAAGGTATTGAAGTGGATCCTGCAAAAGTAAAATCTATACGAGAGATGCCAGCTCCCCGTACTGAGAAGGAGGTTAGAGGTTTCTTGGGACGATTGAATTACATTGCAAGATTTATTTCTCAATTAACTGCCATCTGTGAGCCAATCTTCAAGTTGTTGAAGAAAGATCAGGTGATGGAATGGAATAATGAGTGTCAGACTGCCTTTGATGAAATCAAGAGATATCTGCTAGAACCACCAATTTTGATGCCACCAGTTGATGGAAGACCCTTGATTATGTACTTAACAGTGTTAGACAACTCAATAGGGTGTGTATTGGGGCAACATGACGAGTCTGGTCGAAAAGAGCAGGCAATATACTACCTTAGCAAAAAGTTTACCGACTGTGAAACAAGATACTCACTGCTCGAGAAAACTTGCTGCGCTTTGGCATGGGCTGCTCGCCGACTAAGACAGTATATGTTGACCCATACTACCTTGTTGATTTCAAAGATGGATCCAATCAAATACATATTTGAGAAACCTGCTCTCTCCGGAAGAATTGCAAGATGGCAAATGATCTTGACAGAATATGACATACAGTATACTACTCAGAAGGCCATTAAAGGAAGTGTTGTGGCAGATCATTTGGCTCATCAAGCAGTGGATGATTACCAGTCAATGAATTTTGAGTTCCCTGATGAAGACATTATGATTATTACCAAAGAACCTGGACAATATGACGGACCTGAACAAGGATCCCGATGGACTATGGTTTTTGATGGTGCCTCTAATGCACTTGGTAATGGTGTTGGTGTTGTGATTAGTTCCCCTGAAGGTTGTCATACCCCGATTACTGTCAGACTTTGTTTCCATTGTACCAATAACATGGCTGAGTATGAGGCATGTATCCTGGGTATTAAAGCTGCTATTGATATGAAGATTCAGTTCCTTGATGTGTATGGAGATTCAGCCCTGGTAGTAAGTCAGATTAAAGGAGATTGGGATACCAAACATGATAACCTCATTCCTTACAGAGAGCATGTGTTGTCTTTGATCCCACATTTCAAAGAGATTACCTTTGAACATATTCCACGAAGAGAGAATCAGTTGGCAGATGCATTGGCCACCATGGCATCTATGTTTGAGATCAGCTGGGATGATGAAGCTCCCAAGATTACCATTGATAGATTTGAGAAGCCTGCATACTGCAATGAGATTGACACTGAAGGGGCAGAGGAGAAGCCTTGGTTCTATGAAGTGAAAAGATATCTTGAAGCTCAGGAGTTCCCTGAAGGGGCATCTGTCAAAGATAGCAAGTTTCTGAGAAGGTTTTCTGCTAAGTTCTTTTTGAGCAATGGCATTCTGTACAAGCGCAATCATGATTCAACTTTGCTTCGTTGTGTGGATAAGAAGGAAGCAATTGAGATTATGGAAGACCTGCATGATGGGATCTTTGGCACTCATTCCAGTGGTCATACTATGGCAAAGAAGATATTGAGAGCAGGTTACTATTGGTCTACCATGGAAGCTGATTGCTATCAACACTCCAGAACTTGTCACAAATGTCAAATCTATGCGGATAAAGTCCATGTACCTCCATCACCATTGAATGTGTTGACTGCTCCTTGGCCCTTTGCCATGTGGGGCATTGATATGATTGGTGAGATCAAGCCTACTGCTTCTAATGGGCATCGTTTCATCCTGGTTGCTATTGATTACTTCACAAAGTGGGTAGAGGCAGCTTCATTTGCATATGTTACTAAGAATGTCGTGGCTCGGTTCATTAAAAATAATCTCATATGTAGGTATGGCATTCCTGAAAGGATTATCACTGACAATGGCTCTAATTTGAACAACACTATGATTACCGATCTCTGCACGCAGTTCAAGATTAAGCATCACAACTCTTCTCCGTATCGTCCAAAGATGAATGGGGCAGTTGAAGCCGCTAATAAGAACATTAAGAAGATTTTACAGAAGATGACTGTTACTTATAAGGATTGGCATGAGATGTTACCATTTGCTCTTCATGGTTATCGTACTACAATACGTACTTCAACAGGGGCAACCCCATTCTCCTTAGTCTATGGTATGGAAGCCGTTTTGCCCATTGAAATTCAGATTCCCTCCTTAAGAATTATGAAGGATGCAGGCTTGGATGAAGATGAATGGATTCAGACTCGACTGGACCAGATAAATTTGATTGATGAGAAGAGGTTAGCAGCAGTTTGTCATGGCCAGATGTACCAGAAACGGATGATCAAAGCTTTTAACAAGAAGGTTAAGCCAAAGGTATATCAGGCTGGTGATTTGGTAATCAAGCGTATCATATTACCACAGGGTGATCCTAGGGGCAAGTGGACTCCAACATATGAAGGACCATTTGTAGTCAAGACAGTGTTCTCAGGAGGTGCCATGATACTGACTACAATGGATGGTGAAGACTTCCCACAGCCTATAAACGCAGACATAGTTAAAAAATACTACGCATAAAAAGAGACCCGCTAGGTTGACAGGCCTAGGCAAAAGTAAGGGCATCCCGGCAAACCAAAAGGGTTTGGGCAAAAATTAGGGATATATATAAAAAAATGAACACCCGGCAAGTCGAAAACCTGGAAAGGCGGCTTGGGCAAAAAAGGGTATCCCGGTGGATTGAAAACCTGAAAGGGCAATCCAGGCAAAAATTAGGGATTAAAGCGTATGACTATGTCTCGTTTGATCACCCATGAAACTGCAGCCAATGGTGCTACTTATTCAAGCTCGAACAGATAAAGCTCAATTCAATCGTTTCCGTCTCAACAGCAAGAAGATGAGATACTTGAATGGCAATAGTAGGATTGAAACTCAATAGGATTGTTTCCCACATAGCTGATTTTCTTTTGCAAAACTTCATGACAAAATCCTCTTACTAGGGTTTATGTCTCCTTGTACAAACTTACCCGTGTATGGATCATTTTTTGATATAAATTAATTCTATCTTTTGAATCCAGATTTACTTTTACCCTATTTACATAAGCGAAACGTCCATTGGTTGTGTTTGAATGTATGTATGCTTTTGAATATGATTGATGTTTACCAGAAATGTATGTATGCTTAATATGATTGATGTTTACCAGAAATGCAGGGAAATGCAGTAATAGTATTTACTAAGGACGAACGAGGGAAGGATTTCAACGAAGCTTCGCCGGTTCACCTTTACAAGACAGTTACAAACCCTTAGTAGGACAAATCCATCTTCATAAAGTCTCATCTCCCCTGGAATTTATATCCATCTCTTTTATCCTCATACGGATGAACGGGAAATTACTTTCCAATAAGAGTACGACGAACGAGGACGGGATGTTATACTTATCCTACTACCAAACGAAGACGAAGGGTATATACACCTTGTTATCCCCAGCATACGGGAAGTTGTCTATACCCTGTTATCCCCAGCAGACGGAGGGTTATATATTCTTCAGCAACGAATCGGGATTTATTTTCCCTGGCCAGCAGTTGTTATACGAAGATATCCAGACGCTTCCGGCAGTATCATATCATACATACATCATTTACATCATACCATAGCATATATATCCATAGACATATAGTACATTACCTAAGTGCATCATATCATACATGCATACATAAAACATAAACTAATGTTATTATACAGAATGCTACCTTGTTTTCAGGTTAATTACCCAACAAACAAACTTATGATCATCAGGACTGCTCTATCCTCCTGATAAGCTTCTTATTACTTTGGGACTGCTTTATCGTCACCTCAGGGTTACTTTATCCTCCTGATAACTTCTCATGACTTCAAGACTGCTTTAGAGTTATCATTATTGATTGCTCTATCCTCCTGAAATCATATTATTATTTCAAGACTGTTTAGAGTTATCATTATTGATGGCTCTATCCTCCTGAAATCATTACTTCAAGACTGCTTTAGAGTTATCATTATTGATGGCTCTATCCTCCTGAAATTATTACTTCAAGACTGCTTTAGAGTTATCATTATTGATTGCTCTATCCTCCTGAAATCACATTATTATTTCAAGACTGCTTTAGAGTTATCATTATTGATGGCTCTATCCTCCTGAAATTATTACTTCAAGACTGCTTTAGAGTTATCATTATTGATTGCTCTATCCTCCTGAAATCACATTATTACTTCAAGACTGCTTTAGAGTTATCATTATTGATTACTCTATCCTCCTGAAATCATATTATTACTTCAAGACTGCTTTAGGGTTATCATTATTGATTGCTCTATCCTCATGAAGACATGCTGTTACATCAGGATTACTCCAGTCTCCTGAAAGCATATCATCAATACCTCAGGACTGCTCCAGACTCCTGACAGCTTTCATTATACCTCCATATTTTGGACTGTTTTATCTTCCAAAAAATACATCTGAAGAACTTTCCCCTAGTGGCATCTTTAAGCCCACTCAGTCATATTCAATTAGCCGTATGTATCACTCTAGTGCACCGGTGAGTGCAAATTTTTGGGTTTTTGTGTTCAATCCCCTTCAACCTTCCAGGTCACGACTGGCAAATATACCAATCTAACCCCTCAGGTTTCAGAAAATTGAACAGGGGCAGCTGTTGCACCCCAAAATTTGCCCTCACAATACAAGACTTTGTGTGCTAAGAAGGTTCACAAGGTTCACAAGTTTCTCAATGCTTATATAACCTTTCATGAGGTTCATAAAGTCTATAAGTCACTTTATGAAGGTTCACAAGGTTCACAAGCTTCTCAACATTTACATAACCTTTCATGAGGTTCATGAAGTCTACAAGTTACTTCTTGAAGGTTCACAAGGTTCACAAGTTCCATAATGCTTTCAACACCTTTCATGAAGTTCATGAAGTCTACAAGTTACTTTGTGAAGGTTCACAAGGTTCACAAGATTCACAATGATTACAAACCTTTCATGAGGTTCATAAAGTCTATAAGTCACTTTATGAAGGTTCACAAGGTTCACAAGCTTCTCAACATTTACATAACCTTTCATGAGGTTCATGAAGTCTACAAGTTACTTCTTGAAGGTTCACAAGGTTCACAAGTTCCATAATTCTTTCAACACCTTTCATGAAGTTCATGAAGTCTACAAGTTACTTTGTGAAGGTTCACAAGGTTCACAAGATTCACAATGATTACAAATCTCTCCTGAGGTTCATGAGGTCTACAAAGCCACTTCATGAGGTTCACAAGGTTCACAAGCTTCACAATACCTCCCATGAGGTTCACAAGACATTTTATGATGATTCACAAGGTTCACAAAGTTCACAATGGGTCAGAAGAGTTGACAATTCCCTCAGACAATGCACCTCCTAAGCAGTACATCCAAAACTAGGGTTTTGACTTTAATCAGGCTAAATGGATTTCCAAGACTTCAAGTGAGCTTCATAACATCTTATATGTGTTTAAGAACCCCCATGACAAGTTTCAATACTTTTCTCAAAGGTTTGCTCAGTCAGATGATCAGATAAGTCAAAATCAGTCAATGCAGTTAAAAAGTCAAACTGAGGTCAACTGTGGTCAAACCAAGGTCAAACTTCATGATTTTTTGCCAACATAAAGTATATGAAGTAAAATTCATCATTTGATCAAGGGATGATCATGATTCATCAAGGAGATTCCAGATCATCAATAATCAGGAGTTTCTAAATTAGGGTTTCCTCAGTAAAAGTCAACTGAACTTTGACCAGCCATAACTTTCACATACTTCATCACCAAGTCTCCATCCAAAGCTCATTTTGAAGGAAATTGAATTCTCTACAACTTTTATGTTGCAAGTTAAGCCCAAAAATGCTTCATTTGGAAGATATGACCTAAGACATTATAGGTCATTTCAAAAGTCAACAAAAAGTCAACAACTTCAAAAGGGCATAACTTGAGATTGGTAAATGATATGGACCTGAAACCAATGGGGTTGTTTAGAGGACTCTTCAAGCTTTCCAAAAAGTCCAAGAACACCCTCATACCCTTAAAATTGAGGGAGATGTGCCTTTGCAAAGTTGGGAAATTTTGTGATGGTTTATGTTGAAAATGGAGGTTTAAAATCACTTCTTTCCAAATGGGCTGCCCAAGTAGTGATCCAATCCATACCATATCACTATGCACGACCCAATTGACCAAAATTCAGCATTTTTATTATTTTATTTTTATTTATTATTGATTTAATTCATAAAAATCATTT
The DNA here is from genome assembly GCA_963966055.1 of Lathyrus aphaca. Lineage (NCBI taxonomy): Eukaryota > Viridiplantae > Streptophyta > Magnoliopsida > Fabales > Fabaceae > Lathyrus > Lathyrus aphaca. Next base: position 17,240,038 of record OZ014525.1, read on the forward strand.
TAAATAAATATAAAATATGAAAATCTATTTTTGGAGGAAGATAATGCTTCTAGAAATTCTTAATTGGTGATTAGAATTAAAGGAGAAGGAAATCATGTGATTAATCCAAGAATAGCAAGTCTTCATGATCAAATATTTGAACTTTAAACTATGATCTTTTTCAATCTTTTTGGATCCAAATCTCCACACAACCAATGAGTTTTTCTGACCTAATTCACTCACATATATATACTAAACATAACCCTAGCCTTGGGGCACGAATTCCAGCAGCCAAAAGGTAAGATCATAGTTCAAAAATTCAAGCAAAAAAGTGAGATTCGGATTTTGAAATCCAGGGCTCTAGAAGGTAAACTAAGAACACAGAGAGGTTCCTTGATCATCCATGAAGCAAAACCAATGCCCATACGCATCTATATCATGCATATATGAACAATCCGAAGCTTTGTTATTCTTGAAAATTTATTTTTCGATTTCCATTATTTGATCATTATTAATGAAATTTGTGTGTTGATTTGATGTTAGTTGAAGCTTTGGAACAATTCTGGACAAATTAATTGGATTTTCGTGACCCTATACGGATTCGGCCATTACTAGGGTTTAGGACCTCCATTAGGGCTTTATGATCTAGGCTATATAAATTTATTCTAGAAACATGGTTCGATTCCAAATTGTCTTGTGATCATGTTTGACTGATTAATTTATTGAAATTTTACAGTTTTGGCCATGTATGAGATCCATAGGTATTGCTGCCAAGTTGATTTTCGCAGGTATCTTGGTGGAAAATTTCGCAGCTAAAATCGAAGGGCAGGAGGTTGAAGAAGACTGCTTCCCGCGCGCTCAGAAATTCAAATTATGTTAACTTATTTTATGTTGTTTTGTTATTTTGTTATCACACGCGCGTGTGTGCCCTGGTGGTAAGCTTGATATGCGTATGTTGTAAGGACCTTGGTTCGATACTGGGCTGGTGCATTGTTTTTTTTGTTAATTTTCAGGATAAAAGCAAACATAATATATTATGGTTTCTTGCCATTATATAATCAGATTGGCTCTTCCAGCCGGGTGGTAACGCGCGCATACTCGTATACATAAGGTCCTGGGTTCAATCCTCCCCCAGGCCTTTTGTTTTTTTCATTTATTTTGCTGGTTATTGGTTTGAAAGAACAAAACCATTTGGAGGCCATCCTTCTTGCACCAACCAGCGCCTGGCCCAGTGGTAGAGCATAGATGTTGTGAACAAAGCCTCCTGGGTTCAAATCCCAGCCAGGTTTGTTTTGCTACTTTCTTTTATTTTATTTTTGTGTAATTAGTTTAGGTTTTATTAATAATTGTATAATAAAATAATTCTATAAAATAATAGTTCCTAATAAAAAAAAATCATATGTTCTTAATTTAAAAATTATTCCTTTTATTATATTAGTAAAAATAATTTTTTTTGTATATAACTAAACCCTAATTTTTTTTAAACAAACCCTAAAAATATTTTCTAGAATAAAACCTAATTCTATTTTTTCTAAATAATGTTATTTTCTAATTCTTGTAAATTTTTGTAAATATGATTATCCTTTATGAACATGACCTTAAAATATTTTTTTTTTAATTGTTGATATGTATTTAGAAATAAATAAATTGGTAATGATTAAAATTTATAAATTCTATTATGTTTAAAAATTTTGTTATAGTAATTATTCATATTTCTAAATAAGTGATTATATATGAAAAATTCAATTTTTTGTTTATTATTCTAATTATGTCATTATTTATTTTAATTATTGTTACTAACTATATTATTATTTATTATCTTTGTTTATTATTATTTTTATATTTCTTATTGTTATTTCTCTAACCTTTGTTTATTTTACTAATTATTATTATTTTACTAATTATTATTCTATTTCCACTAACCTTATATTTTTTTAATTATATTTACCACTAACCCCTATTTATTATTTATTTATTATTTTAGCTTGTTTATTTATATTTTGCTAATTAATTATTTTTGCTATTTATTTATTTATTTTTGCTTATTATAATTATTATGTAAATGCTCCTGGATGTAAATTTTGTAATTATTTAATTATTTTTGCTATGGTTAGTAATTAGGGAGTGCAAATATGTATTTTATTTAAAATAAATTAGATCACTTTAATCATAAGATAATTAAATTAAACACTCACACACGTAAGTCGATTTTAATCGCCGTCTCACTTTCTAAGGTTATCCCTCAAGTTGCCTAAATAATAAGGTCAAGTGGGGTGTATAAAGCAAGTCCCTTAAAAGATAAAAATCATCAAGTCCCTCATGGTTGCCTTTATGAATCAAGTCCCTTCGAATAAATGATGATAGTCCCTCCTATATGCTTATTACACCCCACAGTTGCCTTCATAAAAAACAGATGTCCCTCTCATGTCCCTTACATCCAAGGTAATGACTACCTACTCCTTAATAGTAGGGATAGTCTTACCAATGAAAGGATAAAGAACAAGAAAGACTTAAAACTTTAGGGTAGGTTCCTCTTATGTACTTGCTCACTTCAAACTTTTCAAACACTTAAACAAATTTCAAACCAATTTTCAAAAAACAAGTTTTTACGCATCCGTACATGGATCATTATTAACTATTCTGAAAATTTTTCTATTCACACACTACACTTTCAAAAACAATTCAAAAGTGAGCTAAGTAACTAAGAGCCCATGGATAACCATGGATGTAAAGGGTGCTAACACTTTCCCTTTACATAACCTACCCCCCGGACCCAAAAATATCTCTTAAGGTCTTTCCTGTTCTTTTATACCCTTTCCGTTTGGATAAAATAAAAGTCGGTGGCGACTCTTGCTATCCGCAACATAACTTAAAGTCAGTTCTCCCACCGTGTTACACATCGCACGATGCTTACGGTTAAGTTCAAAAACCTGCAGAATCCACAATACCAATATGTTCAATTCAGCTCACTGTAATTTAATACACAACCAATCGCAGATTCAGAAAAAAAAGAAGAAGTGATTTATGTGAAGTCAGTTCCGCAGCGAATTCAGAATTCCGTAAAGACACATTCAAAACCAGAAAAGCGTAAGAGGAAGTTCATTGTGAAGCTAATAAAATCATGTTGCAAGGGAGAGAATTTCGGTTATAGTTACAAGAAAAAAAAAGAGAAAGAAAAAAGCTCCTCCTGAATTCCTTACCTGAATTTCTCAACTGTCATCAACCCCAAATCACTCTTCCTCTTCAATTGATCAATATATGAGAAACCTTCAACCTCATCAACTCTTATTCAACCTTCAATTTTTATCACCTTCGCGTTTCACCCTCAATATTCCCAACTTACTTCCAATAACCTTCCGCAAATTACCTTTCAGAACCTGCAAAAGAAAAAATCAATAACTAACTTTCAGTTTCTAACAGAAAGTTAACTAACCCTTAACTAACTTTTCACAATTCAAAAAGAAAAGAAACCTATGGCAGCCTCATAACAGAATGGAGAATGAAAACCACAACAGAATTGTAACTGAATACCTGAAAGTCTTCCTGAAGTTTCCAGAATCATCTTCAATCCTTCTATAAATCAGAGGCATCATTCTCTATCAGCTCTTCTTGACAGCTTCACAAAATTCTACACCATTTTTTAGTCTTTTCACCATTTTCTTTCTTCTCCTCTCAATCCTTCTCTCCCCTAACCATTCCTTCCCAAAACCCTTACCTCCACAACCTCTTTCCTGATTAATTCCTCAGCCTTCATCTATCTCATCCTCCCTCTTCAACATCAATCCGCGGGTCCATTACCATCTCTGTAACTTTTCATCATATCCATCACCTTGCTTCAACTTCCATAGCCTCAATCAACAGCATCCTAATGCCATAGTGTCAGCTTCACCATTTAACCTGCAAGAAAACCGATGCAAGAATAGAACTGCATCAGTTCTGAATTCAATAACTCAGCTACAATGACAACGCTGCAATTGCGACGACGCACCTTCAGGATTAATATTACACCGGTTTGACGTTGAGTCCGCCAACAACAGCAAGAACCTGCATCGCAAAGCGTATTCCGTAAGGGATCCGAATTAACAAAAGATCAGATCACGAGTACTCGATTCCGAAGCAAGTTTTAGATCACGAAAGAGGAAGATAGCTCACGGAGTCACTGAGGCATATGAGCTATTAAATCTTACCTGCCGTGAGTACTCTTTAATCTTCATTGAAGCCACGACCGTATCTCCATTCCGATTCAAGGTACGATCCCGAATCGTTTGCACATTGAAGGTTGTAGCTATGTGTGGTGTATTGTCTGAGGTTCTTGAGCAGGCTATTGGATGAATATGTGTATTTCAGTTTAGGTTAGGGTTTTGGTGTTGTCTAGGTTTTGGTGGTGCGCCGTCGTGTTTAGGTTACGCCGGATTTTTTATGAAGGCATTAGTTTACTTTTGTTCGGAGTTGAAGAAGATGAGCGATAGGATGTGTGATTTTCAAAATCGGAAAAGAGAGTCCAAGTTAGGTTAGTTTGTTTTGTTCTGTTAGAAAGGTATGTTAATAAAAGAAACGAACAGAGGGCGAAAAAGCTGATGATGAAGACGGAGAAGAAGAAGGTCACGAAGAAGGAGATTGGGGTTTAGGGTGGTTCGTAGATGTTGGCCATTGATTAGTTTAGGGAACTAAGCCGCGTCTGAGGAAGAGGATAGAAGGTGGGATTGAGGTCGGAGAAGAAGGGTGTAGCAATTGCAGTGGCGGCGGAAGCTAGGAAGAAGAAAGAGAGGCTAAGGGTTTGTGTAGTTGCGGCGGCAAGGGAAAGGGGAAGAAGAGAAGAGGAATTAGGGTTCCTGCTTCAGCTTGTTGTTTGAATTAGGTTATAGTTCATTTCAAATTTAATTAATTTTGTAATAAGATTATTAGTTAATTCAGTTTTTTAAGATTAGTTTAATTCAGATTTTAGATTAAATATTATAATAAACTATAGTTTAATTCAAATTTTAGGAGAAATATTATAATAAGATTATTAGTTAATTCAGTTTTTTAAGATTAGTCCATTTCATTTTTTAAGTTAATTAAAACATATGTTTAATTCCTAGAATATGTTCTTAAAAAATATGTTTAAGAAATATGTTTTAAAATATTGCTATCTACACATCCCTTCTGAGCCCAAGAAAAAAAAACAACATAAAAATAATGCTGAAGACACCTCCTTCTCATTCCCTACGAAATGGGCCTGTTTATTTTGCTAATCTCACCCCTGTTTCCAGGCCCATTAGAAGAACAACATAGAACGATTGCTTCCAGCACCTCCCTTCCTTTTCTGCGCATGGGCTTAGAGCCTTGCTTTTCACACTCCCTCTTTAGGCCCATTAACGAAAATAATCCAGAAAAATAACTAAAAACACCCCTCTGCATTTTTTCTTTAGGCTTATATTTTAAGTTAATCATAGTTAAAATTAAATTCATAAAAAATAATAAAAATCATTAGAAAATTCCCCAAAAAAATTAAGTAGCTTAATAAGTCATTTTAGAAATTTGTGACAATCTTATTTTCTGAATTTTGATTATTTTTGAATTAATTCTGGATTTTCCTATTAATTAGCTTGTATTGTATTTCTTTTAATTATGCTGGATTTTGTTCATTTTATTTAAGTAACTTCCAGCAACTTTTTTTGAGTCATTCTTTTTTCTGTAATTAGAGGACTCATAATAGTTCTTAGGATATTTTTAGTGGATTTTTTAGGAGTTTTTATCTTAGGTTTTAGTGGAATAATCCTTAGGAATTAGTAGTTAATTCTTAGCTGAAATTAAATAATTTTTAGGCATAGAAAAAATAAGATTTTTTAGAATCCCTCTTAATATGATATTTTAGATAGTATTAGGACCTTACAATTTAATTTTCACAATTTTTCTAGAAGTTTTAGTATTTTTTTAGAATATTAGTCTTAGGCCTAGTTTCATATAATCCCCATTAGTTTAGGCCATTTAAAAAAAATAAAGTTCAATATAAAAAAATAATAGTCTAGATTAGATTTAGTCATAGAATTTAATTTAGACTTAGGTTAGTTAAGGTTTGATTTTTAGAATGAGTATTAGGTTTAGCTTAGATTTAGAACTTAGATTTAAAAGTCATCTTCATTAAGACTAGAAATAATAAAATAAGACTATTTTTAATTCATGCTTCTAATGCATTTGTAGAATTTTATTTCTTATAATTCAATTTCATTGCTTTGCCTTATTTTAATTTCTATAACTTGTATAGGTTTCCCCATTTGTTCTTAGAATCAACTTAACTTCATTAAGAAGTAAGTTGAATTCTAATAGTTTCTAGTTTTCCATTAGAATAGAAAACCTCACTAACCATTAGGACCACTTTGTAAAAACATAACAAAATTAGGATTGAGTCTTAGTCCCTTAGTTTTTACCTTTTTTCAACTTGAGTCATTCTTTCTCCCTTTAAAAGAAAAGCAATAAAACACTTAATAAAAACCGAACAATCTTGTACGACACGAGACTTTGTTGCGGAGTGTTTATACGCGTCCTGTTTCGGGGCGAGGTGTGAATACTTCCCGCGATGGATAGGTCTTAGTACAGGATAGTTCACAAACAAAATTCAAAACATTTCTTTTAAAAGACCAAAAAACACAATAAGCGACTATCCTGCGGGAACTTCTTTTCTCATCTCATTCACTCACAACGCGAACTCGCGGCGACTTGTCTCATTTGCAAGACGGTAAACGCACTCGTACCAGACGAGCCTGCAACACCGGAGCATAGACATACGCAGTTCCAGCATAAAAAACACAAACAAATAGTTCCCGCCTTAGTTAGGCGAACTGCGTCGACTCTGATCCTCATTATCCCGATGAGGTACGTAGGCAGCGGGGTAGGGCCCGTTCGAGCACACTCTTTATTTTCCCTACATTTCCCCTTTTGTTCATTCTCTTTTCCAGTTCCTTTCTCATTTCTCATTCCAGTTCCAGTAGCAGTTTTTATTCAGCAGCAATTATATTTTCTCACCCTTTGAAACAAAACAAGCAAGCGTGGATCTCGTCGGGTACGACAGACGGATTGGGGTGCTAATACCTTCTCAATTCGTAACCGACTCCCGAACCCCGATCTTTGGTTCGCAAGACCTTGTCCTTTCCTTCTTCCCCAGGTTTGTGCAACATTACCTTTCTCATTCTTTTGAGATAAAAATGTCTGGCTGTCGACTCTAACCTTTCCGCACCACTTTCGCGTTTGTACTAGGATGAAAATCCCGGGAGCGACACCGTAACACGGGTTATAAAATCATGAACAATCAAAACTCTTTTTTCAACAATTACGCAGTGGAAAAACAAAACATCATTTTTCATCTTTCATTAAAAGAAAGTATCATAATTTAATCCAAAACATCATTTAAATCTCAATTAGTCAAAAGGAGACTTGACCGTGTTATATGTAATCAAGACTGGATTAACTTCTGCAACATGTCCTCTTGCTCCACCCTTATAAGACACAGGTCTGATCATCATCCAATCTTGTTTTCCTTCAACTACCAACAAACTCAAATAAAATCCAGTTTCAGGTTTTTAAAAATGTGGTATGAGCATTCTAGTTGTACCAAGCTTATCAAGGATTGTTGGGAAACTGTTTTTCATGGATGTCCTATGTTCATTCTTTCTAAAAAGCTAAAGCTCCTAAAAGAAAAACTCAAGGTCTGGAACAAAGAACATTTTGGTAATGTGCATGAGCTCCTAAAAAATTCAGCCACCACACTTGATAACATTCACTCCAACATACAAAGGGATGGACCAAGTGATGAATTATTGGATAAAGAACAAAAAGCGCAAATTGAAATGGAAAATGCTTTGAAGCTGGAAAATATGTTTTGGCATGAGAAATCAAAAGTGAGATGGCACTTGGAGGGTGATAGAAACACTGCCTATTTTCACAAAATATCTAAGATCAGAAACTCTACCAAGCAAATATCCTCAGTCCAACTTGGAGATAACATTTATACTGAGCCTAGCATTATATCTAATATATTCGCATCACATTCTGAACAAATTTTCAGCTCCAACAAATCATGTTGTGATAATGGGCTTGTGAATGAGGTAATTCCAGAAATTATCAATGAGAGCACAAACTCACTCTTGACTGCTCTTCCTACTCCACAAGAGATCCACAATGCAGTTTTCTCTATGAACAAGGAGGGTACTCCATGACCTGATGGATTTGGCGGTTTTTTCTTTCAAAACTACTGGGATATAATCAAATCTGATGTCATTAGCGCAACACTTTAATTCTTTTCATCTGGTTGGATCATGCCAAATTGGAACGCCAATTCGATAGTGTTAATACCTAAATGCTCTAATGCTATCACTGTGGATCAGTATAGACCTATAGCCCTGGCTAATTTTAAATTCAAAATTATTACTAAAATCCTGGTTGATAGACTTGATGTACTTATGCCATTCCTCATCTCTCTGGAGCAAAAAGGGTTTATTAGAGGTAGATCCATAGTGGATTGTATTTGTCTGACTTCAGAAGCTATCAACATGCTTCGGAAGAAATCGTTTGGAGCAAATATTGTTGTCAAAATTGATATTAGCAAGGCATTTGATACGTTAGATTGGAATTTTTTATTGAAAGTGCTGCAGAAATTTGGTTTCTCTGAACTTTTTTGCACTTGGATTCATAATATTCTCTCTTCTGCTAGACTTTTCAGTTAATATCAATGGGGATCAGGCCGAATATTTTGAATGCAAGAGAGGGGTTAGATAAGGATATCCTTTGTCTCCCCTTTTATTTTGCATAGCGGAAGACGTATTAAGTAGGGCTATCTCAAAGCTAGTGGACCAGATTTGTTAAAATTGATCAAAGGTTCAAATGGTTCAGTTGTTCCATCACATACTTTATACGCAGATGATATCATGCTTTTTTGTAAAGCCTGCCCCTCTAACATTGAAGTTCTAAAAAAATTGTTTTTGCGATATGCTGCCTGCTCAGGACAACTGGTTAACCCTCAAAAGTCCATCATCTATGCTGGCCCAATATCTCAACATAAATTCTCTTCTCTGGCTCAACAGATAGGCTTTATTGAAGGAACTCTTCCTTTCACATATCTTGGGGTGCCAATTTTTTCGGAAAACCAAAGGCGACTCACTTTCAGCCTTTAGTGGACAAAATCAAAACAAAACTGTCAAGCTGGAAATCATCTCTTTTAAGCATGGCTGGAAGGGTGCAACTTGTAAGAAGTGTAATACAGGGTATGCTCATTCATAGTCTTATGATATACTCCTGGCCTACTAGCCTCATTAAAAAGGTGGAAGGATATATGCGAAACTTTATTTGGAGCGGAGATTTCAACAAGAGGAAATTAATAATCATCGCATGGCACAAGTTTTGTGAACCTTTTTCGGAGAGAGGCCTTGGAATTAGATCTATATCAAGAATCAATGAGGCTGTTAATCTCAAGCTATGTTGGGAGATGTATAATTCCTCGTATCAATGGGCTTCTTTGTTGAGACTTAGAGTACTAAGGAAAAACAAACCCATCAAATATCATGTATTTTCTTCTATTTGGGCAGGTATCAAAAGTAATTTCCATACGGTAATTGATAATTCTAGTTGGATTTTGGGTGACGGCAAAAGCATAAACTTCTGGAGGGATGCATGGTGTGGAAAACCTTTAGTAGACCAACTTCATATACATCCTGTTGTTCAAATTAAACTCAAGGCAATTGTGGCAGACTTCATTCATGATTATACATGGAACCTTCCAATGGCCATTCTCACGCAATACCCCCAAATTCGTGAGATACTTCAACATGTTCACATTCCTCTCTCTCTCTCTCTCCCAGGATTGATGAGTTCATATGGACGCATTCTAATGACGAAAATTTAACTATAAAAAATTCCTATTGTTTTGTCAAGCCGTAGGACATAATTTAAATTGGGCAAAGCAAATCTGGTGCAAAAGCATACCACCTTCAAAGTCTTTATTTGTTTGGAAGTTCATCAACGCTAAGGTACCAACGGATGATATTCTTGCCATTAGAGGTATCCATTTACTTCCATCTGTTTGTACTCTCTGCGGTAAACATGGCGAATCTATTGAGCATCTCTTCATGGAATGCACCTTTGCTAAAAGCCTATGGGATTGGCTAGCCGAAATAACTCGACATACCTTTCAATTCAATTTAGTGAATATTTGGGAAGTCTGTAGTAAGTCCTGGTCTGAACAAGTTTAAGAAACTATCCTTTCCGCCGCCATCAACATCCTCAACACTATCTGGTACTGTAGAAACTAGAAAAAATATCAAGATAAAATCATACACTGGAAAATTGCTATGAGCATGGTGATAGCAAATGCTAATCTTACGGGTAACAACACAAAGGCAAAAAACTCTCCGTCTATAAGAGACTTTGCAATACTCAAAGCCTTTAAAATTTCCTCTCATCCCTCGAATGCTCCAAGGATCACAAAAGTTATTTGGTGTCCTCCCCCACCCAATTGGATAAAGTGTAACACAGACGGCGCCGCTCTTGGTACCCCGGGTAATGCTGCATGTGGAGGCATTTTTAGAGATAACTCCGCAAATCTTCTCGGTTGTTTTGCAGAAAACCTTGGTAACTCTTGCGCTTTAAATGCTGAGTTTGTTGGAGTAATGAGAGCAATCGAAATTGCGGTGGAAAAGAAGTGGAATTACCTTTGGATTGAAACGGATTCCAAGCTTGTCACTCAAGCTTTTTCAAATCCTAGCATTGTTTATTGGCAGTTGAAAAATAGATGGCTGAATTGTATTTGTAGAACCAGTAGCATGTCGTTCATCATTACTCACATTTTTAGGGAAGGGAACCACTGTGCAAACAAATTAGCTTCATTAGATCTATCTATTCAATACTTTGTTTGGTGGAATGAATCTCTTGTGTCTATTTTTGAAGATATGGTTACTAATTGACTAGGTCTTCTGTACTTCCGTTTTCGGTAATTTTGAGGATTTTGGTCTTGGTCCCTTTTTTTTATATCTCTCTTTTCCTTTTAATACAATTTGGTTTATAAAAAAAAAAAAGAGTAAATATTATCTTTTTTTGGAGAAAAATAGTGTCTTCCTAACACAAGAAATAGTATAATAAAATAGAATAAAGATTATGAATTACGGATATATTGTCCCTACCTTAGTAGTTACGTTACGTTACAAATACCCATCAATTTATGCAACAACAACTACTTCTGTATTGTAATTTGTGAAATTTATTTGGAAAAAAAAAAAAAACTGAATCCTCTTTTTCTTCTTGTCTCACACCTTACTTCCAAACAACCGCTCTCTATTCACTCTCCTCCATAATTTATACCAACTCACTCTCACTCTCTCACTCACTCCCTTTTTATATACATTTTTTCATTCTTATATTTCCTCCAAAACTTTTCCATTTCAATTTCAATTTCGGATTCAAATCGTTTTCTAAGGTTAGTAAGTAAGTAAAGTTGCATTAATGTTTGTGATTAATTAAGTAACTAATGGTGTAATTAGTAGCGATGTTTAAGGGTGATAATGAAGTATAGGTTTAAGAAATGGGATGTGTGATTGGTCGACAAGCGGTACCATCTGAGAAGAAGGTTGTTGAGGTTGATAATGGTTGTGAGAAGGAGAAGATTGGTGGTGGTGATAGGGTTCATTCGATTCGAGGCGAAAGTAGAAGATCGAAGGCGAATCCGAGGTTAAGTAATCCGCCGAAGCATTTACTTGGGGAACAGGTTGCTGCTGGATGGCCGCCCTGGCTTACTGCTGTGTGTGGGGAAGCTCTTAGTGGATGGATTCCGCGAAAGGCGGATAGTTTTGAGAAAATTGATAAGGTGTGTTTCTGTTTTGTTGTTATTATTTCTTTACTTGATTTACTGGATTGTGTTTTGAATTGAAGTTTATTTGTGTGGATTGTTAAGAATTTGGATGTGCATTGTCAAAAGGAAAATTCATTATGAATTTATGAATCATGGATTATTGATCTGTTTGTAATTTGTGGTAGAATTAACTCGAGTTGAATCCGTGTTTTTTTTGTTGTTGCAGTATTTGAGTTGAGAGAGTGTATTGTGATAGCACCTATAGTAAAATAGACGTGTTTGCGCATGTAGAGAGAGAGATCATGTAGATTTTGTGGTCAGGAGGGTAGATCAGATGAAGAGGAGTCAAACAGTTAGAGGTAGAGGAAAATCTAGAAAAATCATACGAGCAATTATTAAGAAAGATATCGAGATTAATGATTTGGATAGAAGTATGCTTCTCGAATCTCGATAGAACATTATGGCAGAAGTTGATCTTGTAGCCGATGCTACTTAGTGGGATAAGGCTTGGTTGTTGTTGTTGTTGTTGATGAGTTTGAGCCTTAGAGGAACTTGTGTGGTGTAGAATCTTGCATTTAAGTTCTGACTATGATTCTTGTTTCTTAATGTTGCTTTTGCTTTAGATTGGGCAAGGAACTTATAGTAATGTGTACAAAGCTAAAGACTCGTTGACTGGTAAAATTGTTGCTCTCAAGAAGGTTCGTTTTGACAATTTGGAACCGGAGAGCGTTAAGTTCATGGCCAGAGAGATTCTTATTCTGCGAAGGTTGGATCATCCTAATGTTATTAAGCTGCACGGTTTAGTTACATCAAGGATGACTTGTAGTTTGTATTTGGTGTTTGATTACATGGAGCATGATTTAGCTGGACTTGCTGCAAGCCCGAAAATCAGGTTTACAGAGCCTCAGGTTAGACCAGGTTTGCTTAGATGATTTCATAATTGCTTATTTTATTCTTTGGTATTTGATACACTTTCGTTTCAAGCAGTATCATTTGATGTTTCCAAAAAAATGCACCTTCAATTGCAGATAAAATGTTACATGAATCAGCTGCTATTGGGACTTGAGCATTGTCATAACCGACATGTACTTCACCGTGATATCAAAGGATCAAATCTTCTTGTTGATAATGAAGGAAGGCTAAAGATTGCCGACTTTGGGTTGGCATCCTTTTTTGATCCAAACCATAGGTATCCCATGACTAGTCGTGTAGTTACACTTTGGTATCGGCCTCCAGAATTGCTTCTTGGCGCCACAAGTTATGGTGTGGGTGTAGACCTTTGGAGTGCTGGATGCATTTTAGGAGAGTTATTGGCCGGGAAACCAATTATGCCCGGCCGTACAGAGGTGACAACTTACATATCTCACTCTGTTAGCTTTTAGTATTTTGCATTTCCATTGTTTTTTTGTGTCACAACTATCTAAGTTGTAATAATCTCTGGCTAGATCATATGTTTACTTATATACTATCTCATGCATAGTCTGTAAGAATTTTAAATTCATATACTATAAGTAAGTTCTTTGAAATCACAACTGATTTTTCTAATTCCTTACTTGCATAGGTGGAGCAACTGCATAAGATATACAAACTATGTGGTTCACCTTCTGATGAATACTGGAAGAGGTCAAAGTTGCCCAACGCTACCTTGTTTAAACCTCGAGAGCCGTACAAGAGACGCATAAGAGAGACATTCAAAGGTTTTCCACCGTCTGCTCTACCCCTTATTGATAATCTTCTTGCAATTGATCCGGTAGAACGGAAAACCGCCTCAGATGCTTTAAGAAGTGAGGTGGGCTTTTTGAAAATTTCTAGCTTTGTAATCATACCACTTAGAGTCTTAGATTGATCTATTGTTGGTGGTGTATATGTATATATTCTTTCTCTGCTATTCCTCTGCAATTATCCTAGCTCTACCAAATATAGACAGTCCAAAATTAATGTAATATTACTGGCCTACCCATGTACGAATTTATAAAATGTAACTATCTTGAATGTGATTCAGGTGTTATTCTTGTTGAGTTACATCTACTTTGTTTGTCTGCTCCTACATTTTGCAGTTCTTTATGACAGAACCTTATGCTTGTGATCCTTCTACTCTTCCAAAATACCCCCCAAGCAAAGAAATGGATGCGAAAAGACGGGATGATGAAATGAGGAGGTATTTCTGCTCTTAAGTTTCCATTCTGCATATTGGAAGTATTTGGATATATTTAAATAAGTTTCCTTTCTGCTTGTTTGATCATCACTGAGATACATTTTTTTCTATAAATGTTCAGACAAAGAGCTGCAAACAAAACTCGGGTTGATGGTTCAAAGAAGCATCGTACTCGTGATCGTGCTGTGAAAGCTTTTCCTGCTCCCGAAGCCAATGCCGAGCTTCAATCCAATATTGATGTATGTGCAAACAAATTATTAATATTTATTTTCACTAGCACATGAATGACACTTTGGTTTATACACTTGCTTAATGCACATGCTTTGAGATTATTTAAGAATACTTAAGGAATGGAAAAATCTGCAACATTATGATATAGTGACTTAAAAGTTAAGTTGTTTACATTCGTTTCTATGATTTAATGTGTAACAGAGAAGACGTCTAATCACTCATGCAAATGCCAAGAGCAAGAGTGAAAAGTTTCCTCCACCACATCAAGATGCACAAGTTGGTGTTCCTTTGGGATCTTCACATCGTATTGATCCAGACACTATTCCCGCAGATGGATCTTTCATTTCAACCACATATACTTATTCAAAGGAACCATTCCAAGCTTGGTCCGGTCCAATTGGTAATGCTGCTGATATTGGTTTGCCGATGCGAAAGAAACACATAGCAGGAGATGTATTCGATTTATCAAAATCACCGAAAGACGCACACAAGGACAAGTTTAAAGGAAAGGAAATTATAGCTTAGATATTTAGTACATTCTTATAGAGTCAATTTAAGTACATTGTTAGGCCTACCCACTTGCTGAGAAAATGTCCTTTGAATGTGTTCCATTGTCCTGCTATGTGCCCATTTCCTGAGTATAAGATAATTGCTTATCAGCAGGTGGTGGTTTTTTTTTACAACTATCAGCAAGTGGTGATACAAGAATAATCTGTCTCCATCTTTGATTACACCATCAAAGTATACCCCATAATTTCTTTTCTTTTTTTTAAATGAAGCTATTTTTTTGTCTTATGTTTAAAGTGTTAGTAAGGTGAGAGAATGAATTACCATGATGTACATATTGATTTTAGTATTAAGGAGTATGGTGTTAATATCTAAATTGTGTTTAATTTGTTGAGAATTGTATTAAATTCTTGAGCCCTTTCAACACTGGATTGGTGGAAGAAGTCAAAAGTATTTTGTAATTTTGACACCGTTATAAATAAAAAATTCATCTTATAATTGTGTTATTTTGAATATGAATGTATTAGATTGAGATTTTAATTGATTATTTTAGCGGAAAAAAGGTTTTGAAATGTTTAAGAAAACCCTAAAATAAACTTATAAATATATTGTCATAATTTTCAATCTCAAATATTTTAATTATTTGTATAAATCTCAAATGTATAAAAATAATTAAAAACGGCAAGTAAACCTTGATGGAATTTGTATAAATCTTTTTGAATATTTAAAATTCTAAGAACACCGCTAGGAGAGAATCAAGTTTGCAAATTGGACCAAATACCAGCCACATTGTGAATCCAAAGCACAAATTTTGCTATTGATTCAGAAATTGATCTCAGGAGCAAAGCTAGAATATTGTATTGTACAGAATCCATGGTGGTACAACGAGTCAAAAGAAGGGTTTTGTTAAGGTTCCGTCAATGAAAATAGCAAAGCTAGGACGATTGTATTGCATAGAATCCGGCTGTCAAAAAACATGCAAAGCCTTATAAAACGAGTGCATCTGTAAAGTACTAGTTATAAAAGTGTTACCTAAATATCACACGCTTAAGTCCTTTTTCTCCACTCGTGAGATTGTCAATGTGATGTAAACATCATTCTCGTATTGTTCTACCGATTCAGTTTTCAAGCCGTCTGGAGTGATGTCTTGTTGACATTCTGGTATAGTGAGGTTAGTGTTGTTGTCCATCAATTTATCATTTTTGAGGAGCATATGACACATCATTCTTGTATTGTTCTACCGATTCAGTTTTCACTGTCTGTTAAATTTTACGAAAATAGCTTATGACACGTCCATAACCTTTTCAGGATAACTTACAAAAACAACTTTGAACTTATATAAAAACAGTTAGACCTTATTTTATCTTTTGTTATAGAAACAACTTCATTATACATAATCACTTATATGACGAGTGTTTATGCTATGAATTTTACTAAGTTGTTTATCCGAATAGAGGCTTATACAACAACAGGAAAAACAATAACAAAGAACTTACTCTTAATGCCAAAGCTTTTATGAACTCTTTTGCTGCTTTGCATTTAGCAGCAGCCTTTTTCGCCACAGACCAACTCTTCTCAATTTTATGTTGACACTCTTGTATTTCATGGTTTTGGAGTTCACGTTGCTTTTCAAGTCTCCTAGGCTATCTGAATTAATGAAATGATATATCACTTAATAAACAAACACTTCCGGAATAAAATACAAATGAAATTTCAGTTAGTAAAGGATACTAAACAATTTGTAGTCGAAAATCAAGAGTTATTACCTCAGCTCTCCGTCCTTCCGCAAGATACTTGAACAAAGTCGTAGTCAATAAGTTGTGAAACACATCTTGGTACGAGTTTGTTTCCATTATCGGAATATCCGAGTCTCCCTTCATCTCCGTCACCCCATGTAAACAGCTTACCGGTAGAAGAAGTGTTGTACTTAAAACGGTCGGCAATGACTTCGACGACTGCAGTCGTATGCCATGTTCCACAAGCAACAGGCCTCACACATAGACCCTTAAGATAATGAACCTCTTTTGGAGTAGAAATGCTCTGATAACTCCCATGTCCAAGAACTCCAAATGTATTATCTCCATATGTAAACAACCGACCGCAGCTAGAAACCATAGAAGTATGCCATTCGCCACAAGCAACACTCGAAATACTAATACCCTCTACAGGTAAAGAAAGTTTATGTGTTAACCACTGACTTCTAATCCTTCCTTCATCAACCAAACCCGAACAAGAAACATTGTTCCCCACGCATACACTTCGCCAGAATCTGTCAAAGCACAAGTATGATACTCACCGCATGCAACATTTTTTACACGAATATCACTAAGAGAATCAACTATTTTTGGGGAACTAGTATCCATATCAAATCTTTGTCCCAACCTTCCCCACTTCCCTTGACCCCAACAGAATACTTCACCTTGTTTTCTAACTATAGCAGCATGGTTTTCTCCTAAAGCTACATTTTTTACATCTAACATTGCTGTGGATTCGAATAACTTGTGCACTAAAGAATAATTTCTATTTAGAACAAAACTCTCATTCACAATCCTTACAAGGCAACCAATTCCTCCACCCCATATCATTACATCCTTCAATACATTCCTACTGTTATTTCCTACATGTGGCGAGGTAGGGACTGAATTATCTGTTATACCATGAATGCTGGAAAGCGATGATACCGTTGAATAGAAGTTATCAGATGGATATGACAGGCTTTCTGAAAGTGACAAACTTGGACGTGCAAGTGCAAGTGTCGATGTCATGTATGGTGTTTGTATCTATGTATAATTCATAATATATGCGAAAAATTCAGGAACGTGTAGCTATATTGATAAAGAATCAATGAATATGTAAGAAACCTGAGTAAATTAAGACGTGTCATCTAGAAGACCGAGATTTTTCTTTCACGCCGGACTACTAACACAACTATGAACTCCTTTGCAGCTTGTTAAACTAGTTAAAGCTTTTGGTTGCTGGCACTTTGAAATCACTACTTTCAATCCAACAAACCAAGTAGTAGCCTGTGCCTTGTCCTTACATATCTATAGTCAAAATAAACAAGTCAAGCTAGGTAGATAGACAGATAGATACAGAAAAATGAATGCAAGATCCATAATAAAGACTTTTGGAAAAGTGTTTGAAAAAGTTCTCTAAGATAGGTTGGAAGAGAAGAAAATATATTTGAATATTCATTTTATTTATTTAAATCATATTTTATTTTGCTTCATAATCAAATGCATGCAAGATCTATAGAGAATAATTTTGCACCAAATATTTTCCACAAGATTCAATAATTTGAAGATCTAAAATCTAGATCTTCAGGTAATTTGATTTTTATCTAGATCCCCAGGGAATTTGATTTTTATTTCAATATTCTCTATAAACAATTTAATATTTTGGACAAACAATGTAATATTTTGGGTAAACAATGTAATATTAAAAAAAAGTTACCCATCGGGTTTCAAGGTAAACCGAGATGAAAGATACCATAGTTTTGAAAATAATAAAAGTGTTGTTGATGGGGTTCGAGCTCATGTGCATTCAACTTTACCTCTCGATATTAATATCACTGAGGTGATAAGTGGCGAGTTTTCATGTCGCCACTCGTTACCTCGCTTCTATAGCCAAGATATTATGCATTTCACGTCTGAGATAAAAATCGCTTTTCGTAGTTGTGATCTTATTTTTGAAACCACTGCATTTTATGGTGCCATTGAGAAGATTTTGGAGATTGATTATGTTATTTTTAAAGTGCATTTATTTAAGTGCAAGTGGACTTGGGAAAAGCAACTTATAACATTGAATCATTTATCATGGCTACTCAAGTAAAATAAGTTTTTTATGTGACATACTCGGTAGATTTATCGAGCAGATGGTTTAATTGCTCTAAAAGGAAAACACATTTCTCCTAGTGATGGTGCAAGTTTTGATATTCCTTCCACTCATTCTTATGCAACACAAGTGCCTACTTCATATGAATAAGTTATTATATATGATGTACATGTTATTCATAACGATCATCAAGAAGGCATATGGAAAAATTAACAACTATTTTTATTCTTCATTCATAATTTCTTATATGTTATAATTTCTAATGATGTTATTTTCTAACTACCATTTTTATTTGAAATTATATATGTTTAAAGTCAATACACCAAGACAACAAGATAATATTATTTTATGTAATGATGTTGATCGTACCTGAGATCAGAATCCCCAATGGCTGCTGACGTAGACTCCAAGGATTGCTCGAATGTTGAGGAGAACGAGGGGTGTATCTGCAAGGTACTCTGATGCCTAAGTCAGAACAGGCACGAGAGATGGAAAATACTAGTAAGAGTGTTAGGGATGAATATTTGATACATGGCCTCCCCTCAAATGAAAGGGTTTATATATGGAGCCCCCAGCGCGTGACCAACGGTTCTTATTTTTGGGTCTGGATCACGTATCCCCCAAAACTAGGTAACTACCAGGGACTGGCCATCGGACGAGCATCATGATCGGGAGTGTTGTGTCGAGCACAATGTCCTACGAGAAGGAACCATCCAAGTCGATCTTGGGTGGTCTTTGCAGTTGTCGAGTAGAGACCCTGAACGGGGAGAGCGAAACGACCACTAGTATAATGGATCCCGTGGATCATGAGTCATTGGGCAGTTTTAGGGGACAGAAAGGATTAGGCCATGCCTAGTCGTTGGTCCAGTTCAGAACAAGAGCCCCCTCCCCCCCCCCCCCAAGTCGTTGTTTCTGGACGCAAAAGCGATGACTTAAGGGTGCTCGTCCATACATGGGGTGATTCTGAAGTAATGATACTTAGTCGATCATGGTCTGTCGTTGGCGATCGTTCGCGAGATTGGTCGCAAACCATGGTCGTTTGACCGAGGATCCCAAACGTTTGGTATAGTCACTAAGACACGCCTGTTGTCGCTCCCGAGATTTTCATCCTAGTACAACGCAAAAGTGGCGCGAAAAAGGTAGAGTCGTCAGCCATGCATTTTTATCTCGAATGAATGGGAAAGGTAATGTTGCACAAGACGAAGAGAAAGGAAATGATAAGGTCCTGTGAACCAAAGAGTTGGGTTCGGGAGTCAGTTACGACCTGAGAAGGTATTAGCACCCTAGATAGTCTGTCATACCCGACGGGATCCACGCTTGTTTGTCTACTTCAAAGGGTGAGAAATAAAACTGCTGCTGAATAAAAACCGCTATTGAAACTGGAATGAGAGAAGAAATTGGAAAAAAGAGAAAGAAAAGGTACATGAAAAATATAGGGAAAAGAAAAAGTGTGCTCGAATTGGCCCTACCCCACTGCCTACGTATCTAATGGGAAATGAGAATCGGAGTCGCCGTAGTTCCCCTAACTAAGGAGGAAATTTGTTTGTTTATGTTTTTTATGATTGAACTACTTATGCCCATGCTCAAGTGTTGCAGGCTCGTCTGGTATGAGTGCATTTACCATCTTGCAAAGAGACACGTTGAAGCGAGTTATTTTGTCATGGGTGGATGGGATGAGAAGATAATTCCCGCAGGAAAGACGCTTGTTGTTGGTTTATTGCCTTTTAGAAGAAGTGTTTTGATTTATGTGTTTCTCGTATGCAAAACACTAAAGACTATGATACAAGAGCGAATACTTTACAAGGTCGTCCTCAATGGAACGTTTGCAAATAATTCTAGAAGAGTGGAGGAGACATCCACTAATCATTTCCTATATAGCTTAAGGCTCGTGACGTACTATGCACACTTTTATCATTAAGTGTTTTTTTGCTTTTCTTTGAAGATGAGAAGAGAAACTCAAGTTGAAAAAGGGAAAACACTAAGGAAAACTAAGACTCACCCTATGTTATTATATAATGGAGATCCTAAAGGTTAGTGAGGTTTTAAGAACTCTAAACCTAGGAGAAGAGATAAGAAGAACAAGTTCTAACTCACTTCAAAGGAGGAAGATGGGATAAGAATTCAAAGGGATGAAATGAAGTTAAGTAAGCAAAACACAATATGCTAAGACAATCACGACTTGAAAGCATTTAAAGAGATGAAGGAAGAAGTTGTATGTGGGGATCCCACCTACACACATGACTTACCATACCCCCTACAAAACAAATGTTATTTAAACACAATGCATATTGAAAGCATATAGAAAGCAAAAGCAAAGTAGCATCCAAACAAGTCATAAGAATGCCACTAAGAGTTGAATAAGACTAAGTCCTAAGGAAAAGGAATCCTAAATGATCAAAGACCTCTAAAGTCAGTAGCTAAACCCTAAGAATGTATTCTAAGGTTATGATATCAAACACTAATAAACTATGCCCAAACTAAGCACTAAACACCAAAGAAGTTTAAGGTGAAGTTAGATGAAGAATATTGAATGAATGTGCAAGGTAAACATGTAATAAAACATGATTAAATGTTAAATTAGGAACCTAAGATCAATTATAAGTGTCATGTAATTCATATGAATGTGCCTACAAAGTATGATAATGAATTCTCATGTACAAAAGATTAGATGAAGAAGAAGGGAGAAGAAGTAACAAGTATCACATATGATTAACAATGATGCAAGTTAAGGATGAATGACATATGAATATGTATGAGATGGTTATGGGTCAGTAGCATTCAAGGTATGAATTCCATTAGAATTAATGAATAGGAATTTATGAATCCACATAAGTCTTGTTAACACTTAGAGGAGAAGAGAAACAAGTTTAGGTTAAACATGTTCAAGTAAGGATGCACTTTGAAACACAAAAACAAACCAAATGAAGATGGTTCAAAAAGTGAACTATAATTGGAATTAAGGAACTAAAATTGACCTATAATTAACTCTTAAAGGTTACCACAGAGTGTCTCAAGCAAATGGCATGAATGCCTTCCTAACATCTAGGGTATGGAACAAGTAAGCACATAAATGGACCTATAATCTAGGTGACATGAAAAATAACAAAAAAGCTTGAAAAATTATGAAATTAAAACTGTATAATGGTGAAGTCAGTAGATTACATAGGATAAAAGGATTTCTCAATATTATACACCAAAGTGCAACAACAATTCACTTAATGGAGAAGATAATAAGGCATGATCGCTGAAAAACAATTCCACAACGTGGATCCAAAATGGCACCAAAAATTATGAAAAAAATTCCGAAGTAGCATCAAAATATCACAAATTCCAGTGGTTAGTCACACAAAAAATAATAGGACTCACACCTATTGGAAAAATGGTTTTTGGTCCCTTAAACCAAAATAACGTCTTTTGGGACAACTTGTGATCAAAAATCAAAATTAATTACTAAAACCATCAAAATATGGAATAAAAAATTATAAAAAAATTAATTAAGAGGATATAGAATACTCATGAATGTTTCCAAAATTTTATCACCCCTGGAACTATTTTTAATAATTGCAACGAAATGGACAAAAATTGGTGATTAAGGGAAAGTGAAAGGAAAACGAATTCTATCATTCGTAACCTAATCCCTAAGCTTTGATATCATCACATATCATCATAAATCACAATATAAATCTAGTGCCTCAGGTGGGAGGTCTCAATATGAACCTTATGTTATATGATCCTAAGCCACATACAACTAGAATGATGCGTTAAAGCTGTTAAAGTCGAGATTTCTTACTTGATTGAAGTGTCGATTCTTCATATAAAAGAAACCCAAAAACTTAATGCAAGGTCTTGTAATATCCCATAAGTAAAATAAATGCTTATCTTACATAATCACTTTGTAAAGATCCACCATATCTGAAATTGATCAATATTGATCAAAAAAACTCATGAACACTTATGTCCAAATTAGTCCATAACCATATTAAAATTCTCACTAAAATCCTAATTAAATTTGTCAAGAAATTAATTAAATGTTAATAAACAATGATATATAAACAATAAAATTAATCTATATTTTTACCAAGAAAATTACTTAATAAAATTCTAAGAAAAATGCATAAAGAAGACATGGAGAGGTGTATGTTGAAATCCAATGTGTGGATGATAGTGTATGGCTGAAAAGCCCAGCCTAATGATCCATTGGCCGCAGAGGAGGGTGCATGAGAAAAAGGATAGGTGCAGACAACTATTTCCATAGACTTAGGCCCAATTCCACGTAAGACTCACAGGTTGGGTGCTGAAGCAATACGGGGTGTGTGAGTAGTACTTTCAAGGAGGAAATCCAGCCCAAAACCGTAGAGCAGGGGTGTGAAATGTGAAACAATGGGCATGAGTAGTAAATCCATGATCATAGGAAGCCCAATCCATATCTAATCTTAACCTAATGGTTAAACAAAGAGACAAGTACTCTTCTTCTTCTCCAAACAGCTCATCGGCGTCTTATCCCTTCCATGGCGTCGCCGACGAAACACCAACATCATCGTTGTTCTCTCCTCAACTCCGATCCAGACCACCGCCGCGACTTCTTTTCTTTCTCAAAAAAGACGATGCTGCTTCTTGCTCCTCCCTACCTTTAATCGCCTGCGTCGTATCAATACGCCATGGCTTCCGACGCTACTCTCATCGCAGTCGTCTTCAACCTCATCTCGTCTTCATCGACGGTCTCCCTCAAACGATCAGAGATGCGCGTATTCGAATGACCTTCCGTTGCAATCAATGATTTCCGCCGCCACGACCTCATTCTCCCCTTCGTCTCATCTCAATTTATATCGACCTGTAGATTATTAACTGAATCGGAGCTTTAAGATATGAGCTAAAATCTCCTCAATCGATCGCCTCCACCTGCTGCGTCTTTGATGACACTTTCGACACGAGAAAATCAGAGTTCTTCAGTGTTCCCGGTGAATGTATTTTCTTCCTTTATATCTTTGATTCTTGTTCTTATAATCGATTATGAACCTTCTTCTTCTTCTTCTTCTCGTGGATCTTTACAATCTAAGTTGTCTTCTCTTGCTGTGTTTTGTTTGATGTTGTTATCAGCTTGAAGATAATCGTGGATATCGATGATTGGAGATGGTGATGTGAGGTGGTGGAGGAAGCAGAAGGTTGTTGCGGTTGAAGAGAGTGATGAAAGATTCAGAAGAGAGGTTTTCCTGTGATAGATGAAGAGTTTGTTGCAGAGGATTGGTTGAGATTGATGAAGTTTGTTGAAGAGGATTGATGAAAGGTTGTTGTGATTGTGATGGAGGTTGGGGAATGAAGATAAAAACCAAGATTGAAGAGAGCTTGGAGGTTTCTGTTAGAGACTATTGATGATGATAAATGAATATTAGAGAGGGAGTCGAGAGTTTGTTGCGAGTTTATGCTATGTGCTGATGATGAGAGATTCCTCCAGAAGTCCCTCTCTGCATTTTTTGTTGGAGACTTTTTCTGTTGAATTTCTCCTCCATTGTAACCGAGTTTCTCCACTATAACTGGATTTTTCTGTTCTGTTAGATCGTAACCGTTTTCTGTTGGGAGCATTTTTATGATGTAATTGAACTTTTTCTGATCAATTATCTTCTTCTCCCCTGTTATCATTTTTTCTGAGTTTTTGTATTAAATTTTGTATATCAGTTCATCAACTGGTTTTTCGTTATCAGTTATTCCTCGTTTTGTTTGAGAAATTATATCATTATTATTTCTCAATATTTTTGTTGACAAAACTAGCATTTCGCTTAGCAATAAAGAAAAAGGATGAACTTTTGACACTTGGTTTTGGTCTTGGTGACTAAAATGAATATTTTTGTATAAAAATGAATTGAAATCAAATTGGCCTAATGAGATGAATTTGCTTACTAAAATGGAGTTTAATGGAGTTTAAGGAAAATAACTTGAACAATGAATGCAGTTTAGAACTCGAATATGCTTGCAGGTATTTAGGCAAAGGAAATTGGTTAATCATTTTGTTAGATATTTGAAATGGGCACCCAAACGTGGGCCTTTGAAATCAAATGGTGAAAGGTGGATAATAATGATGTTCCTTAAATCCATAAAATCCGAGTTAATTTGAAAATAGAAGTCAATCAATCTAAATTGGACGACAAACGACCCAATTAGCTCCACAAGAACTCACAACTTTTACTCTTGCAATTTTAATCCCTGAGACCTTGTCCTGATGACCAATGATCTCTAGTATGAAAGTGTTTATATATGAAGCCCCTAACGCGTGGCCAACGATTCCTATTTTTGGGTATGGATCGCGAATCCCCCAAAAATAGATAACTGCAAGGGACTGACCGTCAGACGAGCATCATGGTCGGGAGTGTTGTGTCGAGCACAAGGTCCTCCGAGCAGGAACCATCCAAACCGATCCTGGGTGGTCTCTGCAGTTTTCGAGCAGAGACCCTGAACGAGGAGAGCGAAACGACCACTAGTACAGTGGATCCCCTAGATCATGAGTCATTGTGTCGTTTCAAGGCCAGAAAGGATTGGGCCATGCCTAGTCGTTGGTCCAGTCCAGAACAAATGTGTACATTGTAGGTTGTTTTGTGCCATTTTAGTTTTGATGTAATATACAAATTTTGCTTCCTAATGGAATTGTGTCACTGATGTAATACAATATTTAGTCTAATTCAATTCACAAATGGTTATATTATTGTTTCGGTCTGATACAATTCAGAAATATTCAGGTTAAAAATTTGAGAATACTGTAAAATTAATATATATATATATATATATATATATATATATATATATATATATATATATATATATATATCACAACGATTTTTAAATGAACTGTTATAAGTAGTGCGCGTTATCCATTATAATAAAAGACAAGAATGATGTTATTGAGATTCGAACCCATGACCTATAAATTATTTCACAACAGTTGTTTATATTAACCATTGTTATAAATAGCACGCTACCTAACTTATAACCACGATCACTCGCCCATTGTGAAAATGAACATACATACAATCACATGCTACCTAACAATGAATGTGAAATCGTCATTATATGTGTTTCACAACCGTTTTCCATAGTAGTCTCCGTGTGTCACATAAGTATTTTTGCTTAGTCAAATTCCCATAAAATTTAAAACGACTGATGTGACAAAGTTGGAATCCGAATAAAAAAATTACAGGAGAAAATCAAAAGTCGTATATATGATAGAAGACAAATTACCTATTAGTTATAAATTTATTTAGTATCTTTTACTTATTTATTAAATAAAAATATAGAAAATTATTTCACAAGAGTAATTTTATAATATAAATCTTTGTCGTCCTTTAAGGTTGTTTCTCTCATGCACTATGTTATGCACTATTTTCTACAACAATCCCCATCATTGATTTCTTTTTGATACAATTTATTATTATTATTTTTGTTTTCTTGTAAAATCTATTTACTGTTGGATTACATGCATGATGAATGACATAATACATTGTGCATGAGATCATACGTACACCATAAGAACTTGACGTTATGTGGATTTTATTGTTGTCACAAAAAAGAAATAATATTTGAACAACTCATAGAATATATCCATAAATTCAATAAAATTAAAAAAAAAAATCTTACATTTGAAAGGATTGAGATGTGTCGAGAAACTTAGGACCCGAGAGTTTTGTTGTTGGAAGGAAACAATGATATTCAACATCTGAGTGAAAATACACTACAATCTAATTTTTTTTACATACAAATTTTAGGTGATTGAGACGGTGTGTAAGGAATTATCTAAATTTAAAGTAAAAATTGTGTATATTGAGAGAGAGAGAGAGAGAGAGAGAGAGAGATGTGAGTTTTATTATTTTTATAGCCTTTATCACGCATTCTGAGTGAATCAGTAACATGCGAGGTGTTGTATCCAATAAACAATTTAGGCTTAATTACACTAGGGGTCCTGTAGGATATCTAGTTGTAACATGTTGGTCCTTTACGGTTTTTTTGCTACATGTCAGTCCTTTAAGTTGCATAACGTCTACAACGTTGGTCATTTTTTATGAATCTGTTCCAAAAATGCTCAATTGTCATATATTAACAGTGCTTATGTGACTCTATTGTTGCTAAGATGGCTATAACTTTGTTGAGATGTAATTGTTGTAAACTAAAATTTATTTAATTAGACAAAACCCCTTAATTTAAGCAACATCCTTAAACTTAACTCTAATTTTCCAAACTCAAAAAGGAAACGAGTTGTTGCAAACGAAGATGAATGATTCATAAGGGAGATGGCAAGTTTTAGGGAGACAAATGATTAAAGGGAAACAAACTCAAAAGTGAAGCATTGAACGTTGAGGTAAGTATCGTTTTCCCTACAAAAATGTATTTGCTTTATTGAAGTCTATGTTTTTGTATGTGGTCTCTTATAGCACTTATTGATTTTTACAACGTACAAATTTTATGCAAAATTAAATATTTTTTTATGTTGATTCATCATGGGGGACAGTTTGATGATAAAAGTACATATGTACGAGGGATGCTATAAAACTAGAAGTGTGATGGTGATAGGTGGAGTTATTTTGAAATTTTAGGTGTTGTTAAAGAAATAGGGTATCATGGGGTACTTGAAATAATGTATGATTTGTTGGTACATTAAAGCAACTAGTTAATGACTTTGGTGCAATAGAACTGCTAAATTTATCCAAGACTCATGGCAAGGTAGACCTATACATAGTCCACCATATTTCCCAACCTTATGTAGTAGACATAATTGATGCCTAACCTTTACTAACTTATATCCAACCCACCAAACAACAAACAGATGGCCAACCTGAGATACCTGACACCATGCCTGAGATACCTGAAATTGACACCCTAAGTGAGATATCTGAAATTGACACCCAACCTGAGATACCTAAACAAAATGCAAAAACTATTGAGAGTGACCTTAATGAACAAAGTCATGATAGTGCATTAGGGTTCAAGTTTGATGACTTTGATGATGGGTATTAAATGATGGAATTGATGAGGCATTGATAGGAGAATGAGGCTTTGTTGCTGGCCAGAATGATCAGCAAATGAATGAATTATAAATGGATGATTCAACTCAAGGAAAAAAAGGAAGGGTGGTAGACCAAAGAAAAAAAGGCCAAGGGAAATTCCAACAAGATAAAGGGAAGACCTTCGGGTGGAAGAAGCCATGTCTATTGAAAATGAACCATCAAGTTATGAATATACAACTGATTTTGGGTTTGTTGAAAGGAGTATATAAAAAATGGTAGATATGGGTTTGTTAGATTCAAATTATATATTTAAAGAGTTGGAAACTGATGAGGACTCAAGTAGTGACTATTCAGATGAAGGAACTAAGAAAAAATACCCATAATTCATAATGCCTAAGAAGTGTGTGAACTATACGTGGATTTTGGGTATCATGTTCTTGTCGCTCCCGGGATTTTCATCCTAGTACAAACGCGAAAGTGGCGCGGAAAGGTAGAGTCGCCAGCCAGACATTTTTATCCCGAAAGAATGGGAAAGGTAATGTTGCACAAACCTGAGGAAAAAGGAAAAGGACGAGATCCTGCGAACCAAAGATCTGAGTTCGGGAGTCGGTTACGACCTGGGAAGGTATTAGCACCCCAGATCGTCCGTCGTACCCGACGGGATCCACGCTTGCTTGTTTTGTTTCAAAGGGTGAGAAAATAAGATGATGTTGACTAAAACTGCTGACTGGAAGAAAGGGAATGGAAATGAAAAATGAACTGAAATAAGAAAATGGAAAGAAAGGGGGAAATGTAGGGAAAATAAAGAATGTGCTCGAACGGGCCCTACCCCGCTGCCTACGTACCTCATCGGGATAATGAGGATCAGAGTCGACGTAGTTCGCCTAACCTAGGCGGGAACTATTTGTTTGTGTTTTTTACAGCTGGAACTGCGTATGTCTATGCTCAGGTGTTGCAGGCTCGTCTGGTACGAGTGCCTTTACCGTCTTGCAAATGAGACAAGTCGCCGCGAGTTCGCGTTGTGAGTGAATGAGATGAGAAGAGAAGTTCCCGCAGGATAGTCGCTTATTGTTTGTTTTTGGCTTTTATGAGTTTTTGTATGAATTTGGCACAAGGAAGTGAATTCAAACTCTTCTCCATGGAATGTACACTTGATTCTACATTCCAAGATGGAATAATAGAACAAGCATACCCAGCAAGGAGAATTTATCCAAGACTGGTTTCCTAGGATTAGGGCTTAAGTTCACTAGCTTGTTGAACTTTATTAAGTGTTTTTGTTTCTTTAGTGAAGAAGTGTCTTTTAAGTTTTTCTTTGTGAAACAACCCCTTGATGAGACTTGTGCATCATGATAGACAAGCTTACACCACTCCAAGATGGAATGAATGCAAGTGCTTCATGGAATAAGGCTATACACAAGGAATCCTTCCATTTATTTGTTAAGTGTTTTTTTGGATTTTTGTTTGAAGATAAGAAGAGAATGACTCAAATTGCAAAAAGGCAAAATCTAAGGGACTAAGACTCAATCCTAATTTTGTTTATTTATTTACAAAGAGGTCCTATGGTTAATGAGGTTTTCTAATCCTAAGAAAGAAAAAGGAAAAGAAGAAAAGAGAACTTAGAAATCAACTTACTTCCTAAGGAAGGTAAGTTGTTTCTAAAGAAAGGGAACACCTATAAGAAAGCACCAAATGCTAAGGAAAACACAACTATAATGCATAAGAGATAAGAATGAAGTAATGCTTACCTCAATCTTCCCCCCTACAAAACAAAAGTTAGCATGACAATGCACATTGGAAGTAAAATCAAAGCATGAAAGCGATTAAGTACCATAAACATCCTAGAATGGAACTAGGGTTAAAATAAGACCTAAGTCTAAAGGTGAAGGTACCTAAAGGTTACATGACTTCTAAAGTCAGTAGCTACATGTTATAGGCTCCTAAGTATGCTAGGATACCTCACAATATCAAACTATGTCAAACTATGTACAAAAAGTTCACCTAAGTTCACCTAAATGCAAGTTAGGGTTTATGGATGAAATATGAATACATATGGCTTACAAGCATGAATTAATACATGAAATAAACATAAAAGTAAGTAGTGAATGCTCATGAATATGTGTGAATGCATATACAATCATGGATGCAATGGATTAGGCATATGGAGCAATGAGAAGACGACATGAGATAAAATGGAACAAACATCGCATAAGATCGCACATGATGAAAGTTAAGGAAGAATGGCATGTGAATATGAATGAAATGATTATGGGTTAGTAGCATACAAGTTATGAGATGAAATTAGAATGCATGAATAGGCATTAATGATTTCCACATAATTCAAGTTAAACATGAGAAGAGATTAACAACCCGTTTAAGCTAAAACCAGTTCACATAAGTATGCACTTTGAAACATTAAAACAAACCAAAAGAGTAGGGTTCAAAAAGTGGCTTATAACTGGAATTAAAGACTTAAAAGTGACCTATAATCAACTCTTAAAAGTTACCAAAAAGCATCTCAAGCAAATGGCATGAATGCCTTCTTAAATCCTAGGATATGGAGCAAATACACACATGAATCAACCTAGGATCTAGGTGACATGGAAAAATAGCAAAATGCCTTTAAAAATTATGAAATTAAATCCCTGGAATAATAAAGTCATTATCTCATATTGTCCAAAAGGATTTCATAAAATTATGCACCAAAGTGCCAAAACAATTCCTTGACTAGCAAGGTAACCAAAACATGATCCTCAAAAACAACTCCACAAAGTGGATCAAAAAGGGCACTAAAAATTATGAAAAAAATGCCTAATGAGCATCAAAATGTCACAAATTACAGTGATTAATCATACACAAAAAATAGGTTTCACACCTATGGGGAAAAATCGATTTTGGTCCCTTATGCCAAAATATTCCTTTTTGGGACAGCTTGTGATCTAAAATCCAAATTAATTATTGAAACCACCCAAATCTGGAAATAAAAAATATGAAAAATTAATTAAGAGGATGAGGATCACTCATGAATTTTTCCAGAATTTTATCATACCTAAAACTATTTTTAATAAATGCGACGAAACGGGTGACAAAGTGGATTTTAAGGGGAAATAAAAGGAAACGATCCTAATAGTTCTCAACCTAATCCCTAAGTTCCGAAATCGATACATATCAACAAAAATCACAAATATAACCAATGCCTCAGGTGGGAGGGCTCAGATGCATCCTAAGTTATATGGTCCTAAGCCGCATACGACTATAATGATGCATAAAAGTCGAAAACGATCGAAATTACTTACTTGATCGAAGTGCCAATTCTTCATAAAAGAAATCCGAAAAATACCCCAAGCAAGGTCTTGTAGTCTCCTATGGGCAAAATAAATGCCCATCTTCCATAATCATCTTTGTGAAGCTTTTCCATAGTCAAAATCGATCAATATCGATAAAGAAAAATCCACGAATGCTTACCAAAAATTAGTCATAAACACTAATTAAAATCATGACAAAAGTTCTAATTAATTAAAAATAACAAGAAATGGATTCAAATATAAATCCACAAAAAGGTCATATGACAAGAAAAATTATTTAACAATAATTCTTAACAACAATTAACATATAATTATCACTAATTATCTAATAACAATAAAAAACAAATCAATAGGGACAATGGGTATAACAGGAATCCAGGGCTTGTGAGTAATAAAAATAGGATTGGCCCAAGGCCCATTTCAGAGGCAAACCCGCAGGAGGGGGTGTTTTAGCAAACTGGAGGTGCAAAAGAACAAAATAATGGCCTTGGGCCCAAATACAATAACCCGCAGGAGGGGTGAAATTAGAAATTTTGGGGGTGCTTGCGGTAATCCATGGGCTGAAAGGAAAAGGCTTGATCCATTGTTTATCCCTGTCTTGAGAAACCCTAATAGATTCACATAATAGCAATAAGCAACATGTTTACTTCCTCTTCAAATGGCGCCGTTACCTCCTCACTCTCTCTCAATCATCTCATCACGCGACCGCCGCCGATAACAAACCTTCCACCGTGGCTCGGTCTCAAACCACATCGCGCCGCCCTCACCCCTTTGTTCTCATGCTCTAAACCTCAGAGGGCGAAATATTCCACCAAGACATCTCACCATGTTGTCGCGGCCTCCTTTAATCCATCTTCAACATCACATCTCCGCCGAAAAACAAAAACCCTTCGCCACCGGTTGATCCCATTTCCCAATCAGAAGTGAATGTCAAAGAGGTCACCGAATCGTAATGAAAAGCTTCACGGCAGAATCGAGCTCAAGTTGAAGATGATGCCAACGAGTCCCTCGCGTAAGTATTCGACTCGCTCTCCTTATTCTTTCTAGATTCTTGTTCCTCTTCTAATCCCTTTTCGAGACGAAGCCGTGAATCTTGGAGCTCTTGTGTGGTTGTGTGATTCTGAGATTGATGAAGAGTGTTTTGTGAAAAATATTGAATCTGAATTGTTGTCGTTGTTGAATTCGCAGGTTGTTGCTGAAGGTTTTTGTTGATGTGAATGAGGATGAATCGAGGATTGATTGAAAAGTGCGAGGGATTGATGAAGATGACATATTGAATGATAAAGTGGTTGAAGTTGTTATGACATTCAAATGAGATTGATCAGAATTGGTGAAGAATTAGGAGGATAATGGAGATGACGGTTATGGGGGTGGTGATGGCGTTCGGAGTTTGTTTATGAATTGAAGAGTGATGATCAAAAACAGAAGAAGATTGATGATGCAAGTTGATCTTTTCATCGTAATCGCACCATGAAGATGAAGGTGAAAACACGAATCTTTAGGTACGAATACTCATCAAATCTCCATTTGCATTTTACTACCGATTTCTTGATCTCCTCTGAACCTTGCCCTGCTTCAGATTCGTTACGATTTTGATCCTTGTTGAATGATGTTGATGAATTGCTTCTTCTTCTTTCTGATATTGAAGCAGGTTGTTGAAGTGAAGACCAATTTTCAGAGTTGATGGAGGCTTGGTGTGAAGTTGTTGAGAAATTATTGAGAAAAAGTGATGCAGATAATTAGAGAGTGATCCCCCTGTAACTATTTTTTCATGATTCTGTTATATCAGTTGGGTGAACCCCAACAATTTCTCTAACTGAATTTTGGGCTTTCTGTTATATCAGTTTTTTTTCCATAGCTGATATTTTCTTTTTCTGATATGTCACTCTATTGCTTTCGAATCCAAAGACCTTATTTTAGCGTGGCCTATTAACGTGGCCTATTAACACGGTGTGTTACGTATTGCTTTTGCTTGGCTGCTTGTGTAACATAACTTCGGTCTCTTTTTTTTATCAATCTTGGTAATAATAATTGCTCCAAAAGTGGCAAAGTATTATTGTGTTAATTGGATTACAAAACATTGGGCCAAAATGACAAAAAAAGTATGCTTCTTTGCAATGAGGATTAATAAGTAAATGAATGGGCATGGTTTATGGATTGAACTTTGAATTTGACATCTGAAGTAACTTGGATAACAAAATGGATAAAAAAAAAAAATGGAATAAAATGTTGACGTTTGAAATAGAATCCCTCGGGAAATGGCATGGATCAAAACTAGATATAAAGTACCAATTGGAAAGAGTTTGGGAATAATGAGAAAAATTGAAGCGTGAATTAGCAAATGGTTTTAGAATGAACTAGATGGTTCATCGGTGTCAAATAGAAGAACGAAATTGGGGCCCAAAAATGAAATAGTGATTTATGAACATAAATTGGATGTTACACTTAAATTGTCTAGTGGTATCAAAATGAGCATAACGAACATGGTACGGGTGTGTACTGATACTTGTATGATGGCTTCCAAATACACCAATAGTCGTGCATTCTCCTTTAATCTGAATCGAATCCTACAAGACAATCCACCTTCAGGAACTTCGATGCCATACTAAAATCCACACCATCATGAATTATTATTCCACAAACAAAAGGATCCAAACCAAACGTTGATACAATGAGCCTCCATTGGCGGAGTTCCCTTCAAATTAAAATCACGACCAAAAACTCCAAATTCTCCTTGAGATATTCAATGATGGGGAATAGAACTTGAGACGTTAAGAAATAGCCAACACTCTTACCCAAAGCAGATCTGATCAGACACCTCAATAATGGGTTGGATGCACCAGTGAATATTCTCCACAAGTAAAACCCCCAAAGACCATTTAATCAAGGAAATAAACCCTAGTTTCATACGGAAATGATCACATGCCTCATGAGCCAATGCAATGCATGATTGAGTGTCCTAACCTAATGAGAAATGCAGATGAATGCGAAACGATAAGCCAGTTAAGGTAAAAAGAATGAGGGCAAATTTTGAGGTATTACAGCTGCCCCTATTCAATCATCTGCAGATCTGAACGAATAATTGCAACAGCTTTTAGACGTTCAAGGTATGGAGTGATTGAATACTCAAATAAAACCTGAAAATTTGCACACTGAGGGTAATGGAAATGCCATCTGCCCATTTATTTATTTATATATTTTCTGATTTGACCTCTGAATAGGTAACGGGGAAAGAACCAGGTGGAGATATGCTGGGAAGAATGCCATCCTCGAATGACCACTCACACGGGATCCTCGGATCCAGTACTAAAACCCTCCTTGAATAGAAACATGATAGTATATCGGCTGCAGGCGATAACCACCAACAACAAAGACTGACCTCAGACAAACTTTGCAAACGAGACAAACTGACCTCGATCAATAAGCTCAAAAAGTGAACTACTATCCTCGAATAATAGCCACAACAACAAGACCAACCGCAGAAGGACTTGAAAAAAAAGAAATGCCATCCTCGAATGACAAATCAAAAGATCCTCGGATCTAACACGAAACCATCCTCGAATGGAGACGCAAAGGTATACCAGCCTCGACTGATAACCAAACAACAAAGCTGACCTCAGACAGACTTTGCAAAAGAGACAAACTGACCTCGATCAATAAGCTCAAAAAGTGAACTACTATCCTCGAATAATAGCCACAACAACAAGACCAACCGCAGAAGGACTTGAAAAAAAAGAAATGCCATCCTCGAATGACAAATCAAAAGATCCTCGGATCTAACACGAAACCATCCTCGAATGGAGACGCAAAGGTATACCAGCCTCGACTGATAACCAAACAACAAAGCTGACCTCAGACAGACTTTGCAAAAGAGACAAATTGACCTCGATCAATAAGCTCAAAAAGTGAACTACTATCCTCGAATAATAGCCACAACAACAAGCCCAACCTCGGAAGGACTTGAAGAAAAGAAATGTCATCCTCGAATGACAAATCAAAAGATCCTCGGATCTAACACGAAACCATCCTCGAATGGAGACGCAAAGGTATACCGGCCGCAGGCAGTAACCCGAAACAAAGAAAATAGGACAAGATGGAACGGGACCATTGTACTTAAATGATAACCCGAAACGTGACCGTTGTACTGAAATGAAGACGCGAAAAATGAGACTGTTGTACGGAAACAAGACTCAAAGACGAGACCATTGTACTTAAATGGAGACTCGAAAGGAACGGGATCGTTGTACTTAAACGAGAGCCCAAAACGCGACCGTTGTACTGAAACGGAGACGCGAAAAAATGAGACTGTTGTACTGAAACAAGACTCAAATACGAGACCATTGTACTTAAATGGAGACTCGAATGAAATGGGATCGTTGTACTTAAACGAGAGCCCGAGCAAACAGGATCATTGTACTTAAATGATAACCTGAGACGCGACCGTTGTACTGAAACGGAGACGCGAAAAGAAATGAGACTGTTGTACTGAAACGAGACTCAAATACGAGACCATTGTACTTAAATGGAGACTCGAATGAAATGGGATCGTTGTACTTAAACGAGAGCCCAAAACGCGACCGTTGTACTGAAACGGAGACGCGGAAAATGAAACTGTTGTACTGAAACAAGACTCAAATACGAGACCATTGTACTTAAATGGAGACTCGAATGAAATGGGATCGTTGTACTTAAACGAGAGCCCGAGCAAACAGGATCATTGTACTTAAATGATAACCTGAGACGCGACCGTTGTACTGAAACGGAGACGCGAAAAGAAATGAGACTGTTGTACTGAAACAAGACTCAAATACGAGACCATTGTACTTAAATGGAGACTCGAATGAAATGGGATCGTTGTACTTAAGCGAGAGCCCGAGACGCGACCGTTGTACTGAAACGGAGACGCGAAAAGAAATGAGACTGTTGTACTGAAACAAGACTCAAATACGAGACCATTGTACTTAAATGGAGACTCGAATGAAATGGGATCGTTGTACTTAAACGAGAGCCCGAGACGCGACCGTTGTACTGAAACGGAGACGCGGAAAATGAGACTGTTGTACTGAAATAAGACTCAAATACGAGACCATTGTACTTAAATGGCGACTCGAAAGGAACGGGATCGTTATACTTAAACGAGAGCCCAAGACGCGACCGTTGTATTGAAACGGAGACGCGAAAGAATGAGACTGTTGTACTGAAACAAGACTCAACTGGGGATAACAACAAGACGTGGTAGAAGTAACCACCCTGGGAAACGAAGTTGCATTCTGTGGGTAACACTTCAATCTGATTGGAGATATAACAGGTCTCTTGTAATATACCTCAAAACTGGCCCATGCTGGTATGCATATGTTTGGATTTATGGCGTAATGCTCCATGATGATAGAAATGCTACGCCTTGGAGGATGCAAATGTAATGACGATTATGCGTATGCAAATGCAAAGAGATCTTCTAACAAGAAGACTGCAAGTATCCCATATGGCTTGACTGGGGAGAAACGATGATCACTGCATTGATTTGGTTTATCCTGATGAGGAGGAAACATCTCTGCGGGGAAGGTTGTTGATGATACACCGACTCTGAACAGCCGCCACTGCCAAAAATAAATTGGAGTTTGAGATTGGAGAACCAAGACCCTGCTGGAGATGAACTCTTCTTGAACTCTGATGGGGAAATGAAAACCTCCCGACTTGGTTGGGAACCAAAGGCATGACACTGCTGAGGAAGCAACTGCTGGGGAGGCAAAACACTCCTTATACCGCTGAGAATTGCCCCTGTCTGAAGGGAAACTTCTGCTTGGGGATGACACCCACCTTCTGCTACCTTGCTGGGAGAGATTTCAACTTCCACTTTACTGGGGATGACAGATAATGTCAATGATAAAACTTCCCGCTGAAGATAAGAGCTCAAGTTGCCACTTGCTGGGGATAAAAGATAAATCCTCTCATGTTGTGAATGAGAGATGTGAGGCGTCTCATGCTGATGATGAGAGACGATGATACCCTTCTTCTCAAGAAATAACCTCCCATGAGACTTGCTAAGGAATCTTGATCGATGAAGTCCGTAGATGAAACAACTCTTGCAGTACTGTGCCGACACTGGCCTTGCCCCTAGCCCTGGGTTGATAGGTTGCCGACTAATCATGAGTGAACAATGGTTCTTTACAATCTTCAACTCGCCTTCTATTAGGATCTATCAAAAGATAATGTCTCAAGAGGATTTTACAGAAAACTGGCATACGAGATGCCTCAGTGTCTTCAAACTCTTGGAGAGATTCGTCGGATCTCGAAATAATTGCCCCAGACTGCATGGTTTGTGCAAGAATTTGCCTCGCAAGGATTCATGAAGAACCTCATGTCACTGTGAGATATTCTGTCCCAGTATGTTGAACTCCGGATAGGTTCTTTTGATAAACCGTCTTCGGGAGAGAGTAACTTCTAGTGCTCTTGGGGTGGCCTGCCCCAGTACGAGCCTTGAAGTGATCACCTCTGAATGACTTTGCTTTGAAGAGAACAACCAGATCAATTGTTCTTTGAGAGATTGGATCTCGAAGTAATTGCCCCAGTTTGGCTAAAACTTGAATGCATGCATCAGACTAATGGTTCTTTGAGAGATTTGAATCTCGAAGTGATTGCCCCGGCTTGGCTGAACTTTGAAGAGATTGCTCGACATGACTTCCCCAGATTAGCTGGCTCTTACCACGACTGTTGGGAAAGTCCCTACTCGATGGAGTTTTCTTGAAAAGTACACCTCGACAGATTGTCCTTCGGAAGTTTCAGACTTCTCAACTTGGCAAGATTAAGCTTCTGGACTGAAGTTTCGTATGTGAATTTTTATGATGCCAAACAAATGTATGTAAGCAGAAAATGTTTATTTTAAGAATGAAAATTCTAATGCAACACACATGTTAATCTTGAAGTTTTACTGAAAAAGATGTCGCAAACCTTTGTGAGCGAATCATTGGTTAAGATTCGACATTAGTTTTTTTGATAATAGAAAGCATGCACATGAAACACCAACAAAGATCTCTCAACATCACTCATAGGAGTCAGGAACGCGGTCTCGTGGTAGTACGCTCTCAAAAATAACCTTGTTTCAGTTAGGACTTTTGAGGGTTGTATCGTGGTCTGGTTCACGGTTATAAAAATAAAGGATATAGGCTCAAAGTTTATTTGTGCCCACCCATCTTCGTGATGTTCTCCATTCCTATGTTCAGCTAGCTTTTACAAGCGCTCACCTCTCAAAAAGGGTTTTGTGATGGTTGAGGAACCAATTACACTAACGGTTTAAGCACCAATCAAATTATTGTTTAGAGTCAGTCACCCCTATTGTCTTTTGTGTCTGTATCACATGACTTTGTTCCTGCTCAAAGATATTTCTTGTGTAATCCTTTTCGTCTTTCACTTTTGCATTATTTTGTTATCCCTAACTTTTGCCTGGACTGATTCTTGTGAATCTTTGATCGTGAAGTCCAACGGGATGCCCTAATTTTTGCCTAAGTCGCTTGTTTTCAAGTTTCGACTTAGCGGGCTTTCTCATTCATTTTTTTTCAATTCTTTTTTTTTTGAACAAATCGTGTGACACTGTTTGTCTTGAATGCTTTGTGAGGGTCGTGACTGTCTCACTCCTTTGTTGTTGAGGAATAACCATTATGGTCTCCGGTCTTTGGACCTCTTGATTGGGATAACCATTGTGGTTTCTGGTCATTGGACCTCTTGATTTGGTACAACGAAAGGTAATGAATCCTCAGATTTGCACTCCTTTTTGAAATTTGAATGCTCGGTCAAACTAACTGACGCCTACCCTGCCCCTGGGTTAAGTGCGAGGGTTTTTTCATGCAAAAAGAAACTCCTACTTCAAGGCTCAAATGGGTTGGCGAGGGTCTATCTCCCTTATATCTCCGGTGTTTAGGATTTGAAACAATGCCTGTACATCGTCAACAAAGTCTTTCTCAAAAGCACACAATTAGAGTTTTTTTGCGTTTTCATTTCGTCGTCCTCCCTGATAGAGTTTAATCACAACAGTTGGTATTGCAATGCACATACACAAAATCATGAGTGAATACGAATGGATTACTTCAAGAGAAACATGTGCATTTTATTATGGTTATCATTCAAAAACAAATAAGTTTCATGCATGCATACAAATGTTTAAACAAACAATATAAACTACAAATGAAAATGCAGTAAAGAAGCTGAACATTGCCATCATTGAGGAGACTTGACTCCGTCTGGACTTATTGCTCTCGGAGACTTTCAGCAGTCAGTAGTCTGGATGTTTACTCAATCAAATTCGCGACCTTGTTTTTACCTTTGCCTCTGAAAGACTTGCAATCTTCAATTAAAAGGCCAGGTGCCCCAGAATGGTAATCATACTTGGCATTGAAACCCCAAAGGAAGCTTTGTCGGAGATGATCCTGATGCAATTAGCTCAACCACTCCAAATTTGCGTACATGAGGAAACTTGTTGCACGTACGACATCAGAATATGATCAAACTTCTCCTCAAGTTGTTTTGGCCTTTACCCGTATTCTCTGCCCGTAGGACTCTCTTGGGAAGCTCAGATTGGATGCTGACAAACGACATATGGAGGGAAGAGGTTGATAAATGAAGTTGATAAATAAGGTTGCTCGGAAAGATCTTGCACGATCTCCTGCCTACGTATCTCCATTGACTAATGGAGAATCAGAGCAGCGTAGTTCCCCTCAATAGGGATGAAAATAGCTTTGTTCAGAATTTCCATAACCAAGCTCATCTGAGTCTTCATCTGGTTGACTTCCTGTTTCAGCAGTTTCTGGTTTTGAAATAAAGCTTATACCTCTGCCCTGAATGGCCTCAGCTGGGTATTCCTTCGATTACCTCCGCCCGGAGTTGCTTCAAATATATACCTTGATGATTGTGATTCAAGTTGGCCATTTGAAGAGAAACCAAATCAGGATAGCAATATGTCTCTGAGCACCTGTCAAGAATGCAAGGATGTATGCAAATGCCATGTTCAGTTATTTCTAAGGAATCTATCTGCTTTGGTTCAAGTTTTGACACAGAAAAAGTCCAATGGCATGATTCAGATATGTGATCCTCGGAAATAACTGAACATGTGTGATGGAATGCTATGATGTTATGTATGCAACAGGCATGTGATCAATGGTCTGATGTTGGTGTTGAGCAGTGAACCAACTGTCTGAATAGAACCATAATAGCAGCACCATCTCTGTACAGAACCCCATAACTGAGAACTCAATAACTGTAGAACTGGATCACATAATAGAATAGTCACCGATGGTGTTGAAGTTGAACAATGAGCCAAGTGTCTGTATAGAACCACAATAGCAACACCATCTCTGTATAGAACCCCATAACTGAGAACCCAATAACTGTAGAACTGGATCACATAATTGAACAGTCACTGATGGTGTTGAAGCTGAATAATAAGCCAAGTGTCTGTGGAGAGTCATAATAACAGTCACAATATCAGGGTCACGATGGTAACAGTTTCTCTGAATAGAAATCCCGGATCTCTGAATCAAAGAACCATAGAACACTGAACAATACTGGCAAAGTGGGTATGTTGAAGTTTAGGGTTCCTGCAAACCTGTAAACCCCTCCCAATCTCACGGGTGTGCTACTCGGGTCAACATCACGGACTCTCAAAGCCGAATAGCAATAATACTTTCACCATTTCCGAGAAATGGCTCATGACCAAATCAGGGAATCAGTTTGGTATTATGTACTACGCAGGGAGGTCTCAGCTGAGTCCGGAAAAAACAAGCATCCCTCATAAGTCCCCGGTTTCAAGCACTGAATCGAGAAACAATAGTACATTCATCCCGAAGGGTACAATACTACCGTCATACGATCAGTTTGCTTTAACTGAATTCCTATGAGAGAACCAGGCCATCCTATGCGAGTTCCCAGTGGGCCCTCGGATGCGAGTGGGTTTGCCAACAAATGTGGTCTGCCACTGTCATCACTGGAGAGGGATGTTTCCACAAAAGTTCTCAATGATCGGTCCCCTGACTGCACATAACTATCAAGGTAGCGCATCAACCCAGAAAGATTCTGGTATCAATACATTCCCGAGAAGGTCGCAAGTCAAGGTGTGGAACTCACTACTACCAACATAGCAAGATGCCATGAAGCCAAAGTGGAACCACTCTAAGTCCTAGGGTGCACTCAAGCCGGGTAGTTGGCTTATCTCACAGTAACTCCCAACCCACAGAAAAAATGAAAACCAGCACAGCCAGACAGTCCAGTATAATATGATGCATGGAAAATAAAATACTGAAAGCGATAAATAAATGCGATAAAGTAAAGCTGTAAAGTAAAACTGTAAATAAACATTAAAGCTAAACTAAATCACACAGCAACAAACATATAAACACCCAAAGAAACAAAACCAAACAG
Source organism: Lathyrus aphaca (assembly GCA_963966055.1). Lineage (NCBI taxonomy): Eukaryota > Viridiplantae > Streptophyta > Magnoliopsida > Fabales > Fabaceae > Lathyrus > Lathyrus aphaca. The sequence goes on from OZ014525.1 coordinate 17,281,255, forward strand.
GCGCTAGGATTGACTCTACAAGGGAAACCGGAAGAACCAGGTTAAGTCCCCAGCAGAGTCGCCAGCTGTCGCTCCCGGGATTTTCATCCTAGTACAAACGCGAAAGTGGCGCGGAAAGGTAGAGTCGCCAGCCAGACATTTTTATCCCGAAAGAATGGGAAAGGTAATGTTGCACAAACCTGAGGAAAAAGGAAAAGGACGAGATCCTGCGAACCAAAGATCTGAGTTCGGGAGTCGGTTACGACCTGGGAAGGTATTAGCACCCCAGATCGTCCGTCGTACCCGACGGGATCCACGCTTGCTTGTTTTGTTTCAAAGGGTGAGAAAATAAGATGATGTTGACTAAAACTGCTGACTGGAAGAAAGGGAATGGAAATGAAAAATGAACTGAAATAAGAAAATGGAAAGAAAGGGGGAAATGTAGGGAAAATAAAGAATGTGCTCGAACGGGCCCTACCCCGCTGCCTACGTACCTCATCGGGATAATGAGGATCAGAGTCGACGTAGTTCGCCTAACCTAGGCGGGAACTATTTGTTTGTGTTTTTTACAGCTGGAACTGCGTATGTCTATGCTCAGGTGTTGCAGGCTCGTCTGGTACGAGTGCCTTTACCGTCTTGCAAATGAGACAAGTCGCCGCGAGTTCGCGTTGTGAGTGAATGAGATGAGAAGAGAAGTTCCCGCAGGATAGTCGCTTATTGTTTGTTTTTGGCTTTTATGAGTTTTTGTATGAATTTGGCACAAGGAAGTGAATTCAAACTCTTCTCCATGGAATGTACACTTGATTCTACATTCCAAGATGGAATAATAGAACAAGCATACCCAGCAAGGAGAATTTATCCAAGACTGGTTTCCTAGGATTAGGGCTTAAGTTCACTAGCTTGTTGAACTTTATTAAGTGTTTTTGTTTCTTTAGTGAAGAAGTGTCTTTTAAGTTTTTCTTTGTGAAACAACCCCTTGATGAGACTTGTGCATCATGATAGACAAGCTTACACCACTCCAAGATGGAATGAATGCAAGTGCTTCATGGAATAAGGTTATACACAAGGAATCCTTCCATTTATTTGTTAAGTGTTTTTTTGGATTTTTGTTTGAAGATAAGAAGAGAATGACTCAAATTGCAAAAAGGCAAAATCTAAGGGACTAAGACTCAATCCTAATTTTGTTTATTTATTTACAAAGAGGTCCTATGGTTAATGAGGTTTTCTAATCCTAAGAAAGAAAAAGGAAAAGAAGAAAAGAGAACTTAGAAATCAACTTACTTCCTAAGGAAGGTAAGTTGTTTCTAAAGAAAGGGAACACCTATAAGCAAGCACCAAATGCTAAGGAAAACACAACTATAATGCATAAGAGATAAGAATGAAGTAATGCTTACCTCAATCTTCCCCCCTACAAAACAAAAGTTAGCATGACAATGCACATTGGAAGTAAAATCAAAGCATGAAAGCGATTAAGTACCATAAACATCCTAGAATGGAACTAGGGTTAAAATAAGACCTAAGTCTAAAGGTGAAGGTACCTAAAGGTTACATGACTTCTAAAGTCAGTAGCTACATGTTATAGGCTCCTAAGTATGCTAGGATACCTCACAATATCAAACTATGTCAAACTATGTACAAAAAGTTCACCTAAGTTCACCTAAATGCAAGTTAGGGTTTATGGATGAAATATGAATACATATGGCTTACAAGCATGAATTAATACATGAAATAAACATAAAAGTAAGTAGTGAATGCTCATGAATATGTGTGAATGCATATACAATCATGGATGCAATGGATTAGGCATATGGAGCAATGAGAAGACGACATGAGATAAAATGGAACAAACATCGCATAAGATCGCACATGATGAAAGTTAAGGAAGAATGGCATGTGAATATGAATGAAATGATTATGGGTTAGTAGCATACAAGTTATGAGATGCAATTAGAATGCATGAATAGGCATTAATGATTTCCACATAATTCAAGTTAAACATGAGAAGAGATTAACAACCCGTTTAAGCTAAAACCAGTTCACATAAGTATGCACTTTGAAACATTAAAACAAACCAAAAGAGTAGGGTTCAAAAAGTGGCTTATAACTGGAATTAAAGACTTAAAAGTGACCTATAATCAACTCTTAAAAGTTACCAAAAAGCATCTCAAGCAAATGGCATGAATGCCTTCTTAAATCCTAGGATATGGAGCAAATACACACATGAATCAACCTAGGATCTAGGTGACATGGAAAAATAGCAAAATGCCTTTAAAAATTATGAAATTAAATCCCTGGAATAATAAAGTCATTATCTCATATTGTCCAAAAGGATTTCATAAAATTATGCACCAAAGTGCCAAAACAATTCCTTGACTAGCAAGGTAACCAAAACATGATCCTCAAAAACAACTCCACAAAGTGGATCAAAAAGGGCACTAAAAATTATGAAAAAAATGCCTAATGAGCATCAAAATGTCACAAATTACAGTGATTAATCATACACAAAAAATAGGTTTCACACCTATGGGGAAAAATCGATTTTGGTCCCTTATGCCAAAACATTCCTTTTTGGGACAGCTTGTGATCTAAAATCCAAATTAATTATTGAAAGCACCCAAATCTGGAAATAAAAAATATGACAAATTAATTAAGAGGATTAGGATCACTCATGAATTTTTCCAGAATTTTATCATACCTAAAACTATTTTTAATAAATGCGACGAAACGGGTGACAAAGTGGATTTTAAGGGGAAATAAAAGGAAACGATCCTAATAGTTCTCAACCTAATCCCTAAGTTCCGAAATCGATACATATCAACAAAAATCACAAATATAACCAATGCCTCAGGTGGGAGGGCTCAGATGCATCCTAAGTTATATGGTTCTAAGCCGCATACGACTATAATGATGCATAAAAGTCGAAAACGATCGAAATTACTTACTTGATCGAAGTGCCAATTCTTCATAAAAGAAATCCGAAAAATACCCCAAGCAAGGTCTTGTAGTCTCCTATGGGCAAAATAAATGCCCATCTTCCATAATCATCTTTGTGAAGCTTTTCCATAGTCAAAATCGATCAATATCGATAAAGAAAAATCCACGAATGCTTACCAAAAATTAGTCATAAACACTAATTAAAATCATGACAAAAGTTCTAATTAATTAAAAATAACAAGAAATGGATTCAAATATAAATCCACAAAAAGGTCATATGACAAGAAAAATTATTTAACAATAATTCTTAACAACAATTAACATATAATTATCACTAATTATCTAATAACAATAAAAAACAAATCAATAGGGACAAGGGGTATAACAGGAATCCAGGGCTTGTGAGTAATAAAAATAGGATTGGCCCAAGGCCCATTTCAGAGGCAAACCCGCAGGAGGGGGTGTTTTAGCAAACTGGAGGTGCAAAAGAACAAAATAATGGCCTTGGGCCCAAATACAATAACCCGCAGGAGGGGTGAAATTAGAAATTTTGGGGGTGCTTGCGGTAATCCATGGGCTGAAAGGAAAAGGCTTGATCCATTGTTTATCCCTGTCTTGAGAAACCCTAATAGATTCACATAATAGCAATAAGCAACATGTTTACTTCCTCTTCAAATGGCGCTGTTACCTCCTCACTCTCTCTCAATCATCTCATCACGCGACCGCCGCCGATAACAAACCTTCCACCGTGGCTCGGTCTCAAACCACATCGCGCCGCCCTCACCCCTTCGTTCTCATGCTCTAAACCTCAGAGGGCGAAATATTCCACCAAGACATCTCACCATGTTGTCGCGGCCTCCTTTAATCCATCTTCAACATCACATCTCCGCCGAAAAACAAAAACCCTTCGCCACCGGTTGATCCCATTTCCCAATCAGAAGTGAATGTCAAAGAGGTCACCGAATCGTAATGAGAAGCTTCACGGCAGAATCGAGCTCAAGTTGAAGATGATGCCAACGAGTCCCTCGCGTAAGTATTCGACTCGCTCTCCTTATTCTTTCTAGATTCTTGTTCCTCTTCTAATCCCTTTTCGAGACGAAGCCGTGAATCTTGGAGCTCTTGTGTGGTTGTGTGATTCTGAGATTGATGAAGAGTGTTTTGTGAAAAATATTGAATCTGAATTGTTGTCGTTGTTGAATTCGCAGGTTGTTGCTGAAGGTTTTTGTTGATGTGAATGAGGATGAATCGAGGATTGATTGAAAAGTGCGAGGGATTGATGAAGATGACATATTGAATGATAAAGTGGTTGAAGTTGTTATGACATTCAAATGAGATTGATCAGAATTGGTGAAGAATTAGGAGGATAATGGAGATGACGGTTATGGGGGTGGTGATGGCGTTCGGAGTTTGTTTATGAATTGAAGAGTGATGATCAAAAACAGAAGAAGATTGATGATGCAAGTTGATCTTTTCATCGTAATCGCACCATGAAGATGAAGGTGAAAACACGAATCTTTAGGTACGAATACTCATCAAATCTCCATTTGCATTTTACTACCGATTTCTTGATCTCCTCTGAACCTTGCCCTGCTTCAGATTCGTTACGATTTTGATCCTTGTTGAATGATGTTGATGAATTGCTTCTTCTTCTTTCTGATATTGAAGCAGGTTGTTGAAGTGAAGACCAATTTTCAGAGTTGATGGAGGCTTGGTGTGAAGTTGTTGAGAAATTATTGAGAAAAAGTGATGCAGATAATTAGAGAGTGATCCCCCTGTAACTATTTTTTCATGATTCTGTTATATCAGTTGGGTGAACCCCAACAATTTCTCTAACTGAATTTTGGGCTTTCTGTTATATCAGTTTTTTTTCCATAGCTGATATTTTCTTTTTCTGATATGTCACTCTATTGCTTTCGAATCCAAAGACCTTATTTTAGCGTGGCCTATTAACGTGGCCTATTAACGTGGCCTATTAACACGGTGTGTTACGTATTGCTTTTGCTTGGCTGCTTGTGTAACATAACTTCGGTCTCTTTTTTTTATCAATCTTGGTAATAATAATTGCTCCAAAAGTGGCAAAGTATTATTGTGTTAATTGGATTACAAAACATTGGGCCAAAATGACAAAAAAAGTATGCTTCTTTGCAATGAGGATTAATAAGTAAATGAATGGGCATGGTTTATGGATTGAACTTTGAATTTGACATCTGAAGTAACTTGGATAACAAAATGGATAAAAAAAAAAAATGGAATAAAATGTTGACGTTTGAAATAGAATCCCTCGGGAAATGGCATGGATCAAAACTAGATATAAAGTACCAATTGGAAAGAGTTTGGGAATAATGAGAAAAATTGAAGCGTGAATTAGCAAATGGTTTTAGAATGAACTAGATGGTTCATCGGTGTCAAATAGAAGAACGAAATTGGGGCCCAAAAATGAAATAGTGATTTATGAACATGAATTGGATGTTACACTTAAATTGTCTAGTGGTATCAAAATGAGCATAACGAACATGGTACGGGTGTGTACTGATACTTGTATGATGGCTTCCAAATACACCAATAGTCGTGCATTCTCCTTTAATCTGAATCGAATCCTACAAGACAATCCACCTTCAGGAACTTCGATGCCATACTAAAATCCACACCATCATGAATTATTATTCCACAAACAAAAGGATCCAAACCAAACGTTGATACAATGAGCCTCCATTGGCGGAGTTCCCTTCAAATTAAAATCACGACCAAAAACTCCAAATTCTCCTTGAGATATTCAATGATGGGGAATAGAACTTGAGACGTTAAGAAATAGCCAACACTCTTACCCAAAGCAGATCTGATCAGACACCTCAATAATGGGTTGGATGCACCAGTGAATATTCTCCACAAGTAAAACCCCCAAAGACCATTTAATCAAGGAAATAAACCCTAGTTTCATACGGAAATGATCACATGCCTCATGAGCCAATGCAATGCATGATTGAGTGTCCTAACCTAATGAGAAATGCAGATGAATGCGAAACGATAAGCCAGTTAAGGTAAAAAGAATGAGGGCAAATTTTGAGGTATTACAGTTCTCAATAAAGGAGGAGCTTAAAGATGTAATAGAAATTTATGTTGTTAATAATGGTATAGATTTACACTTTATAAAGAATGATAAGACAAAGGTTAGAGTGAGATATAAGGAAGAGAGTGAATGCGTTACATTATGCTCCAAATTGCCAAATGAGGATACATGGCAACTGAGAAAACTTATTGACACTCACAATACAATATGGAGTTTAATGTAAAGATGTTTAACACTAAATGGCTTGGCAAAAAGTTTTACTCAACTATTAGAGTTAATCCAATTGTGAAACTCACTACAATGTGTGAGAAAGTGCATGACAAATATAATACTAGTATGAGTAGGATGAAGGTTTATAAGGCAAGGAAGACAACTGTTAATTATGTAGAAGGTTCATTTAAGGAACAATATCTTAGGTTCTACGACTACATACATGAGTTACTGAGATTAAATCCAAACAACACAATTAAGTTGAAAGACCAACCAATTGAACCACAACCTGAGGAAAATGAGAAACAACATGAGAACTATGTAAACAAACCATTATTTCCAAGTTTTCAATTATTATATATGTGCCTTGATGCTTGTAAGAGAAAATTTCAAGTTTGTAGACCAATCATTGGAGTTGGTGGGTGTTTTCTCAAGGGTCATTGTGGGGGACAAATTCTTGCAGTAATAGGTAGAGACCTTAATGTCCAAATGATGCCCATTACATTGGCTAAAGTTGAAGCAAAGACTAAAGACTCATGAGCTTGGTTCCTTGACCTTCTAGTCCATGATTTACGTGGTCCATAAGTTTTCAAGAAATTCACTTTCATATCAGACCAACAAAAGGTACAATTCACTCTCACATACTCATTAGCATTTTACTAACATAAACTCTATGTTTAGGGGATGTTACCTGCATTGGAAGAATTTTTTTTCAGGTGTTGACTAAAGATTCTGTGTAAGACACTTGTACAACAACTTTTAAAAAAAGTTTACTGGCAAGTAGTTGAAGGAAATGATTGGAGGGAAGCCAAATCGGAATATCCTTAAGCATGGGAAAACGAAATAAAGGAAATGAGGAAGATTAGTGAAGAGGCCTACAAATACTTATGGAAGATTCCTCCTAGATTTTGGATTAAGTCTATATTCAATTATAACAATAAATGTGATGTGCTGGTTAACAATATGTCAAAAAACATTCAATAATGTTATAATTGGACCAAGACAAAAGCTATTGTAACAATGCTAGAGGATATAAGAGGGTACCTTATGGAGATATGAGTAACAAATAAAACCAAGATCGAAGCTTATAATGGTTATGTACTTCCAAGAATTAAAAAGGTTTTGGAAAGACAAATTGAAATATCATGGTTATTTATGGCTAGGTAGTTCAATAATTTTTACACTTATTGAAATCTCATAATTATTTCATTTATTTTACCTCAAAATGCTAAGTAACTCAATTCATATTTTATGTTAACAAGGTTTGCTAGTGAGATGATTTATGAATTAAGGCACATAAATGTGACAGGAGACAAATTCATATATGATCTCAAGCAGAATGAGTGCTCTTGTAGGGCTTGGATGCTCACTGGAATTCCATGTTACCATGCAATTACATGCATCCAAAGTAGAGTTAAAGACCCTGCATATTACATTCCTTCCAAGTATAGGAATGAGACTTACCAGACTTGCTACAAACCTATCATATACCCAACCAATGGCTAAAACTTATGGGAAGAGACCACATACCTCAACATACTGCCACCACCATCAAGATGATCACCTGGGAGGCCTAAGAGAAGAAGGAATACAGATGCTGATGAGAATATACAAGATGCAACAACTATTAGTAGGAAATAACTGCCAAATAAATGTTCAGTGTGTGGTAAATCAGACCATAATAAATCCTCATGCCCAACTGTACCAAGACAACTTGCATAACCCCAAACACAACCATCACAACCTGCATAATTCCAACCAACTATAAGAGTTCAAACTAGACTATCACCCAGAAAAACCCAACACATAAATTCACAATCCCAACCACAACCTACCATAAGACTTCAAATCAGGATATCACCAAAAAGAACCCAAAACACAATCAACAACAAGACTTCAAACAAAGAAGGATCACACCCTTACACTCCAAATAAGGGTATCACCAAGAAGAGGCACTTCAACGTTTTAAGGATCAACTGCAGATTTTGAGCCACCAAGAAGGACCACACCTAAGCTGCCTATAAAAAGAAAAACCATTAGAATGCTGACTTTTGTATTTTGCTGAACTATGATCATGTAATTTTGATGGTGTTTTTGTTTTTAGGATGCTAGGTAGCTGACTTAGAAATATGTACTTTGGATGATGATTTTATGTTTCAGATGTCTATATTTTGGATTGATACTTCACATATTTTATTAGTTTAATGAAAAATATTAAGGCCTTATCACTATTTTGCTTAATAGGCCTTTTATGTTTAGTCAATGATGTATATTATGTCTCTTTTAGTGTAACAAATATGGGCAAAAACTATGTCTTTATTGCAACATAAAATGTGATAGTTAACAAGTTGTTAAATACATGTTAATTAAATCTCTTAGAGTGTAAGAAATATGTTTGTTAACTCTTCTTTAGTGTAACAAATATGAGAACAAACTATGTCCTTATTGTAACATAAAATTTGATAGAAAAATTGGCCACAAAATAAACTTAACATTAAAGAGAATCATTACAACATCACATTAATAACTTGTCTTACAACACTAACATCAATATAAAACAAAATTACCACTTATTGATCAACATACACATCAATATTACAATAATCATAACTAAGAATATTATGACAAAAACTAGCATCTTCAACATATTCTTCATCATTTTTTGTGTGTAGTAGTCATCTCCATGGATCTTTATCATCTTCTTCAACATGTTGATTTCTGTGTCCTTTTCATTGCATTTTGAACACCTCATTTGTGTGTTGGTTTCTGTTTTCCCTTCACCATTGCACTCTTTTTCAACCCACATAAAAAAGTCGCAGTCATAGTTTGAACCCTCACTCTGTTAACATATAACTGTTAACATTACCAAATAAGACATAACGAACAACAACAATAAACACAGCACAAATAAGACATACCAACCCCGAAATAACTTCCCAAAATTTCGTCCTCTTTTCCTCGCTATTCGTATGACTGTGTTTGCTCCACAATCACACCTTGGTTCGATTTCCCCATGACATGCACTCAAAATCAAGGAATTACAGTTGGGACTATTTGAATTTGACAAATTTGTATCGTATGAAGCCATTGTTGGAGAAAGGAGAAGAAGAACTCGGTTGAAAGATGATGACAGTTTATAAGGATTTGATGAAGAAGAATGTGATTTTCCCCGATTACTTAAAGTAATATTCAAATAAATGCCATCTCCCTAACATTAATTCCACTGTTATTGACAATTATGCATTTTTGGAACGAAATCATAATACTTGATAATTAATGGTAACATAATTGCATTTACAATAATTGGAAAATAGCTTACATTTGATTATGATATGTGATAACCAATTGAAAGTATTAAGGTGTGTTGACAGACTTGAGCCATGAGAGTTGCGTTTTTGGTAGGAGAGACGATTTCACATGTAAATTTAGATGGTTGAAAGAGTGTGCAAGAAGATTTTAGGAATCAGCTGAATGTAAAATTAAAATTGCACATATTAAAAAAAGGAAGAGGGTGATTTGAGTAAGTGTAGATTTTAAAGTTATTTTATAATCAATTACACGTTCTGAAGGAGTCGGTAACGTGTGACGTACAATATAAATACAAAAACTTTAAAACCCACTCATGAGAATGTGAGAGTGACAATGTTTTTCTCCTAGTGATAGACAATCAAAGAAGAAAACCAGGAACGTGAGAATGACAATGTTTTTCTCCTAGTGATAGACAATCAAAGAAAAAAACCACATCTTCCGGAATAATAGAAGAAGTAACTATCTATTTTGTACGCTTTTGAGAGAAGAAACAACTTTTAATGCTTTCTTAGATCCTAAAATCTAAATCTAAGAGATTCGTATAAATAAAAATACCTAACTCTTAAGAGACAACACATACGGTTCACTCATGAAACATCAACATACAAAACTTTTTACATTTCTTACTTGAGTTTGATCTAACATAACAACTTTTAAACCCTATGACAATCCTATAATTAAAGGTTATCATTCATTATACTTTTAGCCAACACAATTCATAATAATAAACTTTTAATTTTGATTTTGACTGCACAACAAAGCCTCACATTAATTCAATCAGCAGTATAGCCCATTAATGAAATCCCATTAAAAGATTTTCACTCAGACCAATTTATGAAAGACTAAAGTCCAAATTAATAAAATAAAAAACATTTTCCAGAAAGCGTAATGTAGCATAACTGCGTAGAGCACACAAGCACCAGCAGCGTTATAAAACCGATGAACAAAAAATCACCAACTTGAAAAAGTGCTTAACTCATTCAAAACCCAACGTGACCTTTTTTGACGAAAACCGAATCCCTAAGCAACGTTTTCTCTCAGTTGCAGCACTAACAATGGCGGATAGCATCAACAATGTTGCTCAAGCCATTTCCACCGCTCTCAACTGGTCTTCCACTCCTCACGCTCGTCAAGCCGCTCTCTCTTTTCTCGATTCCGTAATTTCCTCTCTCCCAACTCTTTTTTCACAACAAACCCTAATCACTCTAAAACATAGCTAATTCATCTACTCACCGTGATTGTAACCGTTCTGGATTGCTCATTATTCATTCACATTCACATCAATTAGTACTAGCAGTACCAGATACACCTTCTCAAATTCTCAAGCTGATTGTTGTTATGTACTGTAACAATTCTCAAATTGTCAAATTAAAATTTAAGCTATAAGTTTTTTTTCTTCTATTGATGATAATGACCTAATTGAGTTCAATCACTTGCCATCAATCAATTAATTAATCAATCATACTGTTATTGCTGTTATGTTACACTTTAATTTTAACGGCTACTGGTAATTATTGTTGTAGTTTACTGTGATGATTGATTAACATTTGAATATCTGCTGAAGACTAGTTTATTTGAAATTTCTTCAGATGAAAGCAAGTGGTGATATAAGGACACTAGCCAACACGTTGTTCCTTTTGGTGAAAAAGAATTGGTCATCTGAAATCCGATTGCATGCTTTTAAGATGCTACAGGTTTGAGTTCTTATGCTGTTACTACTTCCTTTTCTACGAGATTTATCTTGTTTTTTTTTGACCGTATACGTGTTATTAGTTGTTTATCTTTGTGTCTTATGTGAGGATATGTTTGTATACAGCATTTGGTGCGGTTAAGGTGGGAGGAGTTAAGCCCGGAAGAACACAAGAACTTTGCAAAGCTATCTGTTGAGTTAATGTATGAGATTGCAGATCCTTGTGAAGATTGGGCTCTTAAAAGTCAGACAGCTGCCCTTGTTGCCGAGGTTTTTATTATGATGATGTTCATTTTATTTACATAGGTTCTTACTCTGTTGTAATTACAATTTTGCTTGGTATAAATTATATTTGGTTTGTGGTACTTTCACAGATAGTTAGAAGAGAGGGTATTGATCTATGGCAAGAAATGCTTCCATCTTTGATTACTCTATCCAACAAGGGTCCAATACAAGTAAATTTCAAGTTTCCCCTCTTGTGTCATTTTCATGCTTGGTTTGTTCTATTTCTATACACTGTTTTTTAATGATTAGAAATTACATACAGGCTGAGTTGGTTTCAATGATGCTGCGGTGGCTTCCTGAGGACATTACAGTTCACAATGAAGACTTAGAAGGTTTGTAATGTCTTGAGCTTTATCACAGTGGTTTTAGTAAACGGGGCTGGTATATTCAAATTGAGAAAGAATAAAACTTGTTTCAACTGTGTTAGGCAATTGAGAAATACAAATTTTCTAGTTGTAGTTTTGGGCATCCAATATTTATAAACAAAGCATGGGCACGGGGCACATTAGTATGGCTTGTTTATTACATACCTCTCTAAAATGTTTTCCATCTGATACCATGCAAAAATGAATGTGTTTGTATGTGAGTGAATAGAGGGAACAGAGAATACATAGAGCAAATAAGAGGTTACTGGATGGTATGTGATGTGCTAACTTGGTGATTATCGTGCTCTCTGTCTACATATTATAATGAAATAGGTTTTGTCCTCATAGTACATAAATTTGTGATTTAGATCGTATCGCACGATTTCACAATTATTTCAGCCCCAACCATCCAGATGTTATGCAAAATTGTGGCCAGCCAGGATCAAGTAGGGTTGCCACTCAAGATTGAAAAACCCGTAAAAGCGGCGATCTTGAGAAAGCATTGATTCTGGGGCTGCTCTGTGACCTTTTGCCTAAAAATAAGGGTTTCTGATTTGAAAAACCTGCAATTGAAGGTTGGTCTCTGCTGCGCTGAAGTTGCTTACCTCTGGTTGTCTTGTTCGTTCATCTGCTGTGCACAGCCTGCCATGGATGCTGCTTGCAAGTCTCCCTCCGCCCCTGTTGCCATTGGATGTGAACTATAGACTCCACTACCGAAATCCACACGTGGCCACTTATTGTGTTTTCCTCTGCTGTGGTTTGTTTATTTTTTAACCAGATCTGGGATTAGGGTTGTTATGGGCCTGTGGTTTGAGCCCATTTAAGTTTTCGCTTTCGGCTAGCAAGAGAAGAGTTAAAATCGTTTGGACCAGAAAAATAGACTGTGTGAGATGAAGTAATAAAAGGATTGGGTAAAGTTAATAAAAATAAGTTTTCATATAAGTTGTTATGTATTTTGAATTTAATTAAACACTTGTATGATTTAATTTTGTTTTCTTATTTATGGAAAATGTTATTTTATATATATTACACTCACAAACAACACACGCGCGTGCGGGCGCGTTTTTTTAATTTATAGGATTTACCATTAATGTGATGATACGATTTTGACCGCCCTTCCTGATCCTAAATAAAATCTTGATTTTGACTAACTTGGTTGTGCTAGTAAATTACAAAACAGGAATTCCGAAGTCGACACTCATAACATGCACTTGCAGAATATTACTGTTTGCACTTATAAATAATTAATGTGTATTTAGTATTGAGTAAATTCTATGTATGTTAAATGTTGTGTCCTTACATGTAATATTGGTATTTCAGGGGACCGCCGGAGGCTACTTTTGCGTGGGCTAACTCAATCATTGTCTGAAATTTTGCCACTATTATACACTGTATGTACCAGCCGCAAACCTCATTACAAGTTTTTTAGCCACAAACCTCAATACAAGTTCTTTGCCACTACTATCGTTAATGTTGTGATGCTTGGTGCAGTTGCTAGAAAGACACTTTGTAGCTGCACTAAATGAAGCAAGTAGGAAACAGACCGACATTGCCAAACTACATGCTGCTGCAGTAACAGCTACCTTAAATGCAGTAATTGCATATGCTGAGTGGGCTCCATTGACTGATCTTGCTAAGTCTGGTATCATTAATGGGTAGGTATCTTACCTTGTTTATCATGTAGCTCAAGACTAGTTTATTTTTACTATATACTCACGCTAGTTTTCTGTTTGTGCCCACCTTGTTTTTCTATCGACTCCCAACAGTTGCGGTTTCCTGCTATCTGCTCCAGACTTTCGTCTTCATGCTTCTGACTTTTTCAAACTTGTTTCTTCAAGGTATGCATTATAGAGCTCTAAGGATTGCTATATTTAGTTATGACTATTTTTCTTTTCTGTTGATGAATAACATCTCTGAATTGTTATCGTAGGAAGAGATCTGTTGATGCATCTGCTTCTGAAATTGACCAAGTTATGAGGGACATCTTTCAATTATTGATGAATATATCTAGGGAGTTTTTGTACAAATCTGGTACAGATCCCGGTTCTATTGAGGAGGGTGAATATGAATTTGCTGAATCCGTATGTGAAAGTATGGTGTCACTGGGTTCCTTTAACTTGCAAAGTATTGCTGGAGATAGTGCCATACTTTCACTCTACCTAGAACAGGTAGTTAATGTATAGTATAATAATAGTAATACTAAGTGTGTAAAATTGTGCAGCTTGGGTTAGGGAAGTTTGGCTTAAGATGCCGTATATTAATAGTGGTTTGGTTTCTTTGGAAATTTTGTTATAGGTTTCCTTTTAATCTCAATAGGATTTATTTTTGGCTTCTGTGCTGATTGAACTCCATCGGATAGATAATTGCAGATGATAGAATACCTTAGTTACACAACAGATCTAGCAAAAAATTTACATAACTTGTTCGTCAAATGACAAGCTGATTTTCTTTTGTTCAACTCATGTTGCTTTTGTATGCATGGATGGAAAGTTTTGCCGTTACAGTTTACTTCATTTTTACACGAACATGTGTAAATTGCATTTCGCTTAACCATTTCATTTTATTTTCTCTCCAGATGCTGGGATTTTTCAAGAATTACAAATTTGCAATTCATTTTCAATCCATGCAATTCTGGCTGGTATGTTGCAGTTGTCCAAAAGTTCTGTCCGGTGGTGCTTCCTTTTTTCATCATAATGTCATATCTCCCATTTCTTGCTTCAAATGTTTATATGCAGGCGTTAATGAGGGATTTAATGTCAAAGCCAAAAAGTTCTTCTCACTCAGCTGCTGACAGTTCGGCTGTTAGTGGCTCAGGTTCTGAGAATGCAAAGAAGAAGACTCTAAGCCTTGTGAATGATGATGTTTGTGGTGCAATGTTGGATACTTCTTTCCCTCGCATGCTCAAAAAAGAGAAAATTCTTCCTGGAACTGCACTTTCTTTAAAGGCATTGGAGTTGTGGAGTGATGATTTTGAGGATAAGGCAAAATTTGGCCAGTATCGTTCTAGGCTGGTATGTATAGACATATATAAAGTTATACATGGTTGTCATCGTATAAACTATTATTCCCATTTTGTTAATTTCTGTAATGGGACATCTTTTAGGAAGGTTTTGGAGGGCTAGGATAGATCTTAATATATATTTAAGATTTAAAATAAAATAAAATAAAAGTATACCATATTATATGATCATATAACAGTTCATATAAGAGATTGTTTGTGTTATTCACCATTTGAGTGTGTAAAATGAAATATGCAAACACTCTCCCTACTCTCTTTATGGTAAAAGGGTAGGAGCATGCTGTAAGTTGTTACTATAGCTGCACTGAGCTATGAAATAACAACAAAACTTATTTCTATTAATATTTTGTTTTAAATTTGAATTAACCTTTTTGACATATTTTTTACTGATGAGTGGTTTCTAAAAACAGTTGGAGCTGATTAAATTTGTTGCTTCGCACAAACCCCTGATAGCAGCTGCTAAAGTTTCCGAAAGAGTTGATACAATAATCAAGAGTTTCTTGGTTTCACCAGCACCAAATCAGGTTTAAATTCCTTTTATCTTATTTTTCAATTTGATTTTAGTCTCTAAAAATGTCAGCTTCACCATCACTTCATGCCTATGTGTTGACTGTTGCGGGTTCTGCTTTTCTCATTGTAGGACTTAGCTGTGGTGGAAAGCATGCAGTTGGCTTTAGAGAATGTCGTAAATGCTGTTTTTGACAGATCCAGTGATATTGCCGAGGCCAATGCTGAAGTGCAGTTTGCTTTATGTAGAACATTTGAAGGTTATTTGAATTAATTTTTCATATTTTGCGGTTTTAGAGTTTTTCTAGCTGGACTTTTGTAATAATTCTGGTTATTGTCTCTTGAAGGTTTGCTCCAACAATTTATTTCCCTGAAATGGACGGAGCCTGCACTTGTGGAAGTACTTGTTCACTATTTGGATGCAATGGGCCTCTTTTTAAAGTATTTCCCGGATGCAGCTGGCAGTGTTATCAATAAACTATTTGAGCTTCTAACATCCCTTCCTTTTGAAATTAAGGTTCCCTAAACAACACTTTTTCATTCTTACTTCTAACTATTGAGAAATTATCTAGCAAGTAAAAGTTATATGTTATCTTTGTAGGATACGTCAACATCAAGTTCTCGGCATGCAAGGTTGCAGATCTGTACATCATTTATTCGGATAGCAAAAGCCGCTGACAAAAGCATCTTGCCTCATATGAAGGTGCATTTGTTAAAACATCCATCATTGAACAATCACAATTAGCTGGTTATATTCACAGAATTTTATACTGGATGAGAAACTTTGTTTAGATATATATCTAACATTGATCTAGTTATGAAATAAATATTATTTAAGCCAGTTTTGAGTCATAACATAATAAAAAAATGGCCACTAGGGGTCATGTTGAATTAACTGGAGCTACTAGGGGTCATATGAAAATGACATTATTGAATGATTATGTAAATAACTCAAGGAACCTTGGCTGATTATAAATTTAAATCTTTGAAAGAGAAAGACACAGTGTAGTTTTCTCTAGTGTAGTTTTCTCTATGGTACTTTTATCATGTGAAATTGGCATTATTGAAAGATATATAAATAGCCCAGTGAACCTTAAAGTTTTATACATTTGTAGTTGTTGTAGCTTTGTTCTTACCAGTTTGGGTTTCAGTTTTTTTAGATACTCGAGTACAAATTGAAAGTGTCCTGCTTAGAATGTAATTTTGGAGGAGATTGCGTATATTTACCTTTGCAAGTTTGTATGTAGGGCATTGCTGATACCATTGCTTGTTTGCAAAGGGAAGGTCGTTTGCTTCAGGGAGAGCATAATCTTATAGGCGAAGCCTTTCTTGTTATGGCTTCTTCTGCTGGGTAACCATCAAAGAAAATAGATAATTTTGTTGATAATAATAGATAATTATGGATTCTTCTCCTGCTCTGTTAACAATTTTATTCAATCTTATCTCACTTATTATTTCTTAATTTGACACAGGATTCAACAGCAGCAAGAAGTTTTAAAGTGGCTACTAGAACCTTTGAGCCAGAAGTGGACACAACTGGAGTGGCAGGATAGATATTTGTCTAGTCCACATGGTTTGGTTCAGTTGTGCTCAGAAGCACCAGTTATGTGGTCAATTTTTCACACTGTTACATTCTTTGAGAGGGCGCTTAAGAGGAGTGGAATGAAGAAAGCTCAAGGGAATTTAGAAAACAGCTCAACATCAGATTCAACCCCCTTGAATCCAATGGCCTTTCATGTATCATGGATGCTAAATCCTCTCTTGAAAGTATGCATACTTCCTTGATGAGTCTGTGCCATGTGTTTCCTCTAGTATTTTAAATCAAAATGGTTGCTTTGTTTTCAATCTTGTACTTTAAATACTTAGTTCATTCTGTGAACCAACCATCCAAGAAGCTAAAGTTATTTGGTGAAGACATGTGCTTTTTTTTATACTTATATATGTAACATGTCCCCTTGCTCAAGGGTTTGGGCTTGAAGAGCACAATCCTATTTGTTCAAATTGAACTTTTTATTAAAATAATGGGGTTGGCTACACTTGAATTCTAGACAACTTTATCTAAGAGGCTTTTATGCCAAGGCATTAACCATTTCAAAAGTTTAAACTGTTACGTGAAGACACGAGAATGAGTTTATATTTTATTTCTTACAGTTATTAATAATGGAGTATGTTTTTAATTTCCAGCTACTTCGAGGCTTACATTCTCTTTGGTCTCCATCTATAAGTCAAACTTTACCGGGAGAGATCAAATCTGCTATGGCCATGAGTGATGTTGAGAGGTTCAGTCTTCTTGGAGAAGAGAATCCTAAATTGACAAAGAACCCTAAGGATGTACATGGTGAACCAAACGAGTCAGATATACGAAATTGGTTTAAAGGCATCAGAGACAGTGGGTAAGCATGCATATCCCGTTTTTATTTATCTACATTTTATAATCGCTTCCTCAATTTTGTTTTTCCACCAAATATCAATAAAGACCAAATAAAGTTCCTAGTTAAAATAAGAATATTCTGCATCTATGACATCTTTATTATACTTTATTTACGTCTCCATACATTACTAAATGCTTGGTCTATATGAATAGATATAATGTATTGGGCTTGTCAACAACCATTGGGGATTCATTTTTCAAAAATTTGGATGTACAATCTGTTGTTGTTGCATTGATGGAGAATATACAGTCAATGGAGTTCAGGCATTTGAGGCAGCTTGTTCATTCCATTTTGATTCCTTTGGTTAAACACTGTCCTGTGGAAATGAGGGAGATTTGGCTGGAAAAGCTTCTGCATCCATTGTTTGTTCATGCTCAGCAAGCTCTTAGCCATTCCTGGTCTGGTCTTCTGCAAGATGGTAGAGCGAAGGTTCCTGATATTCATGGCATTCTTAGTGGATCAGACCTGAAAGTAGAAGTGATGGAGGAAACACTTTTGAGGGATCTCACCCGTGAAATGTGTTCAGTCCTCTCCGTGATTGCTTCTCCTCCCCTAAATACTGGAATCCCTTCATTGGAACAGTCCGGGCATATTATTCGTTTCGACATATCTTCTGTGAAAAGCTTGGACGCAGTTGCATCAAGCTCTTTGGTTGGGTACGCTTTCTACTTGTTATGAAACATGCTTCATCTGTAGTTGTTCTTTCCTATTCCTAACTTCACTTTGGAGGCTTTATTTCTTCTCATTATTTTTTTAAATGCGACAGTTTCCTTCTAAAGCATGAAGCTCTTGCCCTTCCTATACTAAGAATGTGTTTAGAAGTTTTTACATGGACGGATGGTGAAGCTGTGACAAAGATTTCTTCTTTTTGCTCTGCTACGGTAGTTCTTTCTATTGTAACAAACCATACTGAACTCATAGAATTTGTTTCTAGAGATCTTTTTACATCGGTTATTCAAAGTCTATCCCTAGAATCAAATGCGATAATCAGTTCAGATCTGATTGCCATTTGCCGAGAGATATTTGTTTATCTCTGTGATAGACACCCAGCCCCCAGGCAGGTTAGTTGTTTTCCGTGATTTGGTTAGTTTTGGAATACACTTGCCAAAAATCCTAGACCATGGATAGATTTTGCATTCATATTACTAATTCGTGTTCACTCTTTCCTTTTAGGTTTTGCAGTCTCTCCCCTTTATTACTCCCCGTGATTTACATGCCTTTGAGGAATCTTTATCGAAAACGTCGAGTCCAAAGGAACAAAAGCAGCACATGAAAAGCTTGCTTCTGATGGCAACTGGCAACAAATTAAAAGCACTCGCAGCACAGAAAAGTGTAAACATCATTACAAATGTATCAAGTAAGCAATGACTTTTAATGCCTTTCCCTCTGTAATTTTACTTGTCCAACTTCTGAATGAGCAGTTTATTATATGTTATCAATAAATACCTGCAGTGTGTACATAGTAGAAGTTTTAAATTTTTGGTATTTAATTGTGTGATAAGTTGAAAACATATTAAGACTTGTGAGGGTTTCCATGATTACGGTAGTTTCCATATACTGCTATGCTTCTTAGCTGTTATTCGAACAGATTGATTTTTGTAGTAATATTGTTAAAAATCTAATATGTAGGTTTCCATGATTACGGTAGTTTCCATTACTGCTATGCTTTTTAGCTGTTATTCGAACATGTTGATTCTTCTTAGTAATATTGTTAAAAATCTAATATGTTCTGCTTCTGCCATGCAGTGAGACAACGTAGCCCAGCCAATGCTCCCGAGTCCAATAATGTTAATGATGGGGATGTTGTCGGTTTGGCAGCCATTATCTGATTACATTTTGAGCTCATGGAAGGTTTTGTGTACAGGAGTGAGCTCATATTGAGAAGATTTAGCATATTATTTACCAACATGGTGCAAAGTCTTTTGCCTTGCAGCCTTGACAAATGAGAAATCGGGTGGGAGTACAAATATTTGCATGTTCTTCCTCTGCTCTTAGCAGCATGTGAATTAGTTATACAGAATGCAAATACTCATTTTTTTAATGTTATTGTATAAGCTCCATTAAGCTTAGTAGAACCACAGTTGGTAGTTGGCAATGGTTCAGACCTTTGTAACTTAAATTTCAATTTTTTTTTTTTAGGATGTAGTTCGGCTGTGATTACTCGATTAATTTCAGAGTAAATGGTTGGATACACATAAGTATTCTTGATTGGAATTGCATAGAATAGGGTAAATACTTTGTTTGGTGTTATTGATTGGAATTGCAGAGAATTGGGTAAATACTTTGTTTGGTGTTGTTTGATTGGATACAGTTTCTTGCATTTTTTGTTTGTCTTATTTTTAAAATTTTAGCTTATGTTATAAATTTGGTAAAATGGATTAGGCGGATGGATTAAGAGGCCATCCGCACCTTACCATCTGATTTGGGAAGAATAAATACGCATCTTATAATCTGATTTGGTAGAAATAAATTAAAATAACTAAAATAAATTCAAATGCTCACAATTTGTTCTGGTAGGAATAAATCCACACCTTACTATCTAACTTTGAGGAATAAATTAAAATTAAATTCAAATTCTAAGATGATGTTAGTCTATGATCTAATCGTAAGATGTTTATTCGTTTACAAAAAATAAAAATAAATAATAGAATACATAATATAAAATTATTTTGATTGAAAATGTTATTTTTGTAAATGCTTACTTGCCTATTCTGGTTAAGCCTATTTAGAGCTTCATGCTATCTTTGGATTGCTTATTTTGTTTAATCTTATTTAGAGTTTTAGGCTATCTTTGAATCGATTGATTATTTTGTTTAAATTATTTAGAGTTTTAGGCTATCTTTGTTTAAATTATTTAGAGTTTTAGGCTATCTTTGAATTGATGAAACATATCAAACGGAGTAAAGTAGGATTGATCATATCGGAATGAAATATAACTTTTATTAAATTGTTTGACTATTTTATTAAAAGTATTATATTTTGTTTGACTATTTTATTAAAAGTATTATATTTTATTGCATACATCTCAAATCAACAGAATGGAATGAGATGAAATGAATTTCATTTTATTTCATCAATTATTTGCAAATCCTCAAATTAGATGGAACAAAAAATAAAGAATGGGATGTAATGAGATAAAATGGATATCATCATGTTTCGATTCATTCCATCAATTATTTGCACATCCAAACAATATAATGTCATTATTTCTCATAAGATTTTACCCCATACCCCTGCAGTTATACCCATACCCCTACATTTTTTTCAAAATGCCAATTTTATCCTTATTATTATTTTATTATTTTAATTTTTACCATTCCTGTCAAACCGTCAGACTTCCGAAAAATTAACCCCAAAAGCAATGTACCGGAACACGTTAATGAAGTCTTTCGGTTCTGTAATATTTTTTTAATATTTTTTTAATTTTATATTGCATGAACCATAAATATAATTTTATATTAAAATATTTTTTATTATGCAGGTGCAGAAATTCCTATATACGATAAAAATCAGATATGTGTGAATACATCAGATATTTTTACAACGACACAGATTCGGTACACGAGAAAAGGTGATAAGATGAATTAAAGACATCAGAATACGAAATAAAGTGACGGTTATCATCACTCGTTCAGATATTGAAACAGGCAAGAGAGGAAGAAGTAACAAATTAATATTTGGTGGTGATAAAGGTGGGAAATACAAGGATATTCACAGTGGAACCCATAGTGTGACGAAAAAATGTAGATGCCCATTTAAGATTAGGTAGACTCTGGCAAAAGATGGATTTGGATGGAAGATTGATGTAAAATGTGGGGTTTGTAACTATGGTTTACCTGATAGATTTGAATGTCACTCATTTGTTGGTAGGTTGACAACGGGTTAGAAGCAACATGTTGTTAATTTGGCAAAGAGAAATGTTCCACCTAGAAATATATTGTTTTCCTTGCATGAGCAAGATCCATATTGCGTCACTCGGATCACGCAAATATACAAGCAGAAGAGTATGATATAAAAAGAGATAAAAGGTCCTAGAAGTTAGATACAGCATTTGTTTAAGCTTATTGAGGTTGCATGTTATGTTTATTGGAGTAGAAAAAGAGACGACTCTGAAGTTATAAAAACCAAAGGTGGAGTCAAGAAGAAAGACAAAAAACTTGTAGGGTATGATGTTTATAGGGACCCTTCGTATCATGAGTATGTTGATCAAGCATCTCAATCTTCACAGCGGTAATCTAAACCATCACAAAATTCAAAGAAGAAATCTCAACCATCACAACCTTTGAAGAAGAAGTTGAAATTATCACAATCTTCACAATCATCTAAGTGGTTCATCCTTCAATTTCCTAATCATATTAGGTCATTTATTGATGATGTAGTCAATGTTTTATCAGATGGTAGTTGTGGATTTAGAGTCATTGCTTCATTGCATGGTTATGGTGAAGATGGTTGACCAATGGTTCGGCGAGACTTGAAGTTGAAAATTATACATAACGAAAGATCAACTTTGTATGCCAATTTATTTGTTGATCGATTAGTAGAAGTGAGAGATTCTTTGATGATAGAGGGAATTGATCCTCAACCACCAAATAAAGGGCTGAGTCTACCAGACATGAGTTACTTGACTGCAAATCGGTATAATCTTATATTTGTTTGTTTAAGATTTGAATGCTTGACTTTCTTCCCTATGACAACTTCATTTTCACCGAATATCTCCTTTTATTGCATTGGATTTGTAAACTCAAATCATTGGGTTCAGGTAAACATTGTTATAATTGGTTATTTTTAGTAAATGTTTTGATTATTGTTAAATAATTTTTTTGATTATTTTTTTATTCAGGTTAACATGAAAGAAGGATTTCCATTGCTACCAGTGACAACATATTGGAAGAACTTACGTTATCTAGTAGCAACATCGTGGATGCTAGGATTTGTAGGATGTCTACAACATTGGCAACAACTTACGCCTATATTACTAACACATTATGAATTATAAATTATGTTATTTGATAACTCGAATTCATATAGATTATTTAATACGATTTCTGATTGTTTAACATGTTAATTTATCTGTTTGGGATGATATTACGCGTGAATTGTATTTGTTTTGTAGATATTTGATCAAACACGACGTTTGGAGGCAAAAGTACAAAAGGAAGCTTATTGGACAAGAAACGTGGAAAAACATAAGGAAAATAGCAAGAAAATGCATTTATGCACATTTCAACTGTGAGACGACCGTCTCAACCTCAAGTCGGTCGTCTCATATGTGAGGCGCCCATTTCAAAGCCAAGTTGACCGTCTCATTGCTAAAACCCAAGTTGCTCGTTTCATTTACAGAATGATCGTTTCAAGTGAAAGTTCCAGAAACCAGATTCAAACGCAGAGAAAGTCGTTATTTAGAAGTTTTCGCATTCAATAGAGAATTTCACTCAACCCTAATCAGTCAAGTTCAAGCAACTCAATTCAAATCCCAATCGAAGTCCAAGCCTATAATTTCTCAACAAAACCTAATCCACTGCCTATAAATAGAGCTCGCTGCCATTTGCAAGAGGGAGCTTCGTTCAGTCCAATTTCTGCATTTTTTCTTTCGTTCGAAGTTCGCCATTTATTTTCAGTATTAATTCGTTTTTATTTTCCTTTACCAACCCTTAGTGATGGTTTCCATCATTAGGAAACTATCGTCGTTTTTATTGTTTTCATCCCCTGAATTATTGTTTACGTTTCAAATTTTTGGAAGTTTGGTTGATCAAGAACATTGCAACCAGGTTTCTAATTTTAATGCTTAATTGTTTATTTATCACCGCATTTATTTATATTATGTATTTCTTCTCCTTCTACCTTCCTTTATTTAATATGTCTGGCTAAACCGTTAATCGGTATGTAATTGTCTAACCGGAACGAATTCGATAGAATTAAGCTAATGCTTTAAATTAAGTTATTTTATGGTTTCGGTTTCTTATTTTAATTAACTTTTGTTACGAGAGTAAGAGAGTATAAAAGATTAGGATTAAGACCACGGGAGTGTGAGATTCTAATCAGATAGGTGAAATCGGGCATTAGTTTTAAACACAGCGGAAACGCTTTAAAACCAATTAGAACCTTTAGGTTTCCAAAAAGTATTTCTAACTTGAATTGACACATCGAGAGCGCTCAATTGAACTTAGGAGTATAGTAATTGGCAAGACCACGAGAGTGTGAGCTAACGACTTTTAAACCGAAAGTTTCTTCAGAGAGATAACTTAATAAACTTTAATAAGCCGAACCTCTATTGAATTCACGAAGGAGAATCAATTACGTACCAATATTTATATCATTACTATTAATTTAAATTAATTAATTCTTTACCTTTTAAAACAAAAAACATCGCTCTCCTTAGCTAAACATAGTAACACCCGACTGCATTAGGTTGATTATCGAGTCTCTGTGGGATCGATATCTTTTATTACTACGTGATAGATTGTGCACTTGCAGTTAGTAACCGTCAGACTCAGAAAGTCGTCACCAAGTTTTTGGCGCTGTTGTCGGGGACTTAGATTTAGTCAATAGTGCATTAAGTTGTTGCGCCGTCTAGGCTAAGGCAACAAAATTAGCTATCCTTTGTCGATTGTATGCCCAGTACTCGCTCCCGAGGCGAAGACTTAGAACCCCTAATCGACGAAGTAGAACGTTTCATAAGTTCGCGACACCGAACCGAACACAACGAAACCCTTATTCCTGAAATTATTATATCATAACCAGTTGAAGAACCAAACATGGCCGAAAATGGAGCACCTCATTCACTCAAGTCTTATGCGACTCCAAACCAACAAGAACCGCACAACAATATTGCCGCACCAGCCATAACCCAAAACAATTTTGAAATCAAACCTTCACTGCTGCAAGTTGTACAACAGAACCAGTATTCTGGAAACCCGACAGACGATCCAAATGAACACCTGACGAGGTTCATACAATATACAGATACCGTGAAAGCAAATGGTGTAACCCAAGACGCAATCAGACTAAGACTATTTTCGTTCTCTTTAAGAGATAGAGACTGGGCTTGGTTACAGTCGTTACCAGCCAACTCTGTCACGACATGGGCAAAACTGAAGAAAGTTTTCTTATCTCATTATTTCCCGCCAAGCAAGACAACTATACTGAGAGCTCAAATTAACGAATTTCGACAGAAAGATGCCGAATCACTTTATGAAGCATGGGAAAGATACAAGGACTTGTTAAGATTATGTCCACACCATGGATTTGAAAATTGGGTAACCATCATAACCTTCTATAATTGACTTCTATACAACACCAGGATGACAATAGACGCTGTCGTGGGCGGCGCTCTTATGGATAAACATTACGAAAAACCCTATAACCTCATTGAAAACATGGCTCAGAATCATTGCCAATAGGGAGGAGAAAGAACACCTGTAGAGAAGAACCAGACTAAAGGAGGGATGTATGAAATGAGCAGTTTCGATCACGTAAATGCTAAGATGGATGCCATAGTTCAGAAAATCGATAACTTGACCATAACACCACCAGCCACCGTGGCTGCCGTAACTCCAAATTGCGAGATTTGTGGAATCCCAGGACACACATCACCCGAATGTCAATTACTTGCAGATTAGCCACATATCAGGTAAATTATGCTCAAGGAAACCCTTATTCAAACACTTACAACCCAGGACGGAAAAATCACCCAAATTTCTCTTACAAGAATAACAATGCCTTGTATGCGCTTAATCAAGAATCAGTTGCACCACCAGGATATCAGAAAGCTGTTGCACCCAATCCAAATGTTCCTAGGAAACCAAACCTCGAACTGATGATGGAAAACTTCATTGCTGCTCAAGCTCAAACAAACAAGGATTTCCTAAATCAAAAAATACATACCACTGAACAAATAAAGCAATTGGTGACAAAGGTAGATGTTTTATCTACTCATAATAAGATGTTAGAAACCCAAATGTCTCAAGTAGCCCAACAACAAGATCCACTACTGCCCAGCTGGAACTTTTCCTGGACAACCACAACCAAATCCCAAGGGTCATGCAAATGCAGTCATACTAAGAAGCAGAAAAGAATTGGACGGACCTACCGATCCTAGAACCGAAAACCCAACCATGTACCAACAACCTGAGAAATCAACTAAGAAAAACAATAAACCACAGGAAAAGGAAACCAACGAACAAGAGGCTGGGGAAAAAGAAAAACCTTATGTACCTCCACCACCATATAAACCACCAATTTCGTACCCCCAACGGTTAACAAATTCTAAAACAATGGGAAAATTCAAGAAATTCGTAGAGCTTCTGAAACAATTAAACATTACCATACCTTTCACATAAGTTATTACCTAGATGCCCTCATACGCTAAATTCCTAAAAGAAATCTTATCTAACAAAAAGAAAATTGAGGAGAACGAAACAGTTACACTTACTGTTAAGTGTAGTGCAATCATTCAAAATAGCATGCCTCCTAAACTGAATGATCCTGGAAGTTTCTCTATTCCTTGTGTAATAGGAAAGTTTGTCATAGACAAAGCTTTATGTGATTTAGGAGCAAGTATAATTTTTATGTCGCTATCAATTTGCAAGAAATTGGATATGGGACAACTAAGACCAACAAAGATGTCAGTTCAGCTAGCCGATCGTTCTGTTAAATTCCCAGTAGGCATTCTAGAAAACGTTCTTGTATGAATATGATAGTTCTACATCCCAACTGATTTCATAATCATGGACATCAAGGAAGATGATACAAACCCTATTATACTAGGATGACCATTCTTAGCTACTGCATGATCTATCATTGATGTAAAGAAAGGAAGGCTGACATTCGAAGTAGGAGAGGAAAAAGTCGAATTTATTTTAACCCAATTTCTCCAAGCTCCAGCCATAGACGATACCTGTTATTTTATTGACGTCATTGACGAATGCAGACGAGAAATGGAAAAAAGAAGAAATTACCTACTCCGATATAATGAAAATCCCGTCTCCTGAGATCTTCCAAGAAGATACCTCAAAAGAACTTTATCAAGACGAGAACCAAATTGAAGAATTAACTCTTACACCTGATCAAATGCCATGCCCGAAAAACCCTGATATTGAACTTAAGACATTACCTAACAACCTTAGATACAAATTCCTCGATTCAGAACTTAGAAGACCAGTTATAGTGAATGCAAACTTAGGAAAGCTCGAAACAGAAAAACTTTTAGACGTCGTAAGAAAGTACCCAACCACGTTAGGTTATAACATATATGATCTAAAAGGAATAAGCCCTTCAATTTGCATGCATCGCGTTATGCTAGAGGAAGATTGTAAGACCTCTAGAGAGCCCCAGAGAAGGATTAATCCAATTCTAAGTACTATAGTCAGGGATGAAGTAAAGAAGTTATTAGATGCATGAATCATATATCCAATATCCGACATTCAATGGGTCTGCCCGGTACATGTCGTATCAAAGAAAGGAGGCATTACAGTCACTAAGAACACCAAAGGCGAGTCTATAACACAAAGAGTAGTAATCAGGAGTAGAGTGTGTATCGATTACCGAAAACTAAACAAAGCTACCCGGAGAGATCATTTTCCTTTGCTCTTCATCGATCAAATGTTAGAAAGATTAGCCAAAGATTATTACTTTTGCTAACTAGATGGTTACTCATGATTTTTCCAAATACCTATTCACCCTGATGACCAAGAAAAGACGACATTCACTTGCCCCTATGGAACATTTTCTTATCGACGTATGCCATTCGGTTTATATAACACTCCAGCGACATTTCAAAGATGCATGATGGCGATCTTTGCTGATTTTATAGATGACATCATGGAAGTGTTTATGGATGATTTTTCCGTATGTGGTCTAAGTTTTGAAGGATGCCTATCTAACCTGGAAATGGTACTCGAGAGATGCGTAAAAGTGAATCTTGTGCTAAACTGGGAGAAATGTCATTTTATGGTCAGACAAGGAATTGTTTTAGGACATGTGATATCTAACAGAGGCATCGAGGTAAATAAAGAAAAAATAGAAGTGATAAAATACCTTCAACCACCTAAAATCATGAAAGATATAAGAAGTTTCCTAGGACACGCGTGATAGGACTGGGAAATACGTGTATGGATGAGTGATACGCGTATTGAAGCATGTTGATGGGGATTTTAAGGGGAATTGGCTTTGCCCATACACGTAAGGGGATGTCCATACATGTATGAGGCTGAGGCTTGGTATAAGACATATAGTGGGGCGTAAGGGTCTGGGGTGTGGCAGCTGGGAAATACGCGTATGCCCTTGTGGATTACGCGTATGGCGAGTAGTGTGGTGAAATTATGGTGTTTTTCATGTTTTGTCCGGATTTCGTGTCCAATGTGAATTATCTTGATCTGAGGTGTTGAAGTAAGTATTTGGACTTATTTAATCGAATATTGGTGATAGGAGATGATTAGTGATGGAACTTAGGTGGATTAATTAGACAATTAATTAATTAAGTCGTGTGGGGTATTATTGATGGATTATGTGGATTTTATGTTGCATATTTGATCGGATGGATCATGCAGATGTATAATTGTGAGTTTATACATGTTTTGTGTGTATAGTCATTATCATACATACATTGAGGTATTGTTTGTGGAGATGAATCA
Organism: Lathyrus aphaca; assembly: GCA_963966055.1. Taxonomy (NCBI): domain Eukaryota; kingdom Viridiplantae; phylum Streptophyta; class Magnoliopsida; order Fabales; family Fabaceae; genus Lathyrus; species Lathyrus aphaca. The sequence goes on from OZ014525.1 coordinate 17,309,683, forward strand.
TTGTCGGATGGGCGTATGTGATTCATCAATACTCTGTTATGGAGAGTGTTGGAGATAAATCATTGTCGAATGGGTATATGTGATTTATCTGGACTCTTTTATGAATCGAGTTCGATTGAATGAATTATGGTGACTTGGTACCATATGCATTGTGTCATTGTTGTGTCACATTGCATATTGATTGTTGTTGAATCATGAGTCATGTTGCTAATCATTGTTGTGGATATGTGTTGCTTACAGATAACCCAGGTACTTGAGTGTGCATGAACTACATGTTGCTTGTTCGATTCATAGGATCACTCTGATACATAACACAGGATTTGGGGATTATTTTTGATGTTTTACTTATTCGTCATATTTTGTTACATATCACACTTTTGTTGAAAAGTTGTAAACCATGAATTATTGATGAGTTTTATAGATGTTGGCATTTTTCCATGAGTTGAATATTCAATATTTTCTGTTGTTTTAATGGAGAAATTTTGTTGTTATTTTTGATGATGTGGCATTCCACTTTGGATAAAAACTTTGATTTTACACGTTATTTCATTATTTTCTAAAATAGGAAAGTAGGGTGTTATACGGATAACTTGTATCCTCCAATAGAATGATATCCTATCAGGATCATTTAACTTGACTTGTCATCGAGTTTTCTTCTTAACTAATCTGGCACATGTTTATGTGAAATATATCCAAATACCTTCATGTGAATCAAGCTAAGCTTGACACTAGACCAACATTCTTCTGGCGTGATTCCTTCTAGCTTATTTGTCAGACATTTGTTCAAAATATATGTTGCAGTCGACACAACTTCTCCCCATAATTCTTTGGGTAGATGCTTTTCTTTCAACATATTTCTCACTATATTCATGATGGTTCTATTATTCCTTTATGCAATTCCATTATGTTGTGGAGTGTTGGGTGGCAACACCTCATGCATAATCCTTTTTTTATAACATAATATGTCGAAGTCTTTTGAAACATATTCTTCACCAACATCAGTCCTCAAAATTTTGAGCTTTCGACCACTTTGTCTTTCGACCATATATTTAAACTTGGTAGATACCTCGATCACTTAACTTTTCTTTTTTATCAGGTAAGTCCATATTTTCCGACTAAAATTATTTATGAATGTGACATAGTATTTATTACCTCCAATTGAATCCACCTATATACGACCACAAACATAAGAGTATATGACTTCAATAATTGCCTCTGACTTACTTCCTACATCCTTGTTGAAGTTGTCTTATGATGCTTCGCATGCACACATTCTTCACACACTTCATTTGGAATGTCGATTTCTGGTAACCCTGAAACCATATTTCTTCTCTTCAGATCACTGATGTCTTTAAAGTTGAGATGGATAAGTTTGTAGTGTCATATACATTCATCTCTTCTAGTTGGAGTTGCAAGACTCTTATGCTCCTTCATATTAAGTTAAATAATGATGGTTCTATTTTGAGACACATATTCCTTCAAGATCAACCTTCCTCCTGAGTTGAGAACTTTCATTATCTTGTCTTCGATCAACACCTTTAGTTCTTTTCGACCAACTACCCTATGCTGAGAAAATTACTTTTCATGCCTGATATGTATAATACAATGGAAATTATTGACCTCTTGCCATCTTTCCTCATAATTAGAACCTTCAACTGCTAGAGTATTATCATTTGCAAATTTCACTATGTTCTTTATTGAGGGTTTTATGTTGACAAACCAATCCTTACTACCAGTCATGTGTGATGAGCATCCTGAGTTTAAGTACCATTGGTATTGGAATCTTTCTTCATCTCTTGTTGTGACCATCAACAACATATCTTCTTCTTCATGCTTTGCAAACTTTGCATCATTTTCTTGGTTCTTTTGTTTTTCAGGACACTTACTAGAGTAGTGACTATACTTCTAACAATTGAAACCTTGAATGTGACTTTTGTCAGGTTTTCGACTGCCACTTATTCCTCTACATGCAACACCACCTCTATGGTTTCTTTGGTATGAGTGCTTTCTCTGATTCGAACAGTCTCCTTCTTGCTGACTTTGACTAGTCGAGTTGTTAAAGCCTCATTTTCCTTTGTTATCGAACCACTTCCCTTTACCTTTCTTTTCTCTTATTGATTGCATATGTAAAGCCATATATCTTTTCGACTTGTTGGTAGGTCTTTCAGACATTCTTTTTTCATGAGATTAAGTGTCCCTTGAAGCTCTTCCTTTGTCAACGTAAAAAAATATTTCAACTCTTTTATGGATATTACCATGTGGTTAAACTTTGGAGCCAATGACCTCAAGATCTTTGCAACAAATGATCTTAATTTCAACACTTCCCCACACACCTTGATTTGATTCACCGGTTTTGTAACCCCGGTGAAAAAAATTGTTATGCTTTCATTGTCTTCAATCTGAAGTAATTAATACGTTCTTTTATGAGTTTGTAACCTCACATTTCTCACCTTCTCTGCGACTCCAAACAATTTCTCCAAGATCTCTCGTGCTTCTTTCGCTGATTCTATATCATTGACCTTTTCAAAATTGTTTGGATCAACACATTGATGAATTATAAAGAGAGCTTTATAATTTTTCTTCTTAAACTCTTTGTATGTAACTTTTTCTTGGTTTGACACATTTTCTAAAAGTGGTGTTACTCCTTCCTTCACAAGATCCCAAAGATCTTGATAACAGAAAACCACCTTCATCTATTTGCACCAATTCTCATAATTCTGACCCTTAAGAATTGGGAAACTCTCTGAAAAAAGCTCATATACCAATGATCACATCAGAATGCAATATTTAGTTGTGGATTTGTAATTTAGCTTCAATGATCATCTTCATTGTTGACATCTACAACTTTTCAAGCTTTTTCATCTTATGTAATTAAGCACATTTGTGAACCAGCAACTTCTGCATAAGCATTTTGTTGCATAACCAATTGTCCATTAACAAATATATGCTTTTGGCTGCATCTTTATTTTAGTGTTGTGGACTTCAACTTTGTCACTTTCACCGTTGACAACTTGGGTGATCATCGTCACGTTTCTTCATGTGATCAATTCCTTATATAACCTAAAATAGAGTTGTTGGAGAGCAACTGGCTACTAAAGGAATATTGTTACACGAGGATTGAAATAGAACTGACACGTCTGTCCTTTTTCCAAAAATTAAGGTTAGTGGAGAGGTAGTGGGATAAAGCATTTTGTATTGTGTATTATCCTTGCTAATGGTAACACTGTCTTCTGATCTTCACAGGCTTCTGATTGTAGTATAATTGAAGCATGAGTAGAGATATGATAATTGGGTCTTCAGAATCTCAAGTCTTCAGTGTCTTCAGAACCTTGTTCACTCATAACCTTGTCTTCAAAACTTCAGCACATGTCTTCGAAACCCTAGAGTAATAAAATAAATAAAACATAACAGTATGCCTAATCATCTGACAGGTTTGGAATACAATTTATAATTCAGGCAAGGAGAAGCATATCACTACATTTAAAACCATTTTGTTATCACCACTTAACTCTACTATTTAACTTAACAAAGTATGCAAATAATTAGCTAGCATTGTTATCTCCCTTCAAGTGCTTTTCTTCTTGTGCTAAAACTACATTCCAATGATCTAAAAAATGAGAATTATATAATTAAATTAAATTGTTAGATTATGTAATTGAGAATTATATAATTAAAAGCTTCGAGATTTAAGATAGTAAGGAAACCTTAGATCAAAGGAACAACATAGAGATGTAACTAGGTCTTCATTGAGGTTTAGACGACAATACTTAGGCTTTGATGCTATAGGTGTATCATTGGTGAATAGTTGTTAGCGGAGGGTTGAGGCTTAGTTTGAGAGCTCCTCTGAAGTGAATATTTTATCCCTTAATAAATAGTCGTGATCCGTGTCGAATATCCTCTTGTGTATGATGGTCGGAGAAAGTATTTATTAAGTAGTTGTGACCCGTGATGAATATCCTCTTGTGTAGGATGATCGTGGAATGTTGCTTAGTGGGTGGTATTAGTGTCACGTGTCTCTCTTGGAGGGTTGGTCGAAGAAAGTACCCGTGTGTAGATATTCGTAACCCATGTTGAATATCATCTTGTGTAGGATGGTTGGGAAAAAATATCTAAGTTAGCATCCGAGATCCGTGTCGATAATTCTCTTGGAAGATTGGTTGGGGAAAAGATGTCTATATTTAAGGATCTGTGACCCATATCGAAAGCTCTTGAGAATGGGTTAGGCGATGAAAGATGCCTTGACATGTTCCACGGTTAATGATTATGGCTTGAGATGAGAATAACTTTGAGTCTCCTGGGAAGCATATTAATGGAACACTTGAGATGGGTATAATAGGGAGCCCATAGGAAGAAAAGGCAAGATTATAACTAGTGATAGTAGAATTATAGAACTCATGGATGTGGTTCCATGTAGAGTGAGATTTTGAACTCAATGTTTTGTCCATTTCCCCTTACTTGAGTTAGGTTTGATTAGAATGTTGTAAAGTCGAGAAAATCCATAAGATAGAGAACTCACTGAGATTATTATCTCACCCCACTGTTGTTATTGCTTTACAGGTATTGTCTGCATGTTTGATTTATAAATGGAGCTATGTTTGGATATTTCAAGAAAAGTTTAGTTGAATTTTTCTCTGTATCATTCTTGTACAATAGGTGGATCAACACATGGATTTTTATTAAGTCTAAAAATCCCTAAGAAGATTATTTACAATATATTTATCGTAAATAATTAATTTTTTAATTTTTGTTGTTAATTTTAAATTTTTATATATAATTATAATTAAAAATACTTTATATTTATATTTTTATAAATCTTCTTAACATGATAGAGATCCATGAGAATCCGCGGAAACAAAGATAGGGATAAAATCTTTTACAACAAAAATCCGAGATGGAGATAGAAGAAAAATCTCTTGGAGATAGAGAATAGATGGCAAAAATGAGGAAGAAGAATTATTTCCGCCCCATGCCGCTAATTGCGAACAATAAATAATGTGCCGAATAGATGTTAGTATGATATTCGTCAATACACGTTAGTTAACCATGCTTATTAATTTTCGTGTAATGTCAAGTCAATAATTTAAATGTGATGTTCGGCAATCCATCCTGTCCAGTTTTAAATGATACTGCTTCTTAGAGTCTCAAACACTTTTTGGATTTCTATTTTATTTTATTTATTGAATTAGGCCTTTTCTTTTCTTTTAGTTTTATAATTTCTTTTAATTTCTATAATTTAAAATTAATGAAAATTATTTAGCAATTTAGTTTTGCTAAATTATCTTCTATTCATAAATTTTGAAAACAAATACTTAAATTAAGTTTTAAGGATTTTAATTTTTTTATATATCTTTAAAAAAAAGTTATAATACATAAATATAAATGAACATTTTCGTCAACTTTAAACCAACATCTAATTCAACTAACACAGTTCACTTATAATATTCTTAATTTTTTATATTAAAAATTAGAAGAGGAAAAAACAGAAAAATTTATACAATGACAAAAAAAAAAATACAATTTTTAAATATAAAACAAAAGTTTAATGAAATGCATCTTGTTTATAGTCACACCACATCTTCATCGTTTGTATCGTGTTTCACTATTGGAACTGTTCTTTATCTTTTTTTTTGTTTACGAAATCGCACCGATATTTCTTCTTTTCATCACCATTTTTGCTTACGGAATTGCACCATTGGAATTGTTCGTCATCTTCTTTTTCTTACGAACTATGAAGGTCAGCCATGGTTCTTCGATTTTGAAGTTGCAAAAATCTGAAAGTGTGCAATCATGTGTTCACAGTAGCTCGTGAGCTGTACCAACTTTTCATTATGGAGATGAGGTTGTGTTTCGTAGGGCAAACACTGAGAAGAATTTCGGGAAGAAATTTTAGGGTTGTCACAATTCTAAGGTAATCCCTAATTTTTGTTTGAGTTTGTTAAAATCTGGAAAATAGGTTTTGATCCATATCTTTATTTTGCAGGGGTCCTTGCAAAAAGGATGTGGTTATTTCAATTGATTCCATGAAGAATTTGCAGAAGACGCAAGTCAAATTTTGTTGAATAGGTTGGAAAGCTCATCAAAGAAATTTGAAAAATTGAGGTTTAGAAATGAAGAATTAGAGAAAGATTTGACTGAAATTCATCATCAATTGAACAAGATATGGAAATGGAAAATTATGTGTCTTGTAATGTTAAGTGTGTGTTTTTTAGGATATTTTAGTTGTTTGCTGTAATGTGTAATTGTAACACAGTTTATCAATGTAATTAGTTTTATTGTTTGGCATATCTTTATTTTCTTGCAACATATCAGTTGCTTTATAACATATCAAATTACTCAAATCAAATTGACACAACAGGAATCAAATTGATACAACATATTAATCAGATTACTCAAACTTTAACACAAACTGACATTAATTGATATTGTTGAAAGACATAGGAATATTTCCACAAAGGTTCCAAAAATGCATTGACATGTTACATAGACATGTTCAAAATGACTTCAAAATACAGTACAAAATATCAAATACAGTACATAATCTAAACAAAGACTAGTTAAAATTAGATGATCTTATTTGGTGGGATCCTCTTGGTTGGGGTAGATTTTCTGGTTGTAGGACCAATCACATTGTTTGAAGTAGACAAACTGGTTGTTGGTCCTGGTGCTACAAATGGCCTTCTTACACCAAGCTTTTGTGGCCTTCCAGTTACTTTTTCCTTTGAGCATTGTCCTGATACAACCTTTTCTTTAGAAGACTGAGTGGCATTCACTCTTGCTCTTATGGCCTTAGTTTTGTTTACCCTCACATTCCACTTTCTTAAAGCCTTTTCTTTTATATCCTTAACCTTCAACGTGTGATTAGTTTTTAATGCATTTTGAATCCTCTTGCTCTACCACCTTGTAGTCAGCATCTTCACATTGTACCCCCTACTACAATTGTGCTTGTCAATTACTTTTCTTACTTTCAATGGTTCCTCATTTGGTAACTTAACACAATAGAGCTCTCAGTCACAACCATCCTTACATCTCACTCTCACCCTTTTTTTGTCATTTTTTTTGAACTTCAGGTCTCTACCATTTTGTATAGCATATGAGGCAACTGCATCCTTAATGTCACTTTTGAAAGTAAAATACATACCAAGCTCCCATTTGTAATTGGACATATCTTTCATTTCTTTGAAAAATGGGTACTTCTTCCTTTTAACTTCACTATTGTCATCACTATCACAACCACTTTGAAGATCATCATTGTCATTATCACTCCCCTTAAGCTCCCACATATCTTGTATGCTCTTTTTTTCCACTAGACTTACCTTCACTTTCATATGCAATGAGATCAACAATTTCATCTTCATTCATTTCATCATACCCATCTGATTCATCATCAAATGCTATCTCAAGGGCATTATCATAATGGTAGCTCTCATCCTCTCTATCATCAGAATTAGAATCATCATACACCTCACCAATATTGTCTCCCTCCATTTCAACATTGTTTGAGGCTACTTCAACATTATTTGACTCCACACCAACATTAGCATCATTCACCCCAAAATTCCTACTTCTTCAACAACAACATTACCATGATTTACCTCAACTTCTCTTACTTCAACAACAACATTAGTAGCAATCTCACCAACATCTACTTCGTCCACAACAACATTAGGCTCATCCAGATTATCAATTACTCATCCTGCAACATATTAAGTAACTCTTCAACCTCATCTACAATTATCTCAGGCTCCTCAACAACATTATCAACTGGACCCTCACAATAATCAGGTTGAGACAAAGTGTGTTGAATGTAAATGTCAATACTTTGGTGCACCATGTAAAGGTTTGTAATATCTAAAGCGCTTATGTCATCAACTAGGGCATTCATCCCAAATTGTGGATCTTTGTAATACATTTTCTCAAAGTCCCTATAACTTAACTCCTTTAAAACACCTACTAACTCAAAATAACTCCACCTATCAACATCTACTTTCAAATCATCTACCGTTCCTCCTTCATACACACTAAGTTCAGGATCAACGAAAGCAACACTATGGTGAATTTTGAGCTAATCGTAACCTAACACCTTTCAATAATAATACTTCAAAATCTAACAAAACCCTAAATCTACAAAACCTACCTCTACAAAAAGCCCTAAATCTAACATTCAGAAATTACATACCTAGAAAGCTTCGTCTTCACAGTCGCTTCATGAATCGCCTTATAACACAAGTTCCACAACCGTCTTCGCAATCGCTTCATGAATCTTCTTCTTCTTCTTCGTGTTTCAGATTTAGAGATAAAAAGTGTTTGAGAATAATGAATATTTTGAGACTTAGGGTTAAGAAGTTGAGAAATAACTTACACGTAGACAACCACGTAGACAACCACATATCCCTTACAGTGTCATATGTACTCCACTTATCCACATCATCATACAAATTGTCACTTGGAAGTTTTTTTTTAATTTGGACTAACGATTCACTAACGGAAGGACTAACGTGACTATGTTAAGAAACTTAAAGGACCAAAATAGCACGAAAAATAAATAAGGGATCAAAATAAACCTGGAGGGAGGTATATTTAAGGGGGGAAATATTTTACCAAATATAAACTATAATAAACAATTACAATTACATGTATGTAATATATGTAAAATAACAATAAATTCATACTTATTCAATATTTATAGGAACAAATATGTTGAATTCTATAAATATTCATGATATTTAAACAACTATTTAATATAAAATACAGCTGATTATTATACTATTCATCCCACATATATAAACATAATTAATTTGAAAATATTAAAAAATATTTTAAAAATACATCATGCATTTCACATTTAAATTTAATATCATAAATATTATACTAAAATAATTTTAAATTATAGTTAAATTAAAATAAAGTATTCTAAAAATGAAATACGTATAAACAATTTTTTTTTAACTTGTAAAATATATTTTGAAATCCAAGAGCTATAAATAAATGAAAGAGGGGTTTCTCAGTTTTCTATTACAGTTCCCGCGTTACACGCTTCTTTACTTTTCAACGTTTCTCTTCCCTTTTTCTCCGCTTTTTCTTCTCTTCCTCTTCCTCTCCTCTGTTTTAACAAAATTCTCAATACTCCATTAACGTTCCACTCACCGTTTTTATTTTCATGGTATAATTCTGATAAATGCGTTGTTGTTGCTATTGAATGTACCTCAACAGAAGAAACATGGAATTGGCTTTGTAAAGTGTGCATTTGATTGCACAGATTAATTATACTGGTTTTTGTTATTCAAGGTTCAGAAAATGTCTTCTGAATTTCTTCGAATGCTCAACACTTCGGATTATTCATCCGTAATATCAATGAACATATTTGTCGCATTGCTATGTGCTTGTATAGTCATTGGTCATCTTCTCGAGGATCATCGCTGGGTTAATGAATCTATCACTGCTCTTTTGATAGTAAGTTTATTTGTTCATGGTCTTAACTCGTTGAAATATTCGGTCTGGTTTTTAAAAGATTGGTCGTTGGTTTGATCAGGGTCTTTGCACTGGCGAGGTTATTTTGTTGATCAGTCGCGGAAAAAGCTCGCATCTTCTTGTTTTCAGTGAAGATCTTTTTTTCATATACCTTCTTCCTCCCATCATATTCAATGCCGGGTAAATTTTGTTTTGCAACATGTTTTATGATTTGGAAGAACTCATGTACTGTTAATTTTGAGATTATGATTTCGACTATTTCAGGTTTCAGGTGAAAAAGAAACGGTTTTTTGTTAATTTCATCACAATCATGATGTTTGGAGCTGTTGGTACATTGATAAGCTGTAGCATCATAAGTTTTGGTATGTTTTTTTCTCTTTAAATGGATTCTAACCTTTATCAATTTATCGAGAAAACTCGGATGGTTATTGAGAAGAGTCTAATTCTGATCTGAGTTAATTTTTTGAAGCATTGTTTCAGGTGTATTAGAAATTTTTAAGAGACTGGGTTTCCATGAACTCGATCTAGGAGATACTATAGGTAATTAACACACAATTCAATATCATCTATATATTTAGCAACTAGTCAACCGTCGAATTCGGTTTGTGACTCACTTTTGAAATCAAATTTCAGCAATCGGTGCAATTTTTGCCGCAACAGATTCAGTGTGCACATTGCAGGTTTGTAGCGAAAATTTGTGTCTCTCTATCTTCCAAGTAAGTATAAGGTGTCAATGCTAAGTCCTGAATTTTGAAATGATGGCAATGATGATGATGATGCAGGTGTTAAACCAGGATGAGACACCTTTACTATACAGCCTTGTATTTGGTGAGGGCGTTGTGAATGACGCTACTTCAGTCGTGCTTTTCAACGCAATCAAAAGTTTTGATCTTGAACGATTCGACCATGGACTTGTCTTGCAATTTTTCAGCAACTTCTTGTATTTGTTTACAGCAAGCACCATGCTTGGAGTTTTGGTAACTAACTATCTTGCTCTCTCTCTGATTCTCATGTACATATCACAATCTATCTTTTTTATATAGATAACGTTAGTGACTTACGTTCAGTCTCAGAGACTCTTGATTAGTACTCATTCGACGTTCCTCAGTTCACCTACCGGGCTAATTGCTTGGGACATAAACACAAGCTATCTATATCAACACGAGCATCCATATGTATGTGTGAGTTGTGACTCGGGTGTAATGTGTTTTCGTGCCTTGCAGGGTGGTCTACTTAGTGCTTTTGTTATTAAAAAGCTCTATTTTGGAAGGTATGTATTCTATTGGTTTATAACCGAGTTGGTAATTTTATTAAGAATTTAGTACAATTGTTTCCGGAAGTTGAACGAGTTTATCACCCGTTGTAGGCACTCAACTGATCGCGAAGTTGCTCTCATGATGCTAATGGCATACCTTACCTATATTCTAGCTGAAGTAAGTTGTAAAGAACTCAAGAAATATTTTCGACCTTTACATATTTTGTCTAATCTAGTTTCTTACATAAATCTTCATGTTCTGCAGTTATGGTATCTGAGCGGCATTCTCACTGTATTCTTTTGTGGAATTGTAATGTCTCATTATACATGGCATAATGTGACTGAGAGCTCAAGAATCACTACCAAGTATACATCTTCTAAACTCTTGAAGATATATTTGGATCTATTAGGGGTCGCAAAGTAACCCTATCCAATTCAATATGCATGTTTATGACTTCTCATTGTCATACTTTTACAGACATTCATTTGCAACCTTGTCATTTGTTGCCGAGACGTTTCTCTTCCTTTATGTTGGTATGGATGCCTTGGACATGGAAAAATGGAGATTTGTTAGAGATAGGTATGTCACATGTCCTCTTTTAAGACTTGTTAATATTAACGAAAGACTGTTGAAACCCCAGAGATTGGCATGTTGGTGAAGGCTTTCGGATGCCAAGCTTTCAAAATAAAAACCAAAGACTGTTGAATATTCTTATGTGATTGCAGACCTGGAACATCTGTTGTTGTGAGTTCAGTATTATTAGCTCTAGTTCTCATTGGAAGAGCAGCATTTGTTTTTCCCTTATCATTCTTATCCAACTTAACAAAAAAGACAACAAATGAGAAAATAAGCTTTAGGGAACAGGTATGTATGGCTATATTTCTCTCAACAAGTACTCTTTTATTTTTAGATTTCTTGAGCTACAAGTTATGATCACAAGCTTTCCGTTTTTTATTGTTTTAGGTGATTATATGGTGGGCTGGTCTTATGAGAGGTGCCGTTTCAATGGCACTTGCCTATAATCAGGTAGAAGCTTAATTGATCGATAACGTTTATCATATAAGTACTTATGTATAAGCTATGAAATGCAGTTTACTATGTCGGGGCATACTCAACTTCGATTCAACGCTATCATGATCACGAGTACCATCACTGTCGTGCTTGTCAGTACAATGGTAAGTCAGTGTCCATTTTTCTGTCATATTGAGGTTGCCTTGTTATTACTAGTAACACAATTTAATTACATTTTTTCAGGTGTTTGGCATGATGACTAAGCCACTAATAAGGTTTTTGCTTCCAGTCGGTCCCGTTCCAAAACGGAAAAACAGCATGGGGAATCTGGATGACACTTCACCGAAATCAGTGACAGTACCATTCCTTGGAGATAATCAAGGTTCTGAGGTTGATATTGATTGCAATGATTTTCACCGTCCAAGCAGCATTCGTGATTTACTCACCACTCCAACACACACCGTTCATCGGTTATGGCGTAAGTTTGATGATAGAATAATGCGCCCGGTTTTTGGTGGTAGGGGTTTTGTTCCTATTCACCCTATTTCGCCGAATGAAAATGATCAACCGCAGTGACAATGAGAAGAAATTAGGCTAAGAAACATGTAATTTGTAATGTAGAATGAGATCAAGCTGAATGTATTTATGTAAGAACCACAGTTAGTTAGTTAGTTAGTCAGGTATAGTTCTATGGATAGTGAGAAGCTGCTTGCCATAGGTTTTTGTATTTAACCGCAGGTTGTATTGATTTTGGCATCCTCATAGGCTGCACAACAAGTGTAAACACTCATGGTCCACTCATTCCTTCAACGTGGGAATGACATGTTCCAATAATAATTGACTCAGAGTCAGTCAAGGAAGCATAATTATCTCTCCACAATTCGAGGAAGAATGACTTTTTTATTTTTATTGGAAGAGAATAGGGGATTAAATAGTTTAGAAAAGAGGTTGAATAGACCAATCATCTGATATTATTTTTACAAAAAATTTTCTTACATAACATTAGAGTTCAATAAGAGAATGCATAAATGGCAACAAAAAAAAATATATAAATGATGGATTAAAGAATTATATGTTTCAATGTCTATCGAATAATCAAGAATAAACGTAATTGAAAACGAAGTTGTTAAAAAAAATATAAAAGATGGATTAAAGAATTATATGTCTCAATATCTATTGAATACACATGATTCAATCAAAAATAAACGTAATCAACATAAATGAAGTTGCTTTGACAAGTAATTCAACATTGATGATAACACAATTTTGTGCATGACCGATTAATCCAAAATTAAAGTCCTTTCAATCATAATCAAGGGATAGGAAAATCGATGAATTAAATGCATCCCATACACAAACTTATATGATAAAACATTATAATTAAAATCAAAATCTATATGACAAGATATTCTAAAGATAAACTAATTAATGCACACTATATATTTTTTGAAGGTACTAATTGGAGTTTGAAATTTGAAGAGCATTCTCTTTATAAAATACACATTTGTTAAAAGAGTTTCGTCTCACAAATATAGTCTGATACTTTATTCTAAAAAAAAATTGTCAAAAAATTTGTTCAACAACTCCATTTTATTGAGTATGAGGACATAAACTTTGATTTACAATCCCTTTGTTTTTTAATCATTTAGGACTAATAAAAAAAAAAAAAAATCTTTACAGTTTGACAAACATCAATTATTCCGTCAATTGTCCCGTTTAACAAATACATCCACCCAATATACTCTTGTATATCATCTTTGTAGATGTGATACCATATTAAAAATAATAAGTATAAAACTATTATATTGTGTTCCTCAACCAAAAGTTATAGAGTGAAAATACAATCATCACAATAAATTCTCTTCATAATGGGAAATAAAGAAAAATAAATTAGAATAAACAAAAATAATCAAACGGAAAAATAAAATATATTCCAACGAATATAAAAAGTAAAAATTTTGCTTACTATATCAACGTATCCTCATAAATAAAAATATCCTCAAAAAAAAAATTCTATCAGTTAATCACTTTAACTCCCGTTGAAATCGTTAGACGAGTTGTAAGAAAAAATAAAAACTTAATTCAAAAAAGAAATTAAACCATTAAACTAAGCTCATCTATTCAGTTTCTTAAAAAAAAAAAAAACTTGGTGTAAAGAGAAAAAGTTTATCGCTTTGTAGGGATAGAAAAAGCTTTAGACGGTTCGTTTATTTCCTATTTCACTATACCAAACTAGAGAACTACTCTCTTTTCCTTATTACTCTTCTACTTGCAATTTCATCGACAACAAAGAAAAAAAACACCAACACACAAATCAAGGTCTAAGATAATATCATATCACCATATTGTATTATTATCCTCGTCGTTTACAGATGGTTTAATATGAAGTCTTTATTAAAAACCCAACTCCTTAACAATTAAGATCATACTTAAAACCGAAAACAAGCATGACAACAACCACAGGAACAGACTTCATGCAAAGTAACAGATTAAACACCAAGTGCAATCATATAGCCATTGAGATTTCAGTACAAACAAAAACACATTATCCAGCAATACATATCAGACCTAAACAAGCAAGAGAGAAAGATGGGTGCAATTTATTCTTCTAAAGCTTCGACATCACACACATTTCAAACTTCATGTATCTCGGAAGTGGAGAGTGGCAATCTATCCTTGCAACCCAATAATACCTACAATAAATGGGGGTCGAATGAGACCCAGAGTCAATATAACCAATGAAGGGGGAAAACAGAAGATTGAATTTGGATAAAGTGTTAAAACCAACAAGTAACAGAACAAACTTTTTCAAGGGATAAAGTCATTCATATTCCTCTAATGATCTTTTAAACCTTAATTTTTAGCATCATTGCCTTTTTTATAAATTGCACAGGCAATATCTTTAAAAACAGGATATATAATTAAATGTGTATGCTTACCACAAGCTACTCTGCCACCGGCATTTCCAGTAGTTTTGCTAAGCTCGTGACCACCTATACAACAGCACCGAAATGGAGTGTTATACAAAAGATTACATAGAATAACAAACATCTTTAACATGTGAGGAAGATGAAATACAATTGTGGCATATTATGCTAGGCTGCTGCCAGCAAAACAATATTTTGAATACACTCTTGATTTTGTCATGGTCAATTAACAACTAACAAGGCAATTAAATAGACTTTAAATATTAATTGTTAACCAATCACAAAGTATATTCAAAAGAGCATGTTAAGATCCCTTTATAATAAATGGGATGATAGATGACACAAATGTCCTTTTGGATACCTTTCCCAAGATCATCAGGATCAGCATGGACAACAACAGCCCTTCCAATGATAGAGTTTGTTCCAGTGAGAGGGATCTGCCAACAATTAGTAACTAGTTAAAAGATGAAACTCTCCAGTCTTGTTGTCAATTTAGAATTATTCATCAGAAATTGTGTTCAAAAGATAGATGAATAACATACATGGCTGTCAGTAATGCTGAAGCTTACAGTTCCTGAGTTACACAACCAGAGGAAATCATTTTAAAATAAAATCCAAACAAACACATTTTAAAGTAGAACTGTCACCAAAAATCAAAATCAAGTGGTCTGGAAAAGCAAATAACTAAAAGAACAAATACATACCATCATCACCAACATTGATATTTCCTAAATCACCAGCATGTCTAGTCTCATCTTCAGGGGCACCATGTTCCTTCCCATTAGGATTGAAATGTGGTCCTGAAATAAAAAATATTCAAAAAATTAAGTTTTGTAATAGAACTAAATAATGATCGAATTGCAGAATTTAAATTTGGTCGCTTCATACACAATTCATTCTCAGCTAGGAACTTTGAAGATATAACACATGAAACATATACAAGGATATAAATCTCCGAAAAAAAATGTTTGAATTTCTATTCATTCAAGTAAAGTGAGGGTTTAATTTTTATTGTGACTCATACTCAACGGTGCCTCAAGAATATTAAAAATGAAACAAGTTATCGTCGAAAGACTTTTACCAGTTGAAATGCAACCGTTTGTGGTATCTCCCAAAGCATGGATATGGAATCCATGGAGACCAGGCTTAAGACCAGCAAGAGTTCCAGTTACAGTGGTTGGACCTGCACAATTCATAATACGCATTTATTTGATTTGGTTTAGCACAGAAGCCGAAAACAAAAACCCTAAAACCTTAATCTTCACAGAGATCACATGCTATAAATACTTACCATTTCCCTCCTGAATGAAGTTAATAGTACCCGAGACTTCGTTACTGTTACTAAGAACTGCCACAGCCTTCACCATTGTTCAATGTGATCTGAACAAAACAGAAATTCAAAATAAAACAAGTAAACAAAACAAAAATCTTATAAACCTTTCAAAACATTAAATAAAAATATACCTAAGTCCAATTGCTAAACAATCACGTGCAAACAGCCAACAAGAGAATGAAATTGATGATTTAAACTAATTACAGGTAAAATTAGGGTTATCAAGTCCAAAAAATCAGGGTTTATCAAGCCGAAAAGCATAACCTCCAAATTCAACACTGTCTAATTAGATAGACTGAGTCTACTAAGTCCAAAACAGCAGAAACTGATTCCGATTCATTCAAATCCCTCAAGAACAATGATACAGGTCAAATTCAACACGTGATCTAAAATTATAATAATATATTGGAAAATAATACAGATCCACGAGACAGCTAGGTTTTTGGAATAATCAAATCAGTATGAAGGAAAGTGAATGATCAGTAACTTATATTACAACAAATTAAACAAACTGCGGATAATCGATCGTAAATAAAATACAAAAGAGTAAGAAAAATATATATATGAGAGATCCAAGAACACAGGAAAGAAAAAAGAAACTATTGGAATATGAATTGATCGGTGAAAAACGAAGCATACGTACCTCAGGTAACCCCAGCAGCGAGTACAGAGAAGAGAAGATAGATGAAATGGATAGTCTAGAAGTGAATTAGTTGATGAATGAATGAAGTGTTTGTTTTGGTTTTTTATATGTGAGCAGGACACCACAAGCTGCACACCGTCCGGTTATTACCTTCACCTACCCAGTTGCCACCTCATTAATATAATCCTTCCACAACAATTTATAAACCAATTTAACTTTTATAGTAATCCTTCCACAACAATATATATATATATATATATATATATATATATATATATATATATATATATATATATATATATATATATATATATATATATATATATATATGGACTGAATACATTAATTGTCAAATATAAAAATAAAAAATAAAAAAAATCAAATTGCTTATAAATTGGTATGGAGGAAGTATATATATATATCTATTTTTTTTAAAGCAAACATATATTGATGTAATAATATAAAATTAATTGTTAAAAATAATTGTTAGTGTAAATAGGCATTAGAACCATTTAGTGACAATTCTTTTTCATTACTTAATTTAAAGATCGTGGTTGGACTGATATGAGAGTCGTCAGCTGTCGCACTTCAAATAATACGATCTTGCGATAAAAGACCGCAGTTAGACCCGCCTAATTTTAAGTTATCCCAAAAAGAGAAAGAAGAAATATAGATAAAATTCGTCGAAAAAGGATAAGACAAGGTCATCGCAACCATTGTCTCGGTTCAGAAGTCGGGTATGCAAGGGGAATGATTAACATCCCTTACATTCATCGTATTCGATGGGAACCATCTAAGTTATCGCACGAGAAAGGATGCATATGCCTAATGAGTTACTTCTTAGAGAAAAGAGTTGATTGATCCTAAGGTGCTCAACAAGGATTAAGATCCTTGTGCTTACGTATTCCCTTGTTCAATGGGAAAGTCAGAGCTTCATAGTTCGGCTTACTACGAGTGATTGGTTATTGATTTTATTACATTTCTTTCAAAAAAGGATTTAGGAGTCGAATCGTACTAAAGTATATGGGTAGAGGTGACTATTTCGATCAACAAGTCAAACGTCTTGAGTTGAAACAATCAGAGCGAATAACGGGGTATTCATTACCCTCATTTCTACCACTTAAGGCTCGTGGTGTACAATTCTTCACGTATTATTAGAGTTTTTATTACCTAAGACCGCTTGATGTTGGATCAAGGGTTTGGGGTATAAAAGAGACGTCTTAGTCAAGGTAAGGCCGATGGAGAGACACAATGCGCTCGACTTACGAGGGTAAATGCAAATGGAGTGTTATTGATTTAATGGTTAGGTGGGATCAATTCCTAGTCCCTAAGGTTGCTCCTGGTAAACGAAATCATAACTAAAGAAAAACGAGAATGTGCGTCCAAAAGGGAGTGGGGTGCAAGTGTGTGCATGAGGTTGATGGCGATGCTAAAAAGCAATCGACTTATAAGGGTGTTTGAAAAGGGATTGAATGTGTAAGTGAGAGATGGATAAACATTAAAATACAATCAAGGTGAAAGCGATAAAATTATTACACTTAATGAGAACAAGACACATTTTTGTCGGATGGGGATGAAATAGAAAGATTATAAGTAAATTCAATTAAATAAATAAGCATAAGTACAAAAATAAAATGAGATTGTTGGCTTTGACTTGAGAAAAATGACTCGACGTTGGATCGAGTATTTATTATTTTTTGTTCCTCTTTTTTTAAAAGAGTTGATTTTATGTTTTTGTTGTTGTTGTTTTTTTATCTATTATTCAATTAATTACTTTATCTAGCTAACGAAAAATAAAAGTGATAAAGATAATTAAACAATCACAAACAAAACAAATAAATAATAAAATTAGACAACCCACATAAATCAATATAAACAAAGTAAAAGAAAATCAATCACAAACATTAATTTAAAATGCTTGTTATATTTTTCTAAGATTTTTATCATTTTCTATATTGTTTTTAAATATTTTTGTTTTGATAAAAAGAGACAAAAAGATTTCTAAACACTTAACATATTAATAAAAAGATTTCTAAAAACTAAAACAGACAAAATCAATAAAATAAAAAAAGAGTTTTATGAACATAAGACGAAAGGGATAAAACAAATATACCACAAACAGAGATTGAACGACGTCGGAGGTATGTGTGATTGCGAAAGTTTCAATTTGTTATGAGTTTGAAAGAAAAATGACTTTGTTGTTGTTATTAACGAGCTTGTGTGAAGATGAAGTATGACATCTCTTTTATTTTTTATTTTTTTAGTTTTAACGTGAAAGAGATAGAGAGCAATGAGGGGACGAAGGTTTTTTTGTCTCTCCTTTTTTGATCGGTTCCCCATTTTTTTGTCTTATGCAATGCACCTATATGTACTAAGTTTTCAACAATAAACAAGATTGATAAAAAAGAATTAAAATTATATTTTTGTGTTTGTGTTTGTTATAATAAGACAAGAATAAAATGAATTAAAAGTCGAGTTTTTGTGTTTTTTATAATAAGGTAAGGAAAAATGAATTAAAAATAATATTTTGTGTTTTTTTCTAAGTGAGACAAGAAATAAGATACGATTAAAACCAATACAATAGTAAGGTGGCGGCCGGACAAAATTGGGTATGACAAATGCTCCTATTTAATTAACTTGAACCATAAGGTTTGAATGACAACGGTCTTCATACATTTGTGGTGAAAGATAATTAAATACGAAAGTGCCCCGAATTTTATCTAAGCAAAAAAGTGTGATGAGTTTTAAAATAAACCAGATTAATGTCGACCGTCGAGTGGACACTAAAAACTCACAATGACAGAAGTTAACGACAATAAAAGGATGAAGTTAAACTCAAAACTACAAAGACCGCTGACACCAAAAGAATAAAATGAATTAAAAGTCGAGTTTTTGTGTTTTTTATAATAAGGTAAGGAAAAATGAATTAAAAATAATATTTTTGTGTTTTTTTCTAAGTGAGACAAGAAATAAGATATGATTAAAACCAATACAATAGTAAGGTGGCGGCCGGGCAAAATTGGGTATGACAAATGCTCCTATTTAATTAACTTGAACCAGAAGGTTTGAATGACAACGATCTTCATACATTTGTGGTGAAAGATAATTAAATACGAAAGTGCCCCGAATTTTATCTAAGCAAAAAAGTGTGATGAGTTTTAAAATAAACCAGATCAATGTCGACCGTCGAGTGGACACTAAAAACTCACAATGACAGAAGTTAACGACAATAAAAGGATGAAGTTAAACTCAAAACTACAAAGACCGCTGACACCAAAATGATATTAGTGAGATCAACAAAGCTAGCTATCACCAAAAGGATGATAGTAAGACCCACGACTCGCAGATTGCTATTACTAAAAGGATAACAACCATCACCAAAAGGATGATGAATAATTCAAAATGACTAAGATCACTAACACCAAAAGAATGATAGTTGTAACACCCCGTTTTTAATTATTTATTCGTCGTATATTTTTGGTGTATTGTTGGACTTGTTTAAGGTGTGTGTGTGTGTGTGTGTGTGTGTGTGTGTGTATGTGTGTGTGTGTTTAGATGCTTTGGGGTAGTGTCCTAGTGGGTCGGGTAGACTTATGGTGTAGTTAGTATTTGTGAGGTGTGATAATAATAAAATGACCCAAATAAACATTATTATTATTATTGTGTTAATAATATTAGTATAATTAGTATTATTATTATTTTATGTTAATTAAAAATAATGAGGTTGAATTAGTAAAACATTAAGGTGAGGGTAATGTTGGGAATTAAACTTAATCTGAAATTAGAGGAAGATTAGTCATAACAGTTTTTGGAGAAATCAAGGGAGAACTAGGAAGACGAAGAACTCTGCTAGGGAAATCTTCATATAGCAAATTCACATGAAATTCTTCAAGGATTTGAGTTAAGGGGGGAATGAGTTCATAATTAGTGATGATAACATGATAGGGTAGTGAGGGGTCATTTCCCTCGTAGGCTTTTCTGTATATGATGTTGTATTGATGAAATTGTTGTTTGTATGATTGTTGTTGTGGATTCTATCTGATCTCATTGAATCTTGGTGTGGAAAATTGTTGTTGTTGTTGTTCTGTATGTTGCAGTGCTGTATAGATTTGATATTGTTGCAGAAGGAGAGTTACAGATTTAGATATAGAATAGTGACAGAACTAAATTTAGTAACAATAGATGAAAGAATAATATGATTAAGAGTGTAAAATTTGTGTAGAAACCTTCTTAGGACTGGTATGAAGTGTGAAAACGAGAATCATAGTGCACAAATTCAAAATGAAGGAGAAAACATGAAAAATTAATGGTTTATGTCCATATGCGTATTAGGCAGGTCCATACACGTATGGCATACGTAAATTAGAGACATTACGCGTAATAGAGGGGTGTTACGCGTATGGCATAGCGTGGAATTAGGTCAATACGCATAATGAGGCCTTGTTACGCGTATGAAGAGTGAGTTTGCACGATACGCGTAAGGAAGCTTGGCAATATGCGTATGAGGAGACAATGTGTGTATTGAGTTGAGATTGAGGCAATACGCGTAAGGAGGGTGTATAGGGGCGTATAGGGGAATGGCAGCTGGTCCATACGCGTATGACCTAGTGCAATACGCGTATGACCAGGCTTGTAGGGCAATTTTTGGTACTTCGCAATTTTTGTCCCGATTTCGCGTCCGATGGAGATTTCCTTGATCTGGAATGTTGAAATAAACATTAGGAATCATTTAATCAAGGATTGGTGATGGAGAATAATTAATTACGAGATTTAAGAAATTAACTAGACAATTAATTAAGTCATGTGGGGGTACTTTTGGTGATTGTGGGAACTATATGTGTATGAGGAGGCAATACGCGTATTGAGTTGATATTGAGGCAATACTAGTAAGGAGGGTGTATGGGGGCGTATAGGGGTATGGAGGATGGTCCATACGCATATGGCCTAGTACAATACGCGTATGACCAGGCTTGTAGGGCAATTTTTGGTGCTTCGCAGTTTTTGTTTCGATTTTGTGTCCGATGGAGATTTCCTTAATCTGGAATGTTGAAATAAGCATTAGGAATCATTTAATCGAGGATTGGTGATGGAGAATAATTAACTACGAGATTTAAGAAATTAACTAGACGATTAATTAAGCAAGTCGTGTGGGGGTACTTTTGGTGATTGTGGGAACTATAATGGGAGACGAAGTTGAATAGTAATCGAGGTTGGGTGGAGTAATCGGGTGATTAGATAATTTTTGGCTAGGTGATATATCTCCTTGGTATAATGTGTGGGTTGAATTAATGGGACATGTATGGAGAACTATGGTGCGTTATGATGAGTGCGTATCCCTTAGGTGGTTGGGGGAATCGTGTAGATGGGGAATTATTAGTGTAGTTGTGATGTATGTAATTTGTTATGATCAGAAGGATCATTATCATGTTTGGTTGTTGTTGGTTATGTGTTATATGTATTTATGGTGTGATCTAAAGGATCATGATAATGTATAATGTTTATTATACACATGTTGTATGCATAAATGGCCATGTTGTGTATCTTATGTGATTGAATGGATCGTGAAGATGTATAATAATTATTATACATGTGTTGTATGCATATCCATTGTCATGCATTCATGAGATTATTTTTGATTATTGTTGGAGATTATTTGTTGTCTGATGGGCGTATGCGATTCATCCGAACTCTATTATGGAGAGTGTTGGAGATAAATCAGTGTTGGATGGGTGTATGCGATTTATCCGGATTCTTTTATGAATTGGGTTTGATTGAATGAACCATGGTGATTTGGTACCATATACATTATGTTATTGTTGAGTCACTTTGCATTATTGATGTTGTGGAATCATAAATTATGTTGATAATTGTTGTTGTGAATATGTGTTGTTATGTTGAGTGTGTGAGATACTACTCTTTAATATGTATTATACACCGTTAATTATTAAATGTAGTTCTCACCCCTCTTGTTGTTTGTTGTGTATGTGCTTCATTGGAAGTACATATGATTCAGGTACTTGAGTACGCGTGGAGTACAAGTTGTTTGACCGAGTCTTAGGAGTCGCTCTGATACGTAACACGGGACTCATGATTTTTTATGTTTACTTATTCTCATTATTTGTTATGTATCATATTTTTGTTGAAACTTTATAAATCAAGAGATGTTGATGAATTATTGATGTTAGCAGTTGCCACGAGTTAAATAAAAATGATTATTTCCGCTGTGAATAATTCTTTAATAATAAAGAGGCTTTGTTGTTGACTTTATTTTTTCGGTGTGGCATTCCATTGTTGGTGTTAAAAACTCTAAATTTTGTATTAATTTAAATTATTATCTAAAATGGAAAAGTGGGTTGTTACAATTAGTATCAGAGCAGGTCTGTCCGTCCGACCAGGTTGTCGTATATCGTTTGTTCCTGAGTACACGATATGTGTGTAACACATTGTCGGTACTTGCTTGTTTTATAACTGTTGTAATACCTCAAAATTTGCCCTCATATTTATTCCCTCTTTTGGATCATCGTTTCGCATTCGTCCACCTTCTCTCATTAGGTCATATCATTCATAATCACGCATTGGTATGGCATTCCTCGGGCATGAGATCAGTGTCCTATGAAGAGCCAGGTTATTCCATGGTTTAGAGGTTTATACTTCACTGGATTTTGTTTCACGAATTATTGATTTAGGGTTTCACACTTTATGTATGGTTATTTGATGATGTGGCCGTCATGACTCTGGAGGAATGACTACTTCATTTCTCAATAATCACTCAATTCATATTTTGTTTCAAACCTCCAGTCATTACCTAATAATCATAGTCGAGTCCATTGGGTTATTTAGCTATCAGGTTATTCAGAGGCCCATCCATATGTCTAAGCCATGTCTAGATATTCATTCTCTAAAAAGACCTGATCAGATTTACTATTAATTGGAGTCTCCTTTTGTTAATAATAAATTTAGTTATCATTTTGGGTCTCATTTACAAAGTTCAGCACAAAGCTCACCTTTGGTCCATTATCGTATTCTCAAGTTCAAGTGCAAGAAAAGGAAACTCATGAGGAGGGCATTAGAACTTCATTTTTGTGTGGACTTTAACAAGAAGTTCAGGTTTGAAAATAATAGGAGGGGGTTTAATTTATATCGATTGATCTCTTTATGGTACTTTTGGATTCAACTCATTGGAAAGTATGATAATGAAAATTATGACAAAGAAATAGAAACATAAGAAAAATGTGTAACCAAAGTCTGAATTCAATTTACAAGAAATACAATAAAAGACAATAAAAGAAGCTCTGCTACAGGATTATGCAGAAGGATGAGAATAGAAAAATTCAACAACAACCAATTTTAGAATTAAAAAAAAAAACTAGCCAAAGCTACAGAATCAAGTGTTAATTTGGCGCCTTCTCATCCTCTCGAATTTGAGCCTCCAGTGTGGTCAGCTATTGGAACAAAGTTTGAAGATTCGTCCCTATTTAGTTTCAGAAACAAGTGATCAAAAGCTAGAGAAACTTCTGGCTGAATGAGATGCCCACAAAGAAGATTTTTCTCTTTATGCAAGGATACCTGAAATTAAAGAGATGGAAAAGAGTATAACATTGGAAGAGATAATGTACTGCTCAATCGTCAACAGATTTAAAAGAGAGCAAAATTTCAATGACACCGAAAATATTAACAACCTCAAATCCTAATAATCCAGTGGACTTATGGCTAAATCAAGAATTTAAGATTGAATTTGTTCACTTATCTTTGGTACTAGAAGATCGGGCTGTGGGTCCTCTCCAGTCAATGGTTCATATTAACAAAATCAAATTGGCAAAGTTGTATGCTGCTTCAATAATGTATGGATACTTTCTCGAACAGATTGGGGAACGGTTCCAATTTGAGAGGTCAATGGGGATACTTCCACAGGATTTTAGCAAAGGAAATTTGAGTTTTGATAAATCATCACTACCTGTCATCTGCAACAACAATGAAAGCCATAGATTAATGAGTACTACGAAGGTGAAAACAGGGACGGTAATCGATAGTAGAAACCAAAGTTTCATAACAGAATTCATCAATCAAAGCTAACTTCAAAAAAAAAAGAGGAAAAAATCAGTCAAATTCACAACAGTTCATAACAGAATTACAACTGGAAATAAGTTAACTGAATTCAAACAACTGAGTAACAGAATCATAACTGATTTCTTCTACCTGAAGCTTCTGGATTCTTCCGTGATATTTGTCTATAAATCAATAGCTTCTCTTTCAATCAGTTTCTTCCACAATTTTCCAAAAAAAAACACTTCATTGTTTTCTCAATCCTTCTCATTCAATCATCATCACCAATCTTTTTTCTCCTCCTTCAACCTTTGAACCTTCCTTTTCAATTCCTCCATTCTCAGAATTCCTCTCCCTTTCACCTGGAATCAGCCCTATAATCAATCTTCAACCCTTCACAAGTTCCTTCCTCCATGAACAATCGTTCTGACCTTCAATTCCCAGCACTCTCCATCACCTTCAAAGAAAAGTACAGTATCTCAACTCAGTAGCAACGGGGATTTAAAGATGGTTGAACATTTGCTATGCGATAAGCCGAAGTTTGTATTTCACTTGTAGAGTCAACATCACGCAACGATTCAGAATCAGTTTTGATTCGTATATCAGAAGCAGAAGAAGAAGGGTGATTGGAGTCGAAGCACATACCTAATTTTCGCATTGCAGAAAGAGCATAGCATCGAAATCATCTTCATCGGCTTATTCTCCATTCGTCAATCAACGCTTCGATACGCCCTCATCTTCGCGAATTCGAACATAGCTCCTTAACAGAACTCTTCACTTCCAGGTACGATATCCTATCTTTGTTCGTAGGCTTCGATTTCTTTGTGGTTTAATGTCGTGAGATAGAGCTGTGAGGATAGTTATTTTTCGGTTAAGCCTTTCTTCGGTGGATATCCTTTTTCTCTAATTTGTTTTTTTCTGTTAGAGTTTCACCTTGTTGGTTAGTTTCGGCAAAGTAGGGTTTCGGGGATTCGGTGTTTTTTTCGTTAGATTTGAATTTGAAGAATAGGGTTTGGGGTTTTTTTGCTTCCGTGAAGTTCGAAGCATAAATCCAGTAAGCATAGTTCGGGGATTTACTCTGTCTCAGAGAAGGATTCTGGCGTTAAGATCGGAAGAGCAAGGAGGAGAGGGAGAGTCCTGCTAAGGTGGTGAAAGGCTCGAGTTCCGTTGAGAAGCGGAGATTGGATTCGAAGGAGGTGCACGGGAATGGTGAGTTTTCTGATGAATATGGCTTTTTTCTCAAAGCGGCGCAAAGGAGAGTGGAGGACAAGAGCAGAAAGATGAAGGGTTAGGTTTGAGTGGTGGCGGAATTTGCGAAGAAGAAGGAGGTTGAGGGTGGTGTTGAGTGGCGGAGATTGAGAGGAGGCAAAGGTGGTGAGTTGAAGGGGATGGACGCCATGGCGGCGGAGAAGAAGAAAGAGAGGGCCTAGGGTTTTGTTTGAGTTTGTGTTATTATTTTATTTGATTGTTTTTTTTCCTGTTTATTATAATGATTTCAATCATTTAATTTAATTAATAGAAATTAAGAGAAATAATGAGCAATAAAAACGAATTAATCCATTTAATCAGGATTAGCTTCTCATAAACTCCATTAATCCATAATAACTGCATTAACCCCCATTAATCTCCTTGGTTACTAAATTGGGCCTGTTTTTCTTGCTAGTTGCACCACCCTCCTTAGGCCCATAGCGAAAACAACCATGAAAATCTTGCTTTCGGCACCCCCTCTCAAAGCCTGCGAAATGGGCCCAAGAATTTGTGCTATTCCAACCTCCCTTTTGGGCCCAGTTCTAAAAACAACTAAAAAACCTTTCTAAGTCCACCCCCTATTTTCTTTTTTAAGATTTAAATTATTTTGTTTGTATAGTTTGAAAATAATCCAAATAAAATAGTAAGAATAATAGAAAAATTCCTCAAAAATTCCAGTAGGTTAATAATACATTTTAGAAATTTATGATATTTTTATTTTCTGAATTTGGCATTATTTTCGATTAAATTCTGATTTGTCTTGTAATTAGTTCTTATTGAGTTTCCTCTAATTGTATTTGAATTTGTTCATTTTATTTTGGTAACTTCAAATAACTTTTTTAGCCCATTCTTTTTACTGTAGATAGATGACTAATAAAAGTACTTAGGATATTTTTTGTAGATTTTTTAGAATATTTTATCTTAGGTTTTAGAGGCCAATTCTTTAGAAATTAAGGATTAATCCATAGCTGAAAATAATCATTTTTTAGACCTAGTTAAATTCTGAATTTTTAGGATTCCTTTTGACACAATGTAGTATGTAGTTTTAGGACCCTATAGATTTAATTCCATAATTTTTCCAGGGGTTTAGCTATTTCTTTAGAATATTAATTCTTAGGCTTAGTTATGTGTAATTCTCATTAGTTTAGGCCATAAAAAAATAAAGTAAAAAATATATATAGTTTAGATTAGATTTAATTCTAGAATCTAATATAGGCTTTGGTTAGTTTAATTTGAATTTTTAGAATGGACATTAGGCTTGACTTTGATTTAGAATGTAGGTTGAAGTTTCTTTGTCATTAGAATTAGAATAAATAAATAGACTATTTTAATTTATGCCTTTAATTGTGTTGTTTAGAACTTTATCTCTTAATTCCATTTCATTGGTTTGCCTTGTTATTTGGTTCTTATAACTTGTATAGGCTTCCCCATTGTTCTTAGAATCAACTTAACTTCCTTAGGAAGTAAGTCGAATTCTAATAGTTTCTAGTTTTTTTCCATTAGGATTAGAATACTTCACAAACCATAGGATCCCTTGTAAATAAATCAATAAAAATTAGGATTGAGTCTTAGTCCCTTAGATTTTGTACTTTTACCAACTTGAGTCATTCTTTCTCTCCTCATAATGAAAAGCAATAAAACATTTAATAAAAACCGAACAATCTTGTACGACACGAGACTTTGTTGCGGAGTGCTTATACGCGTCCTGTTTCGGGGCGAGGTGTAAATGCTTCCCGCGATGGATAGGTCTTAGTACAAGACCGTTCACAAACAAATTCAAAACACTTCTTTTAAAAGACAAAAACAAATAACAAGCGACTATCCTGCGGGAACTTCTCTTCTCATCTCATTCACTCACAACGCGAACTTGCGACGACTTGTCACACATGCAAGACGGTAAACGCACTCATACCAGACGAGCCTGCAACACCTGAGCATAGACATACGCAGTTCCAGCATAAAAGACACAAACAAATAGTTCCCGCCTAGGTTAGGCGAACTACGTCGACTCTGATCCTCATTATCCCGATGAGGTACGTAGGCAGCGGGGTAGGGCCCGTTCGAGCACATTCTTTATTTTCCCTACATTTCCCCCTTTCTTTCCATTTTCTTATTCCATTTCTCATTTCATTCTCATTCCAGTTAGCGGTTTTATTCAGCAGTAGTTATTCTTTCTCACCCTTTGAAACAAAACAAGCAAGCGTGGATCCCGTCGGGTACGACGGACGATCTGGGGTGCTAATACCTTCCCAGGTCGTAACCGACTCCCGAACCCAGATCTTTGGTTCGCAGGACCTTGTCCTTTCCTTCTTCATCAGGTTTGTGCAACATTACCTTTCCCATTCTTTTGGGATAAAAATGTCTGGCTGGCGACTCTAACCTTTCCGCGCCACTTTCGCGTTTGTACTAGGATGAAAATCCCGGGAGCGACAACTGGCGACTCTGCTGGGGACCAACCTGATTCTTCCGGTTTCCCTTGTAGAGTCCATCCTAGCGCCTGTTTGGTTTTGTTTCTTTGGGTGTTTATATGTTTGCTGTTGTGTGCTTTAGTTTAGCTTTACTGTTTTTATTTACAGTTTTACTTTACAGCTTTACTTTACCGCATTTATTTACCGTTTTCAGTATTTTATTTTCCATGCATCGTATTATACTGGACTGTCTGGTTGTGCTGGTTTTCATTTTTTTCTGCGGGATGGGAGTTACTGTAAGATAAGCCAAATACCCGACTTGAGTGCACTATAGGATTAGCGTGGACAGACATTGTACTCCCATGGTATCTCACCATGATGGGTGGCGATGTGTTCCACACCCAGATTGCGACCGTCTTGGAACTATTCTGTGTGGGGATTACCTCACTTCAGGGTACGACCTTGATAGTTATGTGCATCTGGTGACCGATCTTCGAGGACCTTAATGGAAACACCCCTCTCCAGTGATGACAGTGGCAGACCACATTTGTTGGCAAACCCACTCGCATCAGAGGGTCCATTGGGAACTCGCATAGGATGGCCTGGTTCTCTCATAGGAATTCAGTTAAAGCAAACTGTTCGTATGACGATAGTATTGTACCCTTCGGGATGAATGTACTATTGTTTCTCGATTCAGTGCTTGAAGCTGGAGACTTGTGAGGGATGCTTGTTTTTCCGGACTCCACTGAGACCTCCTTGCGTAGTACATAATACCAAACGATTCCCTGATTTGGTCATGAGCCATTTCTCGGAGAGGGTGAACGTATTATTGCTATTCGGCTTTGAGAGTCCGTGATGTTGACCCGAGTAGCACACCCGTGAGATTGAGAGGGGTTTACAGGTTTGCAGGAACCCTAATGCCTTCAGCATACCCGCTTTGCCTTTGGTTCGGTTTTGTGATCTGGATTTCTGTTCTTAAGTTATGGATCCCGGATCAGAGGGATGATTATTGTGATATCTGGATTTTGAGACCTTGCACCGACACCTGATTATATGATTGGCACATCACAGACACTTCACTGATCACATGCCTTGACTTGCATAAGCATCATATCATCATTAATTATTTGTGTTTCTTTTATTCTCAGGGTTTGCATTACTCCCGGTTCCTGGTCATATCTTTGCTTCAGAATGGAGGACGTCAGAAAGAAGAATATTTTCTACAAGTTTTTTGATACCAAGGTGGACTTGCTCAAGCAGATGGTATCTCTCATTACCCCGGGTCATTTGGATTTCTTCAAACAACAATATGGTGATATTTTGGATATGGTGTTCAGCTTGGATAGTTCGCAGAAGAGTGTCATTCATACTTTGCTACAGTACTATGATCCTAGACTCCGATGTTTCACATTTCCAGATTTCCAGCTAGGTCCAATGCTAGAAGAGTATGTTGAGATTCTGAGGCTACCGATCCAAGATCAGATTCCATTCAATTCAGAAATGACAAAGCCGACTCACGCCGACATTGCTAAGGCTCTTTATTTGAGCCCATCAGAGGTATCTGCTAATCTGGTTTCCACCAAGGCCGGAGTGCTTGGTTTTCCCTTAGAGTTTCTGGTCAGAAAAGCTGAAGAATGTGCCGTGGAAAAGCAGTGGGATTCAGTCTGCGCCATCTTGGCATTATCTGTGTACGGGATAGTTTTGTTTGCCGATATGGACAAGTTTATGGACATAAATGCTATTCATTTGTTTGTGTTGAAGAATCCGGTACCTACTCTCCTAGGTGACTTGTACTATTCAGTGCATTATAGGAATGAGAAGAGACGAGGCGGCTTGGTTAGATGTTGTGCTCAGTTGTTCTACACTTGGTTTACGAGGCACATCCCTATTGCTGGAGTGTTCACGGTGTTGCACCCCAAAATTTGCCCTCACAATACAAGACTTTGTGTGCTAAGAAGGTTCACAAGGTTCACAAGTTCTTAATGCTTTCAACACCTTTCATGAGGTTCATGAAGTTTACAAGTTACTTTATGAAGGTTCACAAGGTTCACAAGCCTCTCAACATTTACATAACCTTTCATGAGGTTCATGAAGTCCATAAGTTACTTCTTGAAGGTTCACAAGGTTCACAAGTTCCATAATGCTTTCAATGCCTTTCTTGAAGTTCATGAAGTCTACAAGTTACTTTATGAAGGTTCACAAGGTTCACAAGCTTCTCAACATCTTCAATACCTTTCTTGAGGTTCATGAAGTCCACAAGTTACTTCTTGAAGGTTCACAAGGTTCACAAGTTTCATAAGGATTACAAAGCTTTCCTGAGGTTCATAAGGTCTACAAAGCCACTTCATTAGGTTCACAAGGTTCACAAGCTTCACAATACCTCCCATGAGGTTCACAAGACATCTTATGATGGTTCACAAGGTTCACAAAGTTCACAATTGGTCAAAGAAGTTGACAATTCCCTCAGACAATGCACCTCCTAAGCAGTGCATCCAAAACTAGGGTTTTGACTTTAATCAGGCTAAATGGATTTCCAATACCTCAAGTAAGCTTCATAACATCTTATATGTGTATAAGAACCCCCATGACAAGTTTCAAGACTTTTCTCAAAAGTTTGCTCAGTCAGATGATCAGATAAGTCAAAATCAGTCAATGCAGTTAAAAAGTCAAACTGAGGTCAACTGTGGTCAAACCAAAGTCAAACTTCATGATTTTTTGCCAACATCAAGTATATGAAGTAAAATTCATCATTTGATCAAGGGTTGATCATGATCCATCAAGGAGATTCCAGATCATCAATAATCAGGAGTTTCTAAATTAGGGTTTCCTTAGTAAAAGTCAACTGAACTTTGACCAGGCATAACTTTCACATACTTCATCACCAAGTCTCCATCCAAATCTCATTTTGAAGGAAATTGAATTCTCTACAACTTTGATGTTGAAAGTTAAGCCCAAAAATGCTTCATTTGAAAGATATGATCTAAGACATTATAGGTCATTTCAAAAGTCAACAAAAAGTCAACAACTTCAAAAGGGCATAACTTGAGATTGGTAAATGATATGGACCTGAAACCAATGGGGTTGTTTAAAGGACTCTTCAAGCTTTCCAAAAAGTCCAAGAACACCCTCATACCTTTAAAATTTAGGGAGATGTGATCTTGCAAAGTTGGGCAATTTTGTGATGGTTTATATTGAAAATGGGGGCCTAAAAGCAATTTTCTCCAAATGGGCTGGCCAAATTGTGACCCAACCCATACAATAACATCATGCACGAAATTTCCATAATATTTTCATATTTTTTATTTTATTTAATTAATTTATTATGATTTATTATATTTAAAATCATTTTAAATTTAAATAAAATATTAAAAATGAAGATATATTTTTGTGATTGATTCTAGAAAGTCTTAAAGGGTGATTGAAGTTAAAAGAGAAAAGAATCATATAATTTATCCCAAAATAGCAAGCATTCAAGAGCAAATATTTGACCTTTACAACACCATCTTTTTCAATCTTTTTGAATCCAATCTTGCACATAATCAATCAAAGTTTTTGACCTAATTGAGTCCCATATATATACATAACTCATTGCCATTGCCCAGGCACGGATTCCAGCAGCCATAGTGTAAGTTCATCATTCAAAAAAATCTTCCAAAAGTCACATTCGGGTTTTCCAATTCAGAGCATTACAAGGTATTTTGAGAACATGGTTGGCTTCCTTGGACATCATGGATCATGAATCATCATTCACAAGCATTCAAACCATGCCCTAATGATAAACCCGAAGCATTGTTCATGCTTGAAACTTTTTTTTCGATTACCATAATTCACTGCATTTAAATGAATTTTGATTGTCTAATGTTGTTTATGATGTTGTGTAGACTGTTTCTGGGCAGGAAAGATCAAGAACCAGTACCTAATTCGTGAGATGTCATTATTAGGGTTTTGACCTAGGTTTAGGGACTTTTGATTTAGTGAATATAAATCAATTCTAAAAACATGGAACTAATCGTGTGAATGTCTGGATCATGATGATGGTTTTAATTTTGCAAAATCGTACAGTTTTGTTGATTGTTGATGTTTGTAGGTTTTGCTGGGAATAATTTTTTCGCAGGAAAACTTGTAGTTATTTTCGCAAGAAAATTCGAAGGTCTCAAGGAAGAAGAAGGCTGTTCCCGCGCGCCCAGAAATTCAAATAATGATAATATATTTTATGTTGTGTTGTTGTTTTGTTATCACACACGCGCGTGCGTCCTGGTGGTAAGCTTTGCCTGTGTATGATGTGAAGACCTTGGTTCGATTCCTGGCCAAAGACATTGTTTTTGTTAATTTTTTCAGGATAAAGGCCAACATAATATATTATGTATTCTTGCCATTCAATAGCCAGATGGGCTCTTCTAGCCGGGCGGTAAGGCACGCGTATGAATGATCAAAGGACCTGGGTTCAACTCCCACCCCAGGCCTTTTGTTTCTTATTTTTCTGGATTTTCGCAAGCAAGCAACAAAAGGAACTCTTCCTCCTCATTTATTGCCTGCGCGCCAGTGGCCTAATGGTTGTTCTTATTGCTGGAAATCAAGCTGGCCTGGGTTCAAAACCCAGCCAGGTAAGTTTCCACACTTTTTTTCTTATTTGTTTTTAAGTGTTATAATATTAAAATTAAATATATTATATATGTTTTTAAAACAATGAAAATAATAATAAAATATGTATGTTATCTTTAATTTCAAAAAATGTATTTTTATAAAATTATGTTTTTTTCTATTTTGTGTTTAATATATAATATGTATATATAAATTAGAATAAATTTTGTATATAAATAAACCCAAATTCTCAAACCCTAAAAAATCTTTTCCAATTAAACCCTAATTGTATTTATTTTCTAATTTGTGATATTTAAAATAATTCTAATTTATTTATATACTTGAAATTCAAATTATTTTCTTTTTAATGTTTAGAAAACAATTTAATTTATAATAATTATATTTTTGTATATGATTTAAAATAATTTGTAAATATAATAATTAATAGAACTAAATTTTTATAAACATGATTAACATTGTAAATATGATATTTAAACCTATTTTTTTTATATAACATGTATATATTGTTTAAAAAATAAATGTTAATATATGTTTATAATAATTAAATTTTATAATTATAATATATTTAAAAAAATAATAATTTAATAATTTGCAAATTAAAAAAAAATAATTGTTTGGTTATGTTTTTTTTATATAATTGTTTATATTAAATAGTTAACCTCTTATTCTTATATTTTGATTTAAGTTTTGTTTATTATTGTTATCACTAATCATATAATTTATTTTGCTTTATTAATTTTATATGTTATTATTATTTCAATTAATTTTTATTATTCACTAACCTCTCTTATTTTATTTTGCTTATTATTTAATATTATTATTTATCACTAACCCCCTATTTTTCTTTATTATTGTTTATTGCTTATTTATTTATATTTTATTTATTTTTGCTATTTAATTATTTTGCTTATTATTATAATTTTGTAATTGTTTCTTGGATGTAAAATTTGTAATTATTTAATTATTTTTGGTTAGTAATTAGGGAGTGTAAAACATGTATGTTATATTAAAATAAATTTAGATAATTTTAATCATAAGATAATTAAAATAAACACTCACACACACGTAAGTCGATTTTTAATCGCCGTCTCACATTTCTAAGGTTATCCCTCAAGTTGCCTACGAATAATGGTCAAGTGGGGTGTATAAAGCAAGTCCCTTCAAAAGATAAATCATCAAGTCCCTCATGGTTGCCTATACGAATCGAGTCCCTTTCGAAAAATGATGATAGTCCCTTATATGTGCTTAATACACCCCACAGTTGCCTTCATAACCAGATTGTCCCTCACGTGTCCTTTAACATCCAAGGTAAAGACTACCTACTCCTTAATAGTAGGGATAGTCTTACCAAGGAAAGGAAAAAGAACAAGAAAGACTTTAAACATTAGGGTAGGTTCCTCTTATGTACTTGCTCACTTCAAAAAATTTTCAAACTTAACAATTTCAAACAAATTTTCAAACAAGTTTTTTTTACACATCCGTACATGGATTATTATTAAACTATTCTGAAAATTTTTCTATTCACACACTACATTTTCAAAAACAATTTAAAGTGAGCTTAAGTACCTAAGAGCCCATGGATAACCATGGATGAAAAGGGTGCTAACACCTTCCCTTTTCATAACCTACCCCCCGGACCCAAAACATTCTCTTAAGGTCTTTCCTGTTCTTTTATAACCTTTCCTTTGGATAAAATAAAAGTCGGTGGCGACTCTTGCTATCCGCAACAAAACTTAAAGTCAGTTCTCCCACCGTGTTACAGAACTGGCGACTCTGCTGGGGATTTAAATTTAAGAGGGGTACCCTTAGGAATTAAGATCACTTTAATATGGTTTGATTTGTTTGCTTTATTATTATATTGTTGGGGTGCTCTTATGTGTGAAAGATCCTAACCCGGATCTAGTGTACCTTAGGTAAATGGCAATAGACCAAGGAAACTGTACGACGTATATCGATACGGTTGATCTGGTGGCCATAGTTAGTGCGACTTCTTGGTTGGTGCTTATATTCCTTAAGTCAAGTTGAGGATAATATTGAGGCTGCCATATGTTGTCAATGCACTAACTAACTTTTAGAACCCTAGTTAACTCATCTTGGCCTTTAGAAAGTAGTGAGGTAACCGGCTTTAGTGCAGACTGAAGTTGGTTGACACTCGATACTACGCTCATTGAGATCTTAAACTTGGAGGGTTTTGGTTGGCAAGTAAGTTGCCTTCTGATCAACCACCCTTGTGAAGGATCAATGATATTGAGATCCCTTAGAACCCGGTTACTTTGTAGGACAGGATGAACCATCTAACTTCAGGGGAGGGTATTTACCTTTGAACCTCATGCAAGCCTTTAAACCTAGGGCAATTGTGTGACTTGCTTGTGTGTGCCACATGTTTGTGATTGAACATAACATCATGACATCATCATGCATCATGAGCATATCATTTTCCCTAACCATTTCAAGGACCAAGGGATTTATTTTTGTTCTTTGTTGCAGGTCATGGCTTCTGCTCGTAGAAACACCATCAGGATCAACTTTGTAGGGATACCTCCTAAGCTCAAAGAGTTGGTTTCCCAAGTGCCTGATCATTCCCAGTTCAACAAGAGACATGGTCACTTATTGGGTCTAGTTACTTCAGGGTTCAGTGAAGACATGATGAGTGTGCTGTTTCAGTTCTTTGATCCTAAGCACCATTGCTTTACATTCCCTGACTACCAACTGGTTCCAACCATGGAAGAGTTCTCTAAGCTTCTGGGTATACCTGTTCTTGATCAAAGACCCTTCACAGGCTTGGAAAAGGAGCTTAAACCAGAGGTTATTGCTGCAGCCCTACATCTGAAGAAGTCTGACATTGTTCTAGAGACGAGAAGCGGAGTCAAGGGTATTCTTGCCAAGGTGCTAATGGATAAGGCTCAAATGTTCTTGAAGGCCATGAGCTATGATGCTTTTGAGGAGATCTTAGCCTTGCTGATATATGGCTTAGTATTGTTCCCCAATCCAGATCAGTTCATAGATGTTCATGCCATCAACATTTTCCTGAGTCACAATCCAGTGCCTACATTGCTTGGAGACATCCTGCATTCTCTTCACACCCGTACTACAAGGGCAAGAGGAACTTTGATGTGCTGCATACCTTTACTTTCTAGGTGGTTTATTTCTCACCTTCCTCGCTCAGTAATGAAGAATGAGCAAGGATTCAGATGGTCCAAGAGGATCATGTCACTTTCTCACTCAGACATCCATTGGTGCTCCAGATCTATGGAGAATGTCACTATCATTGACCGTTGTGGAGAGTTTCCTAATGTGCCACTACTAGGCATAAGAGGAGGCATCACCTACAACCCCTCCCTAGCTTTACGACAGTTTGGTTACGCCCGGAGTGATGGTCCACATGACATGTTGATTCAGGGCATTGTATTTGACTACGACAACGATCTTCAGGGTTACCGTCAGAGATTCATACGAGCTTGGGGAAAGGTAAATAGGGTTGACAGCAAGACACTGGAGCCTAAGTACACTATTCCTATGGAGGCTTATCTCAGATGGGTACGATCTCGTGCTCAGACACTCATGATGCCATATCCTGCCGTCCTACCAGTTACCATGGAACCTGTTGCTGAAGGAGACACTGCTTATACCATCCTTCACCCAGACATGCCTACTGATATGGAAGACTTGCAGAGATCATGGATCCAACTGAAGGAGCAAAGGGATACTTTCGAGGCTCATTACAAAACAAGCCAAGCAAGGATCCTAGAGTTAACAAAGCAACTTCATGAGGAGCGGAATCTAAACTCATACCTCAACACAAAGAGGAAACGTCCATGGGAGACTTAAAACCCCATCTTTTGTACTTATTTCACTTTCATTTTTTTGTAAGCCTAAAAGGCAAAACAAGTTATTACTAATAAAAAGTTACTTTCTTGTGTGTTTAAGCAAATTTAAATCCTGCGGTCCTTGAAAACATTGCATATGCATTCCCATATCATTTCATTGCATCACAGGTTTATAATTGTGCACAAGTTTCTCACCTTCTCGCTGTTTATTTCAGCAATGGCACTTGAACAATCAGTTAAGGATCTTCAGGCACAAAATGCACAGTTCCAAGAGCTAATCTTGAACCTGTCCAAGGGGCAGGATGAATTGAAGACACTGCTGGCCAAGAAGACTAAGAAGACTAGAAGGTCTGCTGGGTTGCTCAACATGGGAAGAAGGTTCAAAGGTCCTGTCAAGACCAAGGAAGAGGTTGAAGACTATGAATCTGAGGAATCTGAGAAAGAGAGAGGCAGTCTCCATAACACTATGGGAGACTCTGATTCTGAGGCTAATTACTACCATGAGCCTAATGAAGACAAATTCAAGATGCTGGTGGATAGAATGGATGCTATGGAGTTGCAGAAATCATCTGGGCTGGACTTTGAGGATTTGAGTCTGATATCTGGGGTAGTCATACCCATTGGTTTCAAGGTTCCTACATTTGTTGTCTATGATGGGGTCTCTTGTCCCAAACTGCATCTGAGGTCTTATGTCAGAAGAATTCAACCCCACACTGCTGATAAAAAGTTGTGGATCCATTTCTTTCAAGAGAGCTTATCTGGAGCTCAATTAGAGTGGTATTATCAGTTGGAGAGTGTCAACATCAGAGACTGGAATGATCTTGCTGAAGCTTTCTATAAGCAGTACCAATACAATGCTGACTTAGCCCCCACTCGCATGCAGCTTCAGAGCATGTCTATGGGTGCCAAAGAAAGTTTTAAGGAATATGCTCAGAAATGGAGAGATTTAGCTGGAAGAGTTCAACCCCCTCTGACTGACAGGGAACTGGTTGATATGTTCATGTGTACGCTGAATGGTCCGTTTTACAGTCATCTCATTGGAAGCTCATCATCTGGCTTCACTGAGTTGATCATGACAGGAGAGCGGGTAGAGAATGGTATCAAGAGTGGTAAGATCCAAGTGGGCACTTCTTCATCAGGTGCTGCAAAGAAGTCTCCCACTGGGAAGAAAGAATCCAATGCTGTTTATGGTCAACCTGATCGTAACAGAAGGCATCAGTCTGTCAGTGCAGTTCATATTTCAAATCCAACTCCTGCAACAACAGAGCAGCCTCAAAGCAACCAACAGAGGGCTAGAAGACAGTTCACGAAGATCAACATGTCAATGGCTCAGGCATTGCAACACTTGTTGAAGGCTGAACTTATTACCCTGAGGGAGGCTCCTCAGAATCCCAATGTTACCTCTCCCAAGTACAATCCCAATGCACGATGTGCATATCATTCAAACTGTCCAGGACATGATACTAATAATTGCTGGGTCTTGAAGAACAAAATTCAAGATATGATTGATGCTGGAGAAATTGAATTTGATCCACCAAATGTGATTACAGCACCACTGCCAAATCACGAGAAGACTGTCAATGCCATTGATGAAGACACTGAGGAAGATCTACATGTCTATTCAGTTATGGAGTTGAGCACACCATTGTCTGTTATCAAAAGGAGGTTAGTACAAGCTGGGATCTTTCCAGGTTGTCGTGAAGATTGTTTGTATTGTACCTATAAGTCGGATAGTTGCTTCATTTTGAGAGATGGAATTCAACGTCTCATGGATAAGTATACTATAGTGTTTGAAAGAAGACCAGCATCTGTAGAAGATATGGTGGATCATCTGACTCGGGGTAAGAAGATTAAAGAGGTTGACATGGTTGACAAAGTACCGGTAAGGATCACTTCAAAGGGTCCTATTAAAATCACTCGTCAGGGCCCAATCAAGATTACTGCTGAAGGTCCTGTGAAAGTTGTTGCTGAAGCCAGAGTGGCTTCTCTGATCATTACCACTCCTGGTCCTATTCCTTATACATCTGACAAAGCTGTGCCTTGGCACTATGGGTCTGATGTTTACATCCATGGCGTCAAGCAGGAGCCTTTACCTGATATGCCTACTGACATTGATAATATTGCTGGATCTAGCAAGATCACTCGTAGTGGAAGAGTCTTCTCTCCTCCAGTTGCTTCTAAGAGTGCAGTTACTCCTGCTGCTACTTCCACCACTGATGCTCGGGGCAAAGGTCCTGTTATTGAGCCTGTATCTACTGATGTGCCAGCTGCTGATGATCTCTCTAAGCAGATGGAAGAAGTATTGAAAATCATTCGCAAGAGTGATTATGACATTGTTGATCAGTTGGGGCATACTCCCTCAAAGATTTCTATGTTGTCTCTATTGCTGTGTTCTGAGGCTCATGCCAAGTCCCTGATCAAGTTTCTGAAGTCTGCTCATGTGCCCAGTGCAATTTCTGTTGATCAATTTGAGAACTGTGTTGCTCACCTGACCTATGACAACGGGTTAGGATTCTCTGATGCTGATTTGACCCCTGCCAAGAGGGATCATAACAGGGCCTTGCATATTTCAATTGAATGCAGGGGCACTACCCTGTCTCATGTACTGATAGACAATGGTTCCTCTCTGAATGTGTTGCCCAAAGAAGTCCTGAATAAGCTGAGTCCTGAAGATACTGTGTTGAAGCCCAGTAATATTGTGGTAAAGGCTTTTGATGGTTCTAGAAGAGTAGTGCATGGGGAAATTGATCTTCCAATCAAGGTTGGCTCTCAGGTGTTTACTGCTACATTCTATGTGATGGATATTCGTCCTTCGTACTCTTGTCTGCTTGGTCGTCCCTGGATCCATGGGGCAGGTGCTGTGACCTCTACATTACACCAAAAGTTGAGATATCCGGTGAATGGAAAGATTGTTACTGTCTATGGAGAAGAAGAATACTTTGTCAGCCATGTAAACACTTTCAAGTATCTGGAAGTGGAAGGTGAATACATTGAAACTCCGTGTCAGTCATTTGAAGTGGTTCCCTGGGTTGTTAATGATTGTGTAGCTCCTCCTGCTGTGAAGAAAGTTCCTGTGGTCACCAGAAAACCTCCAACAATGGCAATGGCCTCCCTCAATGATGCTAGAGCTGTGGTGGATGAAGGTGGTTGTACTATTTGGGGTCAGCTTCCTGATATTCCATACAAGTCTGACAAGTTTGGTTTGGGTTTCACTGCAGAGTCCCAGAAGGCTGTTCGTCGTGCCCGTGCTGCTCGTATCACTAATCAAGGGGTTATCAATGCTGTGGGAGATCAAGATGAAGACTACAACTTGGATGCATGGATTTTTCCTACTGTGGGTGCTGGACTCAATAATTGGAAAGCTGAAGATGTTATCCCTATCTCCTTTAGTCAGGAGTAAATACTATTACTGTGTTGTTGCTTTTAAATTTGTAATTTATTGAACAATAAAACTTTCAAGCCATTTGCCTTACCCGGGGCACAATGGTGTGCTTGTTACGGGCTGTCATTTCATTTGCATACTTCATTCAATAAAATCAGTGGACGTTTCGTTTCGTAAATATTGTGTTCCTTGTCTTTCTTTTCTTTTATTCTTGTTTTATCAGCTATGTGTTCTTACACACACCCACATCACTAAAATGCAGATCCTCATCCACTCTGGATCCTGTTGATAACAGTTCTACTATTGACAATTATGATTTCGAGAATCCGATCTATCAAACTGAAGACGGAAATGAGGACGATTGTGAAATACCTGTAGAGCTTGCTAGGTTGTTACAACAAGAAGAGAAAGCTATACAGCCACATGAAGAGCCAGTCGAAGTTGTGAATCTGGGAACTGAAGAAAACAGAAAAGAGGTCAAGATAGGGGCTGATTTAGAGGACAGTGTCAAGAGCAGGTTGATTCAGATGTTACGTGACTATGTGGAGATCTTTGCTTGGTCTTATGAAGATATGCCAGGGTTGAATACAGACATTGTGGTTCACCGTTTACCAGTGAAAGAAGATTGTCATCCAAAGAAGCAGAAGGTTCGTCGTATGCGTCCTGAAATGTCAGAAAAGATCAAGGCAGAGGTAATGAAACAGTTCAATGCAGGGTTCTTGGCAGTGACTTCTTATCCTCAGTGGGTTGCAAATGTGGTACCAGTTCCTAAGAAAGATGGTAAGGTGCGTATGTGTGTAGACTACAGAGATTTGAACAAGGCTAGCCCCAAAGATGACTTTCCACTTCCTCATATTGATATTCTGGTAGACAACACTGCTCAGCATAAGGTATTCTCTTTTATGGATGGTTTCTCTGGTTACAATCAAATCAAGATGGCACCTGAAGATATGGAGAAGACTACATTTGTTACACAGTGGGGCACTTTTTGCTATAAGGTAATGCCATTTGGCTTGAAGAATGCAGGGGCAACATATCAGCGTGCTATGGTGGCTTTGTTTCATGATATGATTCATCATGAGATAGAGGTATATGTAGATGATATGATAGCCAGGTCTCAGAATGAAGAGCAACATCTTGATCATCTGCACAAGTTGTTTGAGAGGTTGAAGAAATACAAGTTGAGATTGAATCCAAACAAGTGTACTTTTGGAGTTAGATCCGGAAAGCTCCTGGGTTTCATTGTCAGTGAAAAAGGTATTGAAGTGGATCCTGCAAAAGTAAAAGCTATACGAGAGATGCCAGCTCCCCGTACTGAGAAGGAGGTTAGAGGTTTCTTGGGACGATTGAATTACATTGCAAGATTTATTTCCCAGTTAACTACCATCTGTGAGCCAATCTTCAAGTTGTTGAAGAAAGATCAGGTGATGGAATGGAATGATGAGTGCCAGACTGCCTTTGATGAAATTAAGAGATACCTGCTAGAACCACCAATTTTGATGCCACCAGTTGATGGAAGACCCTTGATTATGTACTTAACAGTGTTAGACAACTCAATGGGGTGTGTGTTGGGGCAACATGACGAGTCTGGTCGAAAGGAGCAGGCAATATACTACCTTAGCAAAAAGTTTACCGACTGTGAAACAAGATACTCACTGCTCGAGAAAACTTGCTGCGCTTTGGCATGGGCTGCTCGCCGACTAAGACAGTATATGTTAACCCATACTACCTTATTGATTTCTAAGATGGATCCAATCAAGTACATATTCGAAAAACCTGCTCTCTCCGGAAGAATTGCAAGATGGCAAATGATCTTGACAGAATATGACATACAGTATACTACTCAGAAGGCCATCAAGGGAAGTGTTGTTGCTGATCATTTGGCTCATCAAGCAGTAGATGATTACCAGTCAATGAATTTTGAATTCCCTGATGAAGACATTATGACTGTTACCAAAAAACCTGGACAATATGACGGACCTGAACAAGGATCCCGATGGACTATGGTTTTTGATGGTGCCTCTAATGCACTTGGTAATGGTGTTGGTGTTGTGATTAGTTCCCCTGAAGGTTGTCATACCCCGATTACTGCTAGACTTTGTTTCCACTGTACCAATAACATGGCTGAGTATGAGGCATGTATCCTGGGTATTAAAGCTGCTATTGATATGAAGATTCAGTTCCTTGATGTGTATGGAGATTCAGCCTTGGTAGTAAGTCAGATTAAAGGAGATTGGGATACCAAGCATGATAACCTCATTCCTTACAGAGAGCATGTGTTGTCTTTGATCCCACATTTCAAAGAGATTACCTTTGAGCACATTCCACGGAGAGAAAATCAATTGGCAGATGCTTTGGCCACCATGGCATCTATGTTTGAGATTAACTGGGATGATGAAGCTCCCAAGATTACTATTGATAGATTTGAAAAGCCTGCATACTGCAATGAGATTGACACAGAAGGGGCAGAGGAGAAGCCTTGGTTCTATGAAGTGAAAAGATATCTTGAAGCTCAGGAGTTCCCTGAAGGGGCATCTGTCAAAGATAGGAAATTCCTGAGGAGATTTGCTGCTAAGTTCTTTTTGAGTAATGGGATTCTGTACAAGTGCAATCATGATTCAACTATGCTTCGTTGTGTGGATAAGAAGGAAGCAACTGAGATTATGGAAGAGATGCATGATGGGACCTTTGGCACTCATTCCAGTGGTCACACTATGGCAACGAAGATATTGAGAGCAGGTTACTATTGGTCTACCATGGAAGCTGATTGCTATCAACACTCCAGAACGTGTCACAAATGTCAAATTTATGCTGATAAAGTCCATGTACCTCCATCACCACTGAATGTGTTGACTGCTCCTTGGCCCTTTGCCATGTGGGGCATTGATATGATTGGTGAGATCAAGCCTACTGCTTCTAATGGGCATCGTTTCATTCTGGTTGCTATTGATTACTTCACGAAGTGGGTGGAGGCAGCTTCATTTGCATCTGTTACTAAGAATGTCGTGGCTCGGTTCATTAAGAATAATCTCATATGTAGGTATGGCATCCCTGAAAGGATTATCACTGACAATGGCTCTAATCTGAACAACACTATGATTACTGATCTCTGCACGCAGTTCAAGATTAAGCATCATAACTCTTCTCCGTATCGTCCAAAGATGAATGAGGCAGTTGAAGCTGCTAATAAGAACATTAAGAAGATAGTACAGAAGATGACTGTTACTTACAAGGATTGGCATGAGATGTTACCATTTGCTCTTCATGGTTATCGTACTACAATACGTACTTCAACAGGGGCAGCCCCATTCTCCTTAGTCTATGGTATGGAAGCAGTTCTGCCCATTGAAGTTCAAATCCCCTCCTTGAGAATTATGAAGGATGCAGGCTTGAATGAAGATGAGTGGATTCAGACCCGACTTGACCAGATAAATTTGATTGATGAGAAGAGGTTAGCAGCAGTTTGTCATGGCCAGATGTATCAGAAGCGAATGATCAAAGCTTTTAACAAGAAAGTTAAGCCAAAGGTATATCAGGCTGGTGACTTGGTAATCAAGCGTATCATATTACCACAAGGTGATCCTAGGGGCAAGTGGACTCCAACATATGAAGGACCATTTGTAGTCAAGACAGTATTCTCAGGAGGTGCCATGATATTGACTACAATGGATGGTGAAGACTTCCCACAGCCTGTAAACGCAGACATAGTTAAAAAATACTACGCATAAAAAGAGACCCGCTAGGTTGACAGGCCTAGGCAAAAATAAGGGCATCCCGGCAAACCAAAAGGGTTTGGGCAAAAATTAGGGATATATATAAAAAGATGTACACCCGGCAAGTCGAAAACCTGAAAAGGCGGCTTGGGCAAAAAAGGGTATCTCGGTGGATTGAAAACCTGAAAGGGCAATCCAGGCAAAAGTTAGGGATTAAAGCGTATGACTATGTCTCGTTTGGATCACCCATGAAACTGCAACCAGTTGTACTACTTATTCAAGCTCGAACAGATAAAGCTCAATTCAATCATTTCCGTCTCAACAGCAAGAAGATGAGATACTTGAGTGGCAATAGTAGAATTGAAACTCAATAAGATTATTTCCCACATAGCTGATTTTCCTTGTTTTATAAAAACTTTATGGCAAAATCCTCTTACTAGGGTTTATGTCTCCTTGTACAAACTTACCCGTGTATGGGCCACTTTTTGATATAAATAAATTCCATCTTTTGAATCCAGATTTACTTTTACCCTATTTACATAAGCGAAACGTCCATTGGTTGTGTTTGAATGTATGTATGCTTTTGAATATGATTGATGTTTACCAGAAATGCATGAAAATGCAGTAATAGTATTTACTAAGGACGAACGAGGGAAGGATTTCAACGAAGCTTCACCGGTTCACCTTTACAAGATAGTTACAAACTCTCAGTGGGACGAATCCATCTTCATAAAGTCTTATCTCCCCCGGAATTTATATCCATCTCTTTTATCCTCATACGGATGTATGGGAAATTACTTTCCAATAAGGGTACGACGAACGAAGACGGGATGTTATACTTATCC
The DNA here is from genome assembly GCA_963966055.1 of Lathyrus aphaca. Classification (NCBI taxonomy): domain Eukaryota; kingdom Viridiplantae; phylum Streptophyta; class Magnoliopsida; order Fabales; family Fabaceae; genus Lathyrus; species Lathyrus aphaca. The sequence continues at coordinate 17,354,389 of OZ014525.1, forward strand.
TACTATCAAACGAAAACGGGAGGTTATATATACCTTACCATCCCCGAAAACGGGAGGTTATATATACCTTACCATCCCCAACAACGGGAGGTTATATATACCTTACCATCCCCAACAACGGGAGGTTATCTATACCCTGTTATCCCCAGCAGACGGAGGGTTATATATTCTTCAGCAATGAATCGGGAATTATTTTCCCTGGCCAGCAGTTGTTATCCAGACGCTTCCGGCTGTATCATATCATACATACATCATTTATATCATACCATAGCATACATATCCATAGACATATAGTACATTACCTAAGTGCATCATATCATACATGCATACATCAAGCATAAACTAATGTTATTATACAGAACACTACCTTGTTTTCAGGTTAATTATACAACAAACAACTGATCTTTGGGACTGCTTTATTGTAACCTCAGGGTTACTTTATCCTCCTGATAAGCTTTTTATTATTTTGGGACTGCTTTATTGTCACCTCAGGGCTACTTTATCCTCCTGAAATCATATTACTACTTCAAGACTGCTTTAGAGCTATTCATTGCTCTATCCTCCTGAAGATATATCACATTACTACTTCAAGACTGCTTTAGAGCTATTGGTTGCTCTATCCTCCTGAAGACACATCACATTATTATTTCAAGACTGCTTTAGAGTTATCATTATTAATGGCTCTATCCTCCTGAAATTATTACTTCAAGACTGCTTTAGAGCTATTGATTGGTCTATCCTCCTGAGGTCATATTATCACTTCAAGACTGCTTTAGAGCTATTGATTGCTCTATCCTCCTGAGGTCAGATTTACTACTTCAAGACTGCTTTAGGGTTATCATTATTGATTGCTCTATCCTCATGAAGACATGCTGTTACATCAGTATTACTCCAGTATCCTGAAAGCATACTTCAGGACTGCTCCAAACTCCTGACAGCTCTCATTATATATCTGAAGAACTTTCCCCTAGTGGCATCTTTAAGCCCACTCAATCATATTCAACCAACCATCAATATCACTCTATGCACTGGTGAGTGCAAATTTTTGGGCTTTTGTGTTCAATCCCCTTCAACCTTCCAGGTCACGACTGGCAAATATACCAATCTAACCCCTCAGGTTTCAAAAAATTGAACAGGGGCAGCTGTTGCACCCCAAAATTTGCCCTCACAATACAAGACTTTGTGTGCTAAGAAGGTTCACAAGGTTCACAAGTTCTTAATGCTTTCAACACCTTTCATGAGGTTCATGAAGTTTACAAGTTACTTTATGAAGGTTCACAAGGTTCACAAGCCTCTCAACATTTACATAACCTTTCATGAGGTTCATGAAGTCCATAAGTTACTTCTTGAAGGTTCACAAGGTTCACAAGTTCCATAATGCTTTCAATGCCTTTCTTGAAGTTCATGAAGTATACAAGTTACTTTATGAAGGTTCACAAGGTTCACAAGCTTCTCAACATCTTCAATACCTTTCTTGAGGTTCATGAAGTCCACAAGTTACTTCTTGAAGGTTCACAAGGTTCACAAGTTTCATAAGGATTACAAAGCTTTCCTGAGGTTCATAAGGTCTACAAAGCCACTTCATTAGGTTCACAAGGTTCACAAGCTTCACAATACCTCCCATGAGGTTCACAAGACATCTTATGATGGTTCACAAGGTTCACAAAGTTCACAATTGGTCAAAGAAGTTGACAATTCCCTCAGACAATGCACCTCCTAAGCAGTGCATCCAAAACTAGGGTTTTGACTTTAATCAGGCTAAATGGATTTCCAATACCTCAAGTAAGCTTCATAACATCTTATATGTGTATAAGAACCCCCATGGCAAGTTTCAAGACTTTTCTCAAAAGTTTGCTCAGTCAGATGATCAGATAAGTCAAAATCAGTCAATGCAGTTAAAAAGTCAAACTGAGGTCAACTGTGGTCAAACCAAAGTCAAACTTCATGATTTTTTGCCAACATCAAGTATATGAAGTAAAATTCATCATTTGATCAAGGGTTGATCATGATCCATCAAGGAGATTCCAGATCATCAATAATCAGGAGTTTCTAAATTAGGGTTTCCTCAGTAAAAGTCAACTGAACTTTGACCAGGCATAACTTTCACATACTTAATCACCAAGTCTCCATCCAAAGCTCATTTTGAAGGAAATTGAATTCTCTACAACTTTGATGTTGAAAGTTAAGCCCAAAAATGCTTCATTTGAAAGATATGATCTAAGACATTATAGGTCATTTCAAAAGTCAACAAAAAGTCAACAACTTCAAAAGGGCATAACTTGAGATTGGTAAATGATATGGACCTGAAACCAATGGGGTTGTTTAAAGGACTCTTCAAGATTTCCAAAAAGTCCAAGAACACCCCCATACCTTTAAAATTGAGGGAGATGTGCTCTTGCAAAGTTGGGCAATTTTGTGATGGTTTATATTGAAAATGGGGGCCTAAAAGCAATTTTCTCCAAATGGGCTGGCCAAATTGTGACCCAACCCATACAATAACATCATGCACGAAATTTCCATAATATTTTCATATTTTTTATTTTATTTAATTAATTTATTATGATTTATTATATTTAAAATCATTTTAAATTTAAATAAAATATTAAAAATGAAGATATATTTTTGTGATTGATTCTAGAAAGTCTTAAAGGGTGATTGAAGTTAAAAGAGAAAAGAATCATATAATTTATCCCAAAATAGCAAGCATTCAAGAGCAAATATTTGACCTTTACAACACCATCTTTTTCAATCTTTTTGAATCCAATCTTGCACATAATCAATCAAAGTTTTTGACCTAATTGAGTCCCATATATATACATAACTCATTGCCATTGCCCAGGCACGGATTCCAGCAGCCATAGTGTAAGTTCATCATTCAAAAAAATCTTCCAAAAGTCACATTCGGGTTTTCCAATTCAGAGCATTACAAGGTATTTTGAGAACATGGTTGGCTTCCTTGGACATCATGGATCATGAATCATCATTCACAAGCATTCAAACCATGCCCTAATGATAAACCCGAAGCATTGTTCATGCTTGAAACTTTTTTTTCGATTACCATAATTCACTGCATTTAAATGAATTTTGATTGTCTAATGTTGTTTATGATGTTGTGTAGACTGTTTCTGGGCAGGAAAGATCAAGAACCAGTACCTAATTCGTGAGATGCCATTATTAGGGTTTTGACCTAGGTTTAGGGACTTTTGATTTAGTGAATATAAATCAATTCTAAAAACATGGAACTAATCGTGTGAATGTCTGGATCATGATGATGGTTTTAATTTTGCAAAATCGTACAGTTTTGTTGATTGTTGATGTTTGTAGGTTTTGCTGGGAATAATTTTTTCGCAGGAAAACTTGTAGTTATTTTCGCAAGAAAATTCGAAGGTCTCAAGGAAGAAGAAGGCTGTTCCCGCGCGCCCAGAAATTCAAATAATGATAATATATTTTATGTTGTGTTGTTGTTTTGTTATCACACACGCGCGTGCGTCCTGGTGGTAAGCTTTGCCTGTGTATGATGTGAAGACCTTGGTTCGATTCCTGGCCAAAGGCATTGTTTTTGTTAATTTTTTCAGGATAAAGGCCAACATAATATATTATGTATTCTTGCCATTCAATAGCCAGATGGGCTCTTCTAGCCGGGCGGTAAGGCACGCGTATGAATGATCAAAGGACCTGGGTTCAACTCCCACCCCAGGCCTTTTGTTTCTTATTTTTCTGGATTTTCGCAAGCAAGCAACAAAAGGAACTCTTCCTCCTCATTTATTGCCTGCGCGCCAGTGGCCTAATGGTTGTTCTTATTGCTGGAAATCAAGCTGGCCTGGGTTCAAAACCCAGCCAGGTAAGTTTCCACACTTTTTTTCTTATTTGTTTTTAAGTGTTATAATATTAAAATTAAATATATTATATATGTTTTTAAAACAATGAAAATAATAATAAAATATGTATGTTATCTTTAATTTCAAAAAATGTATTTTTATAAAATTATGTTTTTTTCTATTTTGTGTTTAATATATAATATGTATATATAAATTAGAATAAATTTTGTATATAAATAAACCCAAATTCTCAAACCCTAAAAAATCTTTTCCAATTAAACCCTAATTGTATTTATTTTCTAATTTGTGATATTTAAAATAATTCTAATTTATTTATATACTTGAAATTCAAATTATTTTCTTTTTAATGTTTAGAAAACAATTTAATTTATAATAATTATATTTTTGTATATGATTTAAAATAATTTGTAAATATAATAATTAATAGAACTAAATTTTTATAAACATGATTAACATTGTAAATATGATATTTAAACCTATTTTTTTTATATAACATGTATATATTGTTTAAAAAATAAATGTTAATATATGTTTATAATAATTAAATTTTATAATTATAATATATTTAAAAAAATAATAATTTAATAATTTGCAAATTAAAAAAAATTAATTGTTTGGTTATGTTTTTTTATATAATTGTTTATATTAAATAGTTAACCTCTTATTCTTATATTTTGATTTAAGTTTTGTTTATTATTGTTATCACTAATCATATAATTTATTTTGCTTTATTAATTTTATATGTTATTATTATTTCAATTAATTTTTATTATTCACTAACCTCTCTTATTTTATTTTGCTTATTATTTAATATTATTATTTATCACTAACCCCCTATTTTTCTTTATTATTGTTTATTGCTTATTTATTTATATTTTATTTATTTTTGCTATTTAATTATTTTGCTTATTATTATAATTTTGTAATTGTTTCTTGGATGTAAAATTTGTAATTATTTAATTATTTTTGGTTAGTAATTAGGGAGTGTAAAACATGTATGTTATATTAAAATAAATTTAGATAATTTTAATCATAAGATAATTAAAATAAACACTCACACACACGTAAGTCGATTTTTAATCGCCGTCTCACATTTCTAAGGTTATCCCTCAAGTTGCCTACGAATAATGGTCAAGTGGGGTGTATAAAGCAAGTCCCTTCAAAAGATAAATCATCAAGTCCCTCATGGTTGCCTATACGAATCGAGTCCCTTTCGAAAAATGATGATAGTCCCTTATATGTGCTTAATACACCCCACAGTTGCCTTCATAACCAGATTGTCCCTCACGTGTCCTTTAACATCCAAGGTAAAGACTACCTACTCCTTAATAGTAGGGATAGTCTTACCAAGGAAAGGAAAAAGAACAAGAAAGACTTTAAACATTAGGGTAGGTTCCTCTTATGTACTTGCTCACTTCAAAAATTTTTCAAACTTAACAATTTCAAACAAATTTTCAAACAAGTTTTTTTTACACATCCGTACATGGATTATTATTAAACTATTCTGAAAATTTTTCTATTCACACACTACATTTTCAAAAACAATTTAAAGTGAGCTTAAGTACCTAAGAGCCCATGGATAACCATGGATGAAAAGGGTGCTAACACCTTCCCTTTTCATAACCTACCCCCCGGACCCAAAACATTCTCTTAAGGTCTTTCCTGTTCTTTTATAACCTTTCCTTTGGATAAAATAAAAGTCGGTGGCGACTCTTGCTATCCGCAACAAAACTTAAAGTCAGTTCTCCCACCGTGTTACACATGGATCCCAAAGTAATCTGGTCGCAGAAGCTCAACACGTTGACTGCCAAAGACATCAGATGGTTCACTTTAAGGTTAAAAGGGAAAGAGCTTATCTCCAGTTGTGGAAAGTATCCTAATGTCCCCCTCTTAGGAGTAGCTGGGTGCATTAACTACAACCCCATACTCTTGAGAAGACAATTAGGATACGCTTTGAAGAATGTTCCCAAGGATTCAGAGTTGGATCAGACCTTTTATTTTCCTATGAAGGATAATCTCCCATTGGTGCGGGAGGCTGCAGGTGCTTGGAAAATGGTTATTAAAAAGGGTATAGATCGATTGGGCAGGAGCAATAACCAAATGTTTCCCGAGTTTGAAGCGTGGGTAAGAGAAAAAGCCCAAGTGACTCTAATCCCTTTCTCTGCACCGTTACCACCACCTACTACGGTGCCTTTGGAGGAATATCAGAAATTAGAAGCTTTGGTTAAGCAACTTAGGGTTGAAAATCAAGAGGCTCTTAATTCTTGTCAAAAGCTGATGATCCAAAACCGTCGATTAGAAGATAGAGCTGTACAAGCCGAGGAAATAGTCCGTCTCAAGCAGAAGGACTTTGCAGATAGAGAGCTCTACTTCCGAAAGAAAGGGTTAGCGGAGACTCACAAGACGGCCCAACGCCGAAGAGAGAAGAAAGATCTTAGTGAAGCCAATGAAGCTGTTACGTTATGGCAGGAGAGATGGGACGACAATTTGAAAAAACAAAAGGAGTTAGACGCCAAGCACAAGCAGGAAATCAAAAGTCTTCAGGATTCTTTGGATGGGCAGAAAGAACTCCTCAGGAAGGCTTATCATCAAGAGAAGGACCGTCTCCAGCGCTTAGCAGAAAGCCAGCAGACACTGAAGGAAGCTCAAAAGGAAATTGAAGACTTGAAGTTGAAAGCTGATGTGAAAAGGTCGAAGGCCGAGTCGAGTCAAAGCAAGGAGAATGAGGCAGCATTCCTACAGCAGATCGAGGAGTTACACGCTTCTTCTGATATGAGGGACCTCCTCATCCAGAAGCTCATCCAGGAGCCCGGTCATCCAGATGTAGTTCAGCTGTTCCAGAACGTCAAACACCTTAGTTGGAGATTGAAGGATATAGAGTTCCCTAGGGTTTAATTTCATGTTATTGTACTTGGATTACCCACAGGCTTGTTGTGGGATTCCCTATATGTGATGTACTTTTTGTTGTTATTGTGATTGGCACCCTTCGGGGACTTTGTATTTCCAAACTCCAGTTTATATGATTTGATTTGTTCTGAATTTCTTGTCCATTATTTGTCGCACCGGCACGGGGTAATAAGCACCAATTCGCCACAGCCGTCATTATATTTGAATATTACTTGGGTCTTCTTCCCAATTCTTATCTTCTTAATGCCAGGACCAGATACGGGAAAAGTCTCGGGAATAAAAGAAACACACTGCATTGCATACGCATCATTTGCATTTTGTCTTTGTCTTTGCAGGTTTTTCTACGGGATGTTTAATTTATCTGTGTTCAACAGGCAAAGATTGCGAGAGCCGCCAAGACCCGGTACCTACGACAAGATATCCCTCATCGGTACGCGACCCGCAGCAATCAAAGAACAGCAATGGACGCCATGCAGACAGAACTCAATGAAGTCCGTACCAAGATGGCAGAATTTATGACTCTGATGCAAGGGATGGCCCAGGGGCAGCAGGAGCTGAGAAATGCAATTCAAGGGTTAACTCCTCCTAATACTAATGCTCAGGCAACCACTTCCGGCGGGCTAGGGGCTCCTCCCAACACTAACAACGGCCCAGGTGGACCTCATGTTCCAGATCCAGCTATGGCAACGTTCGTTCCTGTGCACGACAGGCAGGAGGACCAATTCCAGTATTTCAATAATGATATGGGTTTCGGCGGTGATGGAAATCTTAATGACTTCTTGGTGCTTGCGGAGAAGGTCAAGGCCCTCGAGTGCAAAGACACTTTGGGGATTGACGTGTCATACATGGGTTTAGTACCTGGGGTGGTCATTCCACACAAGTTCAGACCACCAGCATTTGATAAATACAATGGCAGCTCCTGCCCGAAAACTCACCTACAGGCTTTCTACAGGAAGATCGCGGCCCACACGCGAGATGAAAAACTCTGGATGTACTACTTCCAGGATAGTCTCTCAGGAGGGTCCTTGGAGTGGTACATGAAGCTGGAGAGGAGCTCTATTAGAAGCTGGAAAGATTTGGGAGAAGCCTTCCTCAGACAATATCAATACAAAATTGACATGGCACCCAGCCGCACTCAGCTTCAGAGCTTGACGCAGAGGAGCTCGGAGAGCTTCAAAGATTATGCACAGAGGTGGCGTGAGGTGGCCGCCCGAGTGCAACCACCTTTATTGGAAAGAGAGATGGTCGACCTATTCCTGAATACCCTCCCAGGGCATTTCATGGAAAGGTTGGCTGGTTGTTCCTCAAATGGTTTCTCGGACATTATCTTGACTGGAGAAAGGATTGAAAGCTGGCTCAAACAGGGGAAAATTCAGAATGAAGGCGCTTCAATGTCTGGTATCAAGAAGCCCTTTGTGAAAAGGAGGGAAGGAGAAACGGGTGCAGTATATGCACAGAGAGGAATGATTAACCGAGGATATTATCAGCAAGTGGCCCCTGTCACTATTTCAACTCCACCCGTTCAACAGCAGGTCCAGCCTCCACAGCCGCAGCGCTCACAGGGGTATCAGCCAAGAGCCCCTCGTCCATACTACTCTCAGAGGCCGAAGGATAGACATATTGAAGCTCCACCAATGTCTTACTCCCAGCTTTTGAAGAATCTCCTACAGCTTCAAATGATTCAGCTCCGAACCTTGCAACCTCCGAAGCCAGGCCAAATTCCTGAGGGTTATGACTTAAATGCTAGATGTGAGTTTCATTCCGGAGCTCCCGGCCATAGTACTGAGAACTGTAAAGCATTGAAGCATGTTGTTCAGGACTTGTTGGATTCTAAAGCGATCAATTTTGCTCCTTCTCCTAATGTGCTTCAGAACCCCATGCCTCCTCACAGGGGTACAGTTGGGGCAATTGATGAAGGGGAGAACTTGAATTTGGTGGATGATGTTGATGACTTGCAGACTTCATTGGTTGCTATCAAGGTTTGCTTGTTGAAGAAAGGTATCTTCCCTGGGTGCGAGGGAGATTGTTCGGAATGTGCTGAAGCTACCAACGGTTGTAAACAATTGAAGGCCGGAATCCAAGGCATGATTGACGAAGGAGTGCTGCAGTTTGACAAGATTGTGAAAGAAAGTGAAGTCTCCACAGTAACTATCTTTTATGATCCATCCCAAGTTCCTTCACGGGTCAGAGCGGCGCCAATAACCATTACCACTGCTGGACCCATAATGTACCAAAGTGACAGAACGGTTCCTTGGAATTATGGTGGTGAAGTGTACTGCAACGGCCAGAGGCAAGAGTTGGCCACGACTAGTATAACCCCAGCTCAAGTAGAAAATGTTGGAGTAGGGGGGTTTACTAGAAGCGGAAGGTTGTTTGCGCTTGAAACACTCAGAAACAATGTGATACCACCCAGAGATACTGCCGAAGCCCAAGCTAGAGCCAGAGGGAAGCAACCAGCAGTTGTCAATGATCCAACTCCATCAACTGATCCAGACCTCACCTTTGATAAAGAAGCCGAAGAATTCCTGAGGATCATCAAGAAGAGTGACTACAAGATTGTGGACCATCTACAACAGACGCCGTCGAAGATCTCCTTCTTGTCCTTGCTCATATGTTCTGACTCTCACAGAAAAGCTCTCCTAAATATTCTGAACAAGGCATACGTGCCTCAGGATATTTCTGTAAACCAGTTAGAAACGGTGGTGTCCAGCGTCAATGCCAATCATGGATTGGATTTCACAGACTTGGATTTGACTTCTGATGGGCGTGCTCATAATCGGGCATTGCATATCTCTCTGGAATGTAAGGGTGTAGTACTCTCCCACGTGTTGGTAGATACTGGATCATCTTTGAACGTTTTGCCCAAGAAAGCACTGATGAAGTTGGACTATGATGGAGTGGTTCTAAAGCCCAGTGATCTAGTAGTTCGAGCATTTGATGGGTCGAGAAGATCGGTGTTTGGAGAGGTGGAGTTACCTATCAAAGTAGGTCCACAAGTCTTCAATACCACGTTCTACGTGATGGATATGCAACCTGCATATAGTTGTTTACTCGGAAGACCTTGGATACATTCGGCAGGTGCGGTATCATCTACACTCCATCAGAAGTTAAAGTTTGTATGGGAGGGTCAAATTGTGACTGTTAGTGGGGAAGAAGATATTTTTGTTAGTCATCTCGCCTCATTCAAATATGTGGAGATGGACGGCGAAATAGTCGAGACCCCATGTCAGGCTTTTGAGCCCTTGAAGTCTGAGCAAGCATCCGCAGTAGCAACTTCTCCTGAAGAACCGAAGAAAGGGGTTTCCATAGCCTCTTATAAACAAGCGCTTGAATTGGTAGAATCTGGAATACGAGAAGGCTAGGGCAGTCCGGTAGAAGTGCCAGAGAAGAAAGACATGTTCGGGATTGGCTATCACCCTGGAAGATCTTCGTCTGAACTAAGTGCTAAAGGTTGTCAGAGCCCGGTTACTTTCACAAGTGCGGGAGTGGTAGACTACGAAAACATCAGTGCTGTACAGGATGACATTGTCGATAGTGATTGTGACTTAGATGAATGGATCAGGCCTGCCGCTCCAGGAACTCAGCTTAGCAACTGGACATCGGAAAGGCTTATTTCGGTCACCTCTTTCGAAGAGTAATAATGTTTTGTTTCTATTTTTCCTGTATTAAAGCACTATGTCTTGCCCGAGGCATATTGGCTCTTTGTAAGGGTTCATTTGTTCATTAACACAATCATAAATAAAATTGATGTTTCACATTCATTCATGTTGTTCTCTGTCTTTCGTTTTTTACTTTTGTTTTTCAAAAAGAAAGAAAAGTTTTAAGATGGCAATGTTTCTCATTTTCTCAAGTTGTTGCTAAAGCCTTGCATGAATCATCATTCATGCAGGTGCTCGTCACCGGATCTTATCAATGACGACCCTGTTATGGCTGAGTATGACTTCGACAATCCAATTTATCAAGCCGATGAGGAAGGTGAAGAGGATTGTGATTTACCCGAAGATTTGTCCAGACTGCTTAAACAGGAGGAGAAGATGATTCAGCCGCACGAAGAAGATGTCGAAGTGATAAACCTGGGTACTGAAGAAGACAAGAAAGAAGTCAAGGTCGGAGCTGCATTAGAAGAATCTGTCAAGACTCGTTTGATGGCTATGCTTCGAGAATACGTTGACGTCTTCGCATGGTCCTACCAAGATATGCCTGGTTTAGACACTGACATTGTGGTACACAAGCTACCTCTCAGAGAAGGTTGTCCTCCGGTAAAGCAGAAGTTGAGGCGCACGTGTCCAGACATGGCAATTAAAATAAAAGAAGAAGTGCAAAAACAGTTTGATGCTGGCTTCTTGGCCGTGACCAGTTATCCTCCGTGGGTTGCTAACATTGTGCCGGTTCCCAAGAAAGATGGTAAAGTCAGGATGTGTGTGGACTACAGGGATTTGAATAGGGCTAGCCCCAAAGATGATTTCCCTCTACCTCACATAGATGTACTTGTCGACAATACTGGTCAGTTTTCTGTGTTCTCCGTCATGGACGGATTCTCAGGCTATAATCAGATCAAGATGGCTCCCGAGGACATGGAAAAGACAACTTTCATCACTCCTTGGGGCACCTTTTGTTACAAGGTCATACCATTTGGTTTAAAGAATGCAGGAGCTACCTATCAACGGGAAATGGTGACGTTGTTTCACGACATGATCCATCATGAAATTGAGGTTTATGTTGATGACATGATAGAAAAGTCCCAGACAGAGGAAGAGCACTTGGTCAACCTAGCAAAATTGTTTGACAGGCTTCGGAAGTTCAAATTGAGGTTAAATCCGAATAAGTGTACCTTCGGGGTTCGTTCTGGCAAGTTACTCGGTTTCATTGTTAGTGAACGAGGGATTGAGGTTGATCCAGCCAAGGTGAAAGCTATCCAAGAAATGCCTGAGCTGAAGACTGAAAAGCAAGTGCGTGGTTTCTTAGGGAGACTAAACTACATTGCACGGTTTATTTCTCACCTAACGGCCACGTGCGAGCCCATCTTTAAGCTTCTGAGGAAGAATCAGGCCATTAAATGGAACGAAGATTGCCAGCAAGCCTTCGACCGAATCAAAGAATACTTGTTAGAACCACCAATTCTTATGCCTCCAGTGCCAGGGAGACCTTTGATTATGTATCTTACTGTGCTTGAAGGATCGATGGGATGTGTACTGGGTCAGCAGGACGAGTCTGGTCGAAAAGAGCACGCCATTTATTACCTTAGCAAAAAGTTTACCGATTGTGAGACGCGATACTCACTACTCGAGAAAACTTGCTGCGCTTTGGCATGGGCTGCTCGCCGACTAAGACAGTACATGCTGACTCACACTACTCTCTTAATCTCCAAGATGGATCCTGTGAAATACATTTTTGAGAAGCCGGCTTTGACAGGAAGAGTGGCCCGTTGGCAGATGATACTAACGGAGTATGACATACAATACACTTCGCAAAAGGCAATCAAGGGGAGTGTTTTGTCAGAATACTTGGCCCAGCAACCGATCGATGATTATCAACCTATGAGGTTTGAGTTTCCGGATGAGGACATCATGTTCCTCAAGTCGAAAGACTACGAAGAACCACTTCCGGAGGAGGGGCCCGACCCCGAATCCAGATGGAAGTTGATGTTTGACGGGGCTGTAAACATGAATGGGAGTGGAGTAGGTGCTGTTATTATCTCACCAGAAGGAGTTCACACACCTCTAGCTACTCGGTTGACCTTCGAGTGCACTAACAATGAGGCAGAGTATGAAGCTTGTATCATGGGGATTGAAGAGGCAATAGACTTGCGAGTCAAGAACCTTGAGATCTTCAGAGATTCTGCTTTGGTGGTAAATCAAGTCAATGGCAAATGGCTAGTTCATCAAGCTCGTTTAATTCCTTACAGAGATTATGTCAGGAGGTTATTAACTTTCTTTACCAAAGTCAAGCTGAGCTATGTTCCTAGAGACGAAAACCAGTTCGCCAATGCTCTTGCAACTTTGTCGTCCATGATTAAAGTTTGTCGAGAGAATTTCGTGCCTCGAATTTCGATCTCCCGGCTTGAAAGACCCGCTTATGTCTTTGCAGTGGATGATGGTGAAGATAATAAGCCTTGGTACCACGACATCAAACAATTCCTGAAGGCTCAAAAATACCCGGTTGGGGCATCTAGTAAGGATAAGAAAACTCTTAGAAGACTGGCAGGAGGTTTCTTCTTGAATCAAGATGGTGTGTTGTACAAACGGAACTTTGACATGGTGTTGCTCAGATGCGTGGATAGACACGAAGCAGACCTGTTAATGCAGGAGGTTCACGAAGGCTCCTTTGGTACCCATGCTGGAGGACATTGTAAACACCCCAAATTTGCCCTCACCCATTCACACCATGGCTTGTGATCATCCTCATATGCATAAGCACAATCATATCATCTCATATCTCATTTTTGATTCACTGCATAGTTTCTAAGGCATCTTCACCTAGGGTTTGTGATCTGAGCAATCCCAAAAGCATCTTGAGCCATTCCAAAGGCCACTAATCAACTCAAAGGGGTCCATGTGTGTGCTTATGTCATTTTCCATCTCTTCAAAGTCAAAAATGCAGAGGAATCACAAGAACTAGGGTTTGAGTGGATGCAGAGCCAGGATGAACTGCACAGTTGACCTAAAATTAGGGTTTTGGTTTCAGAGGCCATAACTCCAAAATTTTTGGTCATTCTTGTTTCCATTGGTCTCTATATGGTATAGGGAGTATGCATATCAATTTTCATGAAGAAATTCCATGGGGAAGTCATCTGATCAAGGGTTGACTTTTCAGACAAGTCAGTGTAAAATCAGGGCATCTGAGGCCCCCAATGACCCAACCAATGGGTGATCTTCATCATTTTGAGTGTATATGATCTTTATTTGATCATGGAAGAAGGTTGAAGTTCATAAAAATCAAGAATTTAGGGTTTTTGCAAATGTTGACTTTTTGGGCATAGTTGACTTTTCAAGAATGCATCATTTTAGGTCATTTTTCAAGCTTTGATTCTTGATCCAAAAAGGTTTCAAATGGAAAAACTTTGGTCATGAAAGTTGTAGATCTCATCTTTCCCTTTTCAAAAAGTACAAGAACATGATCAAACTCTTCTTGAATCAAAAGTTATGGCAATGCAAAGTTGGCTAAAATCATTGATTTTCAAGGCATGCCCTAAGTGAGAATTTTGCAAAGTCATGAACCAATGCATTATGTGACCTCTAATTCATTTGAAACCATTACACAAACATTCTATGAGCCTTAAAAATCAGAATTGGACCAAGTTTCCCCATGGTTTGGTTTGTGTAACAAGACTTTCTCACATGTGAACCAAAGTTACAACAAGTTGCAAAACTCATGATCATGCTCCCTACAACTTGCAGCCTTGAATGCTGAGCTTTGCTAGGCCTCTCCCTCACCCTTGCTGCGCCAGCCCATGCCATGTACTTGCCTAGACCTTGAGCCATGCTTCTCTTACACATTATTTGACTTTTTGCAAAAGGTAACTTGCCAATCAATAAAGGGCATGTCTTGTCAACTGACCAATGAGAGAGAGTTATGTGGACAATTTGCAAGCTAAACATAACACAAGGCAAGGCTGAAACATCCTCATTCATCACATACACAAAAACCTACCAAGTTGCAAGTTGCTTCGGATTCCTCTCCACAGCTTGCAAACACAAAAGCCATCTTCACTATTCAACTCACCTTGCCTCTTTGAGTAGAAAGCACCAAGAACCCAAGCCTGAAACAACCAGAATACTCCATAGCCATTGCTCACCCTCAGCCTGCATTTTCCATCGAATCTCCTTCCACAAACCTCAAACACAAGAACAAACTCCACCAACAATCTCCACTCACCTCACTGACCAGAAACCACCCTTTGTTTTGACCTGAAACACCCTATACCTCAAATACGATTTTCATCCTCCCTTGGTCAGAGCTGCTACAAACTCACTCAGGAGGTTGTTTAAACTCCAACTAAGCATCCAAAGCTTCAAAGGTGGACCATTGGGACCAGATTGAGCCAAAGAATCATCCAAAGAGCTCCTGAATCAAGAGCTCCATCTCAGGTGACACCATGAACTTTTTTCCCAGAACTCATTTCTCTTGTTAAAATCTTGTTGTGCATGTTACACTGATCATTGGGATCTCTTTACTTTTGAAAATAAGCCAGAAATGAGCATGTAATGGTCTTCTGAAAGTTTGACCTAGAATTTTATTTGCTTCGATTCTTGTTTGTGTGTGAGTTTAAACATGATTTGATGATGGATTCGTGCTTAGGGTAGTTGGTAGATGGTTTCTGGAGATTTAGGGCTTCTGATTTGGCCTAGGGAGAGAGATTGATTTTGGGGATGGCCGGAGAAGACGACCGGAACACTGTTCCGGTCGCCTGATTGTAATTAACGGCAGGGTTAGGGTTTTAAGCATTAATTAACAAGTTTGAATTTGAGCCGTGAGATGTGGCGGGCAGTCAATTCGCGCGCAGGCAATTTTAAATCTGGACCTTAGGATTAGCTTACTTTTCATTTAATTCAGATTAAATCAATTTTATTTTCATTTCTTTTCAATTAATTTGCATATTTATTTTAAAATAGCAAAAAATACATAAAAATTATGAAACTTTTTCCTAAAAGTTTTATTAATTTTTATGACACAAAAATATTTTTTATTTTATTTTTATCATCAAAAAAGTATTTTTAAATATTTAAAAGATTATTTTTAATTGATTAATGGGAATTAATTAATTAAAAATACTTTTAGGTATTTAAAAATTACAAAAAAATTCATGAAATGTTCTAAGACATTTAGAAACATTGTCCAACCTTCAAACCAAATTTCTTTTTTGATCTTGATGCATTTTAAGAATTTTTCATTGAATTAAATCATTTTTTATGCATTAATTTGATCCTAAATTCAAAAATCCATTTCTGCCTATTGGAGAAGGTTGAGACATTGATTCTTTTTGCATTGTTTTGTGTTTAGCATATAGTTTCTAAGATAAAATGGCCATGATTTGATCTTGCATTTTCAAATTGTTTGGCATTTCTTTTGTTAAGAACCCTAAAAAACCCTAATAACTTAGAAAATTCATATCTTGAGATTGGTTAAGAGTTGAGAGTTCCCCTTTGGGCAGTGGTTCATTATAGGTTTAGGGTTTCTTTGGTTGCCATTTTCCATTTTTGATCTTAAGGTTTGCTTCTGTTTCTGGTTTTTGTTTGATGTTTGATCCATGAACCCTAATTTGGGCTTTCTCTTGCATCCTTCTTGCATTCTCTTGCATAACATGACTTGTCTTTGCATTTTGTGCATTCTTGTGATTCATTTGACATCTTAAGACATGTAGAAAGCATGTTTGATCATTGCATTACATATTTGCCATGTCATTTGCCTTGTATGCTTCATAACTTTTCATGCTTGTTCATGCTCCTTAACTTGCATCATTTGCATCCATGATCTTGTATGAACATCTCCATGTCTTGCCTCATGTTTGCAGCACTTCATAACATCATAATCATCATCAACATGCTTCTGGTTTTGCTTTGCATCATACCATTTCATCTCATCTTGCATTGCATTGCATTTCTTTCTAACATTTCAGGTGGTAAGTAAACTTGGGAAGTGAATTTGCCTTCACTTCTCATAACTTTTCTTTTCATCTCTCTTGCATCCATTGCTGCATTTCTATTTGTGTATGAGTTTGAGCTTGCTCATTCTTCTCCTTCCTACTTTCTTTCTTCAAGTGACTTGACTTCTTGAATGAAGCAAGTTGCTTTGCTTCTCTTGATCCTGTTCATCTGCTTCCTGGTGGTTCCTCTGAAGATTGTTCTTGAAAACCTCACAAACCTTAGGATCAACCAAGCATGACAATGAATTAGGGTTTTGATTAGTCCCCCTCATAGTTTTTACCTTTGTGTCTCTCTTTGAGTCTTCTCTTCTCATCTCATAATCAGGGACTAAACCCTAAAGGCTTTAAGACTTTGTGATTAAGCTTATGCCTGCATCCTTCTTTTAGGATGGAGTGTATAACTTTAATCCTAAGTATTAAACCCTTAATGTGTTTAAGTCTCTTAATCAATCCACTTAATAATCATCAAGACATCACACTTGTAACTTGGGCCTTGCATTAGGGTTCTAATTCTTCCTTAAGGGGTTAAGAAGGACTAACCCTAGTGTTAATGGACAAGTCCCCCTCAAGTTGTCTTACAAACCATAAAATTCACTTCATCATCATATCATTAACTAAAATTCACTTAATCAAAGGCTTGTTTTGTCATGAGTTTAATCCCTAATCATGGATTAAGTTGAGGAGCTTTCCTCAGCTTAAACATTCTCATCTATCATCCTTATTTTAGGATGGTGTAATGAGTCTGTTTAATCCCTGATTATGGCTTAACCTCATTACTCAACACTAAACAAAAACCACAAAAACATCTAAATAATCACAAGTAGGTTAATGATCTTAATCCTGCATCAAAGGTGATTAAGTGTGAGAATCTGACTTCACACTTAAGGTATTCTCATTACCCCTAATCAGAGGGAAGATGTGATGAGTTTACTAACCCATTGGTTCAGGCTTAAGCTCATTATCTTATGACAAATCCAAAAAAGCAATAAAAGACTGAAAACTCAAAAACAAACAATAATCGTCTCCTTCGGGATTCTTTTCTCATCTCATTCACTCACAATCGAGAACTCGCTTCTTCCGTCTAATGCAAGACAGTTTGCACCTGAGCCAGACAGGTCATACGCTTGAGCATTGACAAGCAAGCAGTTCACAAGTCAATTCATCTTTCAGTCTCTTTGGGTCGAACTACGGTGTTCTGACTTCCTCATTGCACGAGAGGATACGTAGGCATAACTTAACGGTTATCGAACAAAAGTCTCTGTATATTCCCCCTCCTTTCAGCATTATTCTTTAAGCCTCATTGTCATGAGCATTTCACTCTTATCCTTGCACTGACACTGTATATATCACACTTCACATTCTTTTACACTGACACCTGTACATCTTTTCCAGCTCTTTTATGCACAGATTGCACTGACACTACCCCTTTAAAACACAAATCTTTTAAGCGTGGATCCCGTCGAGTACGACGGACAATCTGGGTGCTAATACCTTCCCAGGTTGTAACCAACCCCCTTTCTCAGTCTCTCTGGTTCGCAAACCGTCTTATCCGTATCTTTCTAGGTCTATGCAGCATTGCCTTTCCTCCGGGATAAAAATGCCTAGCTGGCGACTCTATTCATCTCCAGTGAGTTCACGGCTGTGTGTTCTCACTGTTCCCTTCGCCGACCGTTCGCGTCTGTACCCTTATCTGACCCTGTGTCACTTATCGGGAGCGACAGCTTGGCGACTCTGCTGGGGACCCTTATACTGCAACCAGGGCTTCTGGTTCTTTTTGTGGGTTCCTCCTAGCGCTTGATTGATTTGTGTTTACTGGGGTGTTATGTGCTTGTTTGTGCTTGTACTTATTTCTGTTTATTGCTTTATGTACAGTTACTTTACTGCTTTCTTTATTGCATTTATATATATCATACTGTCATTGTTGCTGGCTGGATTTGGTTTTTGTTTTGGTGGGTGGGTGTTTCATTGAGAGTTAAGGTCCTATACCTGGGACCTGAGTGACACCTAGGCTAGAGTGAATCATATTCTTTCCCATTCCATTTCGGTCTGGTGCGGGAATATGAAACACGGTTCAGATATGGGTTTCTTCTTGAGAACTCTGTGTTGCGGATTTCCTGCAATACTAGGGCTATCTGGGAAGCCTGCTAAGTCTGGATGACCTTTTAGTATTGACCTTCAGAAACTGAGGTGAATTAGAGGAGGAATTGTTATGGTTATTGTAAACACTGTACCTCCGGGTTAGAAGTGTTTACACTTCTCATAACTGATCCAAGTCTGAGGATCTTTGTTCTAGATCACCACCTGTGAGGGGGTTGGGCTGTTTACAGGTTTGCAGGTACCTTGACCTCAGAATACCCTGTTACTTTGACTTTGTTAAGAATACTCCATGTTGGACAGTTCTTGTAATTCTAAAACCCTGGACTTGTGGCTCTTTATTTGAGTCCCCCTACCCTGGTTACTGGATTTTTGGACCTCCATCTGGAATTCTTGAACACACGTGGATCTATACCAAGGCAGTTATTCAGATCCAGCTCAGTCACAAACCCTTGCATTTCATTTGCATACATACTCATTGCATCATATTAACATTTGCTTATTTGTGTTTCAGGGTATCCACCTTCATCCGGTTTTGGTTTTGACCCCATCTGCAGTATTGACCTGTCTCCACCAGCACTTGCTTCAGCTTGTCAGCCATATACTCCAGTTACTTGCACTAGCCAGCCAGTGGCCCACTCCTCAGCATCTTCATCAGCACTCTACTCAGTCTTCAGCACTTATGGCTCCAAAGAAAAGCAACATCACTTATCATTTCTTCCAACCAGACTTATCAGACATCAGGAGGATCCAGACCCTGATCACCCCAGATCACATACCTTTGTTCAGGGAGCATTATGGGGATATACTTGACTTGGTTATGGATTTGGACCCATCACAGAGAAGTCTGATCCATACCTGTATTCAGTTTTATGACCCCCCATTGAGATGTTTCACCTTTCAAGACTTTCAGTTGGGTCCTCTTTTGGAAGAATACTCATCTTTGATTGGTTTGCCTATCAAGAGGGAAATCCCTTTCAATCCTGAAATGGTCTTTCCCAGCAATGGAGAGATAGCAAAAGCTTTGCACCTGGAACCTACTTTGACTGAGCAGCATATGACCACTAAAGCTGGGATCCTTGGTTTTCATCTGGACTTCCTAATTTCTCAAGCTAGTCTGAAGGCCTCCCTGGGAGATTGGAAAGCTGTTTGTGCTTTGTTGGCTTTAAGTGTATATGGAATTGTGTTGTTTGCAGATGAGCCTCGATTCATTAGCAAGAATGCCATCCATTTGTTCATCCTGAAGAACCCAGTGCCAACCTTGTTGGGTGATCTCTATTACTCAGTACATCAGAGGAATGAGAAGCAGAGGGGTAAGTTAGTGAGGTGTTGTGCTCCATTATTCCATGCTTGGCTTCTAAAGCATCTACCCAGGACAGATACATTTCTCAATCCTCATCAGCAGAGCAACTGGGCTAAGAGGCTCACTACCCTAACTTCAGCAGATATCAGATGGTGTACTCAAAGCACCAAGGGTAGAGATATCATCACAAGCTGTGGGCACTTTCCCAATGTGCCTTTAATAGGGGTCAAGGGAAGTATCAATTACAACCCTCTGCTGTTCAGGAGGCAATTAGGCTATGCACTGGTCCATGCTCCTAAGGCACAGGACTTGGTGGAGACCCTCTACTGTGAGAACAAGATTAGTCTGGCAACTGTTAGGCAGGCTGCCTGGGCCTGGGATCATGTTCAAACCAAGGGAATCACCACTCTGGGGAAGTGCAATAATGTGGCATCAGCACAATATTATGAGTGGTCCCATGCCAGGGCCCAATTCTCTGGAATGCCCTTCACCATAGAAGACATGCCTGAGTCATCTTCAGCACCACCCCCTGCCACTATCAGTCTGGAGGAGTTTGAAAGCTTGAAGGAAAGAAATGAGAAGCTAACCCAGGCTTTGCAGAAGACCCTCCGGGAGAGGAGTGAAGGTGTGAGGGAGATTGAGAGACTGGAGAAGTTGAGAGTGGAACACTTGACTAAGATTGAGAAGTCTGGAGATTATATCAACAAGTCTAAAGCTGGTGAGCAGATTCTGAAGAATGCTTGTAAAGAAGCCCAGTTCCAGAGAGCAAGAACAGACTTGTATTTGAAAGAGAGTCAGGCCAGGTGGGTCCGGATCACTGAGGCCCGTACTCTAGAAGACAAGAGAGTTCAGGACAAGATGGAGCAGATGGAAAAAGCCCTGGCAGCAGCCCAGAAGGAAATATCAGAGTTAGAAATCAGAGCTGGAGTGAAGAGGTCTAAAGACCAAAGTCAGAACAAGAAGTTGACTGCAGCTGTTGCAACAAGAAACCTTCTCATCAGGAATCTCACGGAGCATCCGGCTGATCCTGTGACCGAAGCACTTCTCAAGGAAGTTCGTGAGGATGAGTTTGGCCTTGGAGTTTGATCATTTGCTTGTTGTTGTTTCTTTTCCATGTACTTTTACTTTTTGTAATGTATTTTGACCCCTTAGAGGGCTTGTGTTGTAAAAAGAACAAGTTGTATTATTTCACCTTTGTAATATATTTGTGATGGGTTTCCATCCAAGTCCACTTCAAGAGCAACTTCAACAGCATCATCTTCGGGGGTCTGGAAGGGTCAAAACTGAAGGCCAAACCGGATACCTTGAGAGCAAATAAGCATAACTGCATTGCATGCTAACCCTTTATTTGTTTTGTAGGGTTTTGTTTTGTTGTTGCTAACCTCTGTTGTGAATCTCAGGAATTATTGCTCGCCGCCGGGTATTTCCCCTCAACAGGCCACACAGGTACCCAACTAGAAACAACCTTCCGGGAATTCAAATGGATCAGATGCAGCAAGACCTTACGGAGGTCAGAAACCAGATGGCAAACGAAAGATTGGAGATGAGAACCCAGATAACACAATTCATGGAAGTGATGAACAACTTAGCTCAAAGCCAGGAGAGGCTCAGGGCTTTGGTAGAAGGGAGGAATCAGGATGACCCCCATGTGGGGACTGCTGGCACAAGTAACAATGAGAGGGTGCAACCACATGTTAACCCCCCTGTGTTTGGCCCGCATCTCCATCCAGAAGTTAATATTCCTGCAAACATTCAAGGAACAGCCACTGCAGCCAGAGTACTTCAAGAAGATCCTCAGGAGGACCAATTTACAGTAATGGGTGCTGGAGAGGAAGCCTATGATAGGCGACTGGATGAAATAGCTGAAAAGTTGAGATCACTGGAGTCTCAAAATTCTTTGGGCTTCGACGTCATGGACATGGGTTTGGTAGACGGGGTCAGGATCCCCCATAAGTTCAAGCCTCCTTGTTTCGAAAAGTATAATGGGACTTCATGCCCCCGGACTCATCTACAATCATTTCTGGGAAGGCTGAAGGCCTATACAATGGATGAGAAATTGTGGATGTTCTACTTTGAGGATAGCTTGACTGGAGCATCAAGGGAATGGTATTCCCATTTGACAAGAGCAACAATTAGATGCTGGAAGGACCTGGCAGAGGCCTTCATCCGACAGTATCAATACAACTTAGACATGGCACCCAACAGGACTCTCCTGATGGGAATGTCACAGTCTTCGAGGGAGAGTTTCCGAGAATATGCCCAAAGGTGGAGGCAACTGGCTGCTGCTGTTCAACCACCTATGTCTGAACGGGAAATGGCAGATATGTTCATGAACACCCTTCAGGGAACATATATTGACAGGTTGGCTGCTTTCTCTTCTACTAGCTTTGCAGATGTTGTCATAGCTGGGGAGAGAATTGAAAGCTTGTTAAAAATGGGAAAGATCTCAGACAACGGTGCAAGCTCGTCCAGTAGTACAAGAAAGCCTTTTGCAGGCCCGAGAAGAACTGGCGAGACCAATGCCATCCATTCAAACAGGGGTAGGCCCCAATATGTTCAAAGGTCAATAGCAGCAGTCACTATCCCTGCTCCAGCTCACCCACAGCCAGTCTATCAACCTCCTCAACAAAACTTCCAACAACAACCTCAGTACCATCAGCAAAATCAGTATCCTCCAAGGAACTACAACAACAACAACAACAACAATCAACAAAGGCCATTCCAACAGAGGCCATCCCAAGCTAACCGAGTGATCGACCCGATCCCAATGCCGTATGCTGCCTTGCTGCCACAACTTCTGAAACTCAACCTGGTTGAGCTAAGAACGTTGGCACCTCCGGATCCCAACAGTCTACCAAGGAACTATGACTCCAATGCTAGGTGTGCTTTTCATTCAAACGCACCTGGTCACAGTACAGAAAAATGCAGGGCTCTGCATATGAAGGTACAAGACTTGGTAGACTCCAAGGCTCTGAATTTTGCGCCGCCGCCCAATGTCAATAAAAACCCAATGCCAAACCATGGTGGTCCTCGAATTAACGCTATTGAAGAAGACCAACCGTCTTATTTAATAACCAGTGTGGGTCAGATCAGGACACCATTGGTGGAAATCAAAGCTCAACTCCGTGAAAGCCAAATATTTCCGGGGTGTGAACTAGGGTGTCCCTATTGTAATATTTCATGGAATGGGTGTGAGGACCTGAGGAATGGCATTGACAGCCTTATTCAGAGTGGCCTGCTGCAGATCACTACATCATTCCCGACAAACCCAACAACTTCATCAGCAACGGTTTCAGAACCTCCTACAAATGCAGCAACTATTGTTCCCGACAATTCACCAGCAACATCAACAAGTACTTCACCTGTCCTCCCAAATGATCAGTTTTCAACAGTTTCTCCTGCTACAACTTCAGCTTCATTCCACTTCGAATCTACATCAACAACAACAACAGTCCTTCCAACAATACCTCCTACAACACCAGCAATCAATCACGAAGATGTCTCCACTGTTACCATATTCTACGATCCTGAAAATAATTCCGCCTACCATTCAGAAGGTGCTGCTCCCGCCAGAGCACCAGTTACAATCTTTTATGATCCACAAACAATAACAGTCCCTTCAGCAGCAGCAATCAGTCCAGTCACTGTCACGGTGCCTGGACCAGTACCATATGAAAGCAATAGGGCCATCCCTTGGCACTATGGCTCTGACGTGTACTGTGAAGGGAAAAGAATCACTCTTGAAACATCAGCACCTGCACCACAAGTAGATAATGTGGGGGGAGGCGGAGGCTTCACTCGAAGCGGACGTCTCTTTGCTTCACAAGTTCAAAGACCCACTGCCGAAGCAGAAGCTGCTGCCAAGGCAAAAGGAAAAGGCCCGGTGCAGGAGGATCCAGCTGCCAAAGAAACCCTGAAGACTCCATTTGATCAGGAAGTTGATGAGTTTATGCGAATCATCAAAAAGAGTGATTATAAAGTTGTGGATCAGCTTCACCAGACGCCATCCAAAATCTCTATCCTCTCACTGCTTATGTGCTCCGAAGCCCATCGGAATGCACTACTTAAAGTTTTGCACACAGCTTACGTGCCTGAGGAGATTACTGTCAACCAATTGGAAACCGTGGTTGGAAATGTTACTGCTAGCAATGGGCTAGGGTTTACCAATTCTGACCTGACAGTGGATGGCCGCAACCACAACAAAGCCTTGCACATAACCATGGAATGCAAAGGAGCTGTCCTTTCTCATGTGCTGGTAGACACAGGTTCATCCCTGAATGTCTTACCAAAGAAGGCTCTGGTGAAGTTAGAATATGATGGATTGGCATTGAGACCCAGCAACCTGGTGGTAAGAGCCTTTGATGGTTCGAAGAGATCGGTTCTGGGAGAGATTGAGCTGCCCGTGACAATTGGCCCGCAGACCTTTAAAACTATCTTTTATGTGATGGACATTCAGCCCGCCTACAGCTGTTTGTTGGGTAGACCCTGGATTCACGCCGCCGGCGCAATAACGTCTACCCTTCACCAAAAGTTAAAATTTGAGTGGGAAGGTCAAGTTGTCACAATCTGTGGGGAAGAGGACATTTTCGTTAGCCATCTGGCTACTTACAAATACATTGAGATGGATGGGGAGATCCATGAAACAATGAGCCAAGGTTTTGAAGCCTTGAATGTCAGTGAAGCATCTGCTGTATCTGGGATCTCCATGTCATCTTATCAACAAGCCCAGAAGGTTGTTGAAGAAGGAACTGCCCTAGGCTGGGGCAAAGTTTTAGCTGTGGAGGAGAAGAAGGACAAGTTTGGGTTGGGTTACAGACCAACTCAACATCAAGCAAAGGCTGCTGCAGAGCCAGGTTTTGTCAGTGGGGGAATGCTTACCCCTGATGCTATCAACTGCCTGGAAGACGAGCTGGAAGAGGAGCGCAATCTGGAGAATTGGATTCGTCCAAAGATCCCGGGGAGCAGTGTCTCGAACTGGTCTTCCCAGGAAATTATAAGAGTTACTCATGCAGAGTAATTATTATTTCCTGTATTTTTTATAGCATGCATCAAAGTCTTGCATCTTGCCCAAGATGACAAGACTCATTTTGTAATCAGGGCCATCTGTACTTTTGTGCAAACAAGATTAAATTAATGAAATATCAAACATCTTTTTGCAAACGAGTCTTTTTCTTTTCTGCTCACTGTTTTTCCATTTTTCTTTTTGTACAAAAATAAATGGCGGTGTTTTCAAAATGATAACTTCATTTCACCTTTTTTCTAAAGCAAGATTAAAATCAATCACTAAAATGAACAACTTAACCCTTGCAGAGAGTGCCTTCCTGACAGCACCGACAACAGCACGGCTATGACATCGTATGACTTTGACAATCCAATCAATCAAGCTGATGAAGGGGTTGATGAAGAGTATGAGATTCCTGAAGAGCTAGCCAGGTTGTTGAGACAAGAGGAAAAGGTTATCACTCCTCACCAGGAGGAGATTGAAGTGATTAATCTTGGTACAGACGAAGACGTGAAAGAAGTTAAAATCGGGGCCTGCCTGCAAGACTCAGTGAAGAGACAACTGATAGATCTGCTTCAAGAGTATGTTGATGTGTTTGCTTGGTCGTATCAAGATATGCCAGGGTTGGATACCGACATTGTTATGCACAAGCTGCCTTTGAGGGAAGAATGCCCACCAGTTAAACAGAAACTGCGCCGAACTCGCCCAGACATGGCTATGAAAATCAAAGAAGAGGTACAAAAGCAGTGGGACGCCGGGTTCCTTGCTGTAACTAGCTATCCGCCGTGGGTTGCTAACATAGTACCTGTGCCTAAGAAAGACGGCAAAGTAAGAATGTGTGTTGACTACCGGGATCTGAACAGAGCCAGCCCGAAAGATGATTTCCCATTACCTCACATTGATGTATTGGTGGATAACACGGCTCAGTTCTCGGTATTCTCCTTCATGGACGGATTTTCAGGATACAATCAGATCAAGATGTCACCTGAAGACATGGAGAAGACGACTTTCATCACGCCTTGGGGCACGTTCTGTTACAAAGTGATGCCATTCGGACTGAAGAATGCTGGTGCAACATATCAACGGGCTATGGTGACATTATTCCACGATATGATCCATAAGGAAATTGAGTGTTATGTGGATGATATGATCGCCAAGTCCCTTACAGAGGAAGATCACCTGGTGAATCTGCTGAAGTTGTTCAAGCGTCTGAGGAAGTATCAACTAAAGCTGAACCCCAACAAATGCACATTCGGGGTGCGATCCGGTAAGCTGCTGGGCTTTATTGTAAGCGAGAAAGGGATTGAAGTTGACCCTGATAAAGTCAAAGCTATTCAAGAAATGCCTGCACCTAATACAGAGAAAGAAGTTCGAGGGTTCTTAGGTCGATTGAACTACATCTCACGGTTCATATCTCACCTTACAGCAACCTGTGAACCTTTGTTTAAGTTGTTAAGAAAAGAACAGACGGTCAGGTGGAACGAAGACTGCCAGAAGGCTTTTGACAAGATCAAGGAGTATTTACAAGAACCTCCAATCCTCATGTCGCCAGTTGAAGGAAGACCTCTGATTATGTACTTGATAGTATTAGAAGAGTCAATGGGGTGTGTACTAGGTCAGCATGACGAGTCTGGTCGAAAAGAGTATGCAATATACTACCTAAGCAAAAAGTTTACCGACTGTGAACATCGTTATTCACTGCTCGAGAAAACTTGCTGTGCTTTAGCGTGGGCTGCTCGCCGACTGAGACAGTATATGTTGACCCACACTACCTTATTGATCTCAAAGATGGATCCAGTTAAGTACATTTTCGAGAAGCCAGCTCTTACCGGACGGGTTGCCAGATGGCAGATGATTCTCACAGAATATGACATCCAGTACACATCTCAGAAAGCCATCAAAGGTAGTGTATTGTCTGAATATCTTGCTGAGCAACCCATTGATGACTACCAGCCTATGAGATTTGACTTCCCTGATGAAGACATCATGTTCATTAAAGCAAAAGATCATGAAGAGCCTATTCACACTGAAGGGCCTGACCCGGAGGAAGAATGGACTATGATGTTTGACGGGGCTGTTAACATGAATGGTCGTGGTGTTGGTGCAGTACTCATTACACCCAAAGGAGTTCACATGCCTTTCTCGGCAAAACTCACTTTCAACTGCACTAACAATGAAGCTGAATACGAAGCTTGCATTATGGGTCTTGAGGAAGCTATTGACCTCAGGATCAAGACATTGACCGTATTCGGAGATTCGGCTCTGGTAGTTAATCAAACCAACGGAAAATGGTACACCCACCAAGATCATCTGATACCTTACAGGGATTATACAAGAAGGTTATTGACTTTCTTCACAACAGTCAAACTTGAGTATATCCCTCGGGACGAGAATCAGTTTGCAGATGCTCTGGCTACCATTTCATCCATGATCAAAGTTCAAGCCGCTAACTTTGTACCTCAGATTTCAGTATCAAGACTTGATAGACCAGCATATGTATTTGCAGCGGATGTTGTAAAAGATGATAAGCCTTGGTTCCATGACATTAAGTGCTTCTTGGAGGATCAAACATACCCACCTGGGGCATCTTCCAATGATAAGAAGACTTTGAGAAGGCTTGCTGGTAGTTTCTTCCTGAACACTGATGGATCTTTATACAAAAGAAACTTTGATATGGTACTCCTCAGATGTGTTGACAAGACAGAAGCAGATTTGTTGATGCATGAAGTGCATGAAGGATCTTTTGGTACCCATGCTGGAGGGCATGCCATGGCTAAGAAATTACTAAGGTCAGGCTATTACTGGATCACAATGGATGCAGACTGTTGTGCCTATGCTAGAAGGTGTCACAAATGCTAGATTTACGCAGATAAGGTGCATGTGCCTCCCAATCCTTTGAACATCATGTCTTCACCGTGGCCCTTTGCTATGTGGGGCATTGATATGATTGGCAAGATTGAGCCAACTGCTTCAAATGGCCACAGATTCATCCTGGTCGCCATTGACTATTTCACTAAGTGGGTCGAAGCAGCCTCATATGCAAACGTCACAAGACAAGTGGTAGCCCGATTTCTGAAGAGAGATATCATCTGTCGGTATGGAGTGCCCGAGCGAATCATTACTGATAATGGTTCCAATTTAAACAACAAAATGATGGCAGAGCTGTGCCGGGACTTCAAGATCCAACATCACAATTCTTCTCCTTACAGGCCAAAGATGAATGGCGCTGTCGAGGCAGCAAATAAAAATATTAAGAAGATTGTGCAGAAGATGGTAGTCACCTACAAAGACTGGCATGAAATGCTACCGTTTGCCTTGCATGGGTACCGTACGTCAATCAGAACATCCACTGGGGCAACACCGTATCAGCTTGTGTATGGTATGGAGGCAGTCCTACCTGTTGAAGTTGAATTACCCTCTCTACGGGTATTGATGGATGTTAAACTAAGTGAAGCAGAATGGGTTCGGTCCCGATTCGAACAACTGAGTCTGATCGAAGAGAAAAGATTGGCTGCAATTTATCATGGACAGTTATATCAGAAGAGAATGAAGAAAGCCTTTGATCAGAAAGTCAGGCATCGAGAGTACCAAGTAGGGGATCTCGTGTTGAAAAGAATCCTCCCTCCTCATACAGACCACAGGGGCAAATGGACTCCAAACTATGAAGGACCATTCGTGGTAAAGAAAGTTTTCTCTGGTGGAGCACTGATGCTCAGCACCATGGATGGTGAGGATTTCCCGTCCCCTGTGAATTCAGATGCAGTTAAAAAATACTTCGCATAAAATGACCCGCTGGACATAAAAACAGAATGTAAGTCCAGGCAAAAATAGGGCATCCCGGCGAGTCAAAAACAGAATAAAAGACTCGGGCAAAAATAAGGGAAATAAATGAAAAAAATGTACACCCGCTGAGTTGAAAAGCCGCATTGGACAGCTCAGGCAAAAATGGGTATCCCGATGGATTGAAAACCCGAAAGGGCGATCCATGCAAAATAAGGGAATAAGCGAACAACTGCATTCTGAATTCGTCTGCATTATCTACAACTTGGTAAGCTACGAAGGGTCAAGCTTCAATCAGAATCAACTCTCTCCAGAAAGCGAGACGAGAAGAACGTCATTGTCATACGAGTCATAGCAGAAGAGGAAGCTCCTCGAAAGCGTCGTCAGCATCGCCAGCACTTTATTTCTCAATTTGTAACAATCTCCTCATTTCAAGAGATATGTTTCTTTGACTGTATCTTGCCAATTCAGGGCACATGAATTAATAAAATCAGATTTTCAGTCATGTTTCGTTTTTTACATTGCAAAGAATGTCTGATGTCTCTAAAAAACTAATTGCATAAGTACAGATGTTTTTCACTAAAAAGAAAGAAAATGAAACACATGCTTGCAGGGAATATACTTACTCTCAAAAGTGCTTAACTCCTATGACGGAATCCAGTGAAGGATACCTCAGGACCTTTTGTGCGTCTCCTTATCTTTGCAGGATTGCAGGTATCCAGAACGCAACCTGGGGCATGCAAGTTACGTCTCAGCGAGCAGGCGAATCATTATCAACTCGGTCTATCTTCCACGTGGCACTGGAAGGTGCCCCCTTCCCCAGCAAAGTTGCCAAATCAACATACACTCAATCTCGGCATCCGAAATGCTCTATCCCCAGCTGAGTTGCCTCTTGTTGCTCTCCCCAGCTGAGTTGCCTCTCATAATTCCCCAGCCGAGTTGCCGTGTCACCCTCAGCTGAATACAGAAGTCAGGGAACCATCTCCCCACAGAGTTCCAGCCTCTATCCAGAAGAGCAGCGCATAGAAGATCACAACAGAGTGAAGAAAGCTTCTACAAACCCCAGCTGGGTCCCGTATTATAAGGATGTCAATCGGTGACCTATATCCCCAAACAGATACATCATCAGATCTATCACTGATCTCATCCCAGCTGGGAGGTCCACTTCGGCAGATCGACCAGAGATCTTCGCAGTGACGGGATCCGAATCCCGGTTTGTTATCTTTGCATAATCATAGCATTCGCATCATACTATCCCCTCAGAGCGTAGCATTCCGTCTAATACGGAGCATTACGGCAAAAAAATCAAACGCATAGCATAATCATAAGCCATGTTCTGAAGTAACACTTGTGAATAACAAACCGTTCATCATCATTATACAAAAATCCCCACCAGAGTCCCAGCAAAAGCAGTTGCCTCTCCAATCACCAAACACCAGTATATATTTCTGACACCCGTCCGTGTCATCACTTCCCCAAACAGGTTGCCTGAATACACTTTACAAACAAAATCACCCGTACTACAGATACTTCCTGACACCCGTCCGTGTCAAATCACCAGCAGAAAGCCAAAGACATCCTCTTGGCACTCACATATACTTATATATACACTTTCTCGACACCCGTCCGTGTCATGTCCCCAGCGCAGTCGCTTACACTTTCATCACCCATATACTTGTTATTATTATACTTTTCCCTTTTGACACTCGTCCGTGTCATTCTCCCCAGCAGATAAACACTTATATATATATACTCACTACTCAATGGTACACCTATGTTGATATTCGTCCGCATCTTGAATACATCGTCTATATCCCCACAGATTCGACAGTAGTCCTTGTTCTTTGTTAACCAGTTGGTACTCGTCCGTATCATCATCTCAGAACATTGCGTCTAATGTTTGTTTCTACATGATGCTCGTCCGTATCATAAGTCTTAAGGATGCTCGTCCGCATCTTTAACCCATACACCGTGTCAAACACTTGTGTCTTCTTGAATGTAGATACTCGTCTGTATCTACTATTCCCCAGAAGAGTCCCTTCAGATTCAACACTCGTCCGTGTTCCTTGTTAACCCGTTGATACTCGTCCGTATCATCATCTCTGAACATGTGTCAGTTTGTTTCTACGTGATACTCGTCCGTATCATAGTCTTAAGGATGCTCGTCCGCATCTTTAATCTATACACAATACCAAACACTTATACCTTTTGTTTCTTGGATGTAAACGCTCGTCCGTGTTTACTATATCCCCAGTAGATCACCAACAAATTTTCTTTTATCTAACACTCGTCCTGTGTTATGATAACCCTGAGAGCAGCCGTATCCTGCTAAGTGGTCGTCCTCCACTTCTTGATGGTCGTCCTCCATCATGCTCATCCGATGGTCGTCCCCATCGTTGTTTTTAGCAGCCGTCCCCTGCTAGGTGGTCGTCCTCCACCTTTTGATGATCGTCCTTCATCATTTTATCCAATGGCCGTCCCCATTGTTGATTTTGGTTATCTGGCATTCGTCCTATGTCATGATAAACCCCGAGAGCAGCCGTACCCTGCTGAGTGGTCGTCCTCCACTTCTTGATGGTCGTCCTCCATCATGCTCGTCCGATGGCCGTCCCCATCGTTGACCTTTTCTATCCGATGGCCGTCCCCATCGTTGATATCTTCGGCAGCCGTACCCTGCCAGGTGGTCGTCCTCCACCTTTGATGGCCGTCCCCATCATATTCCTTTTATCCCCAACAGAGCAGCCGTCCCCTGCTAGGTGATCGTCCTTCACCTTTGATGGCCGTACCCCATCATCTGTTTATTTCATTTATTCTTTAACCCGATGGCCGTCCCCGTCGTGGTCCCTTTTCCTTTTAGCCCGATGGCCGTCCCCATCGTTGGTTACTTTACCTTTATGAACTTGATGGCCGTCCCCGTCATGTTTCATTAATTTCCAGAGAATTTTACAGCTTTATCTTGATGGCCGTCCCCATCATGATTTTATTTCCCCAGCTAGTCGGCCGTCCCCGTCTTGGCTTTACCTTCTATCCCCAGCATGTCGGCCGTCCCCGTCATCGCTTTGTTTTCCGCACCTTTACAATATACTTTATTTTCCTTTTGCAATCTATATCCCTTTTCTTCTTCATTCCGTGAGTGCAAATTTTGGACTGTCTTTGGTATTCAACCACAAGTTATCTTGTTTGCCTGTTAAGCCGTCGCTTACAACCTGCACAGCTAACTCATGTTTGAATAGGGGCAGCTGTAAACACCCCAAATTTGCCCTCACCCATTCACACCATGGCTTGTGATCATCCTCATATGCATAAGCACAATCATATCATCTCATATCTCATTTTTGATTCACTGCATAGTTTCTAAGGCATCTGCACCTAGGGTTTGTGATCTGAGCAATCCCAAAAGCATCTTGAGCCATTCCAAAGGCCACTAATCAACTCAAAGGGGTCCATGTGTGTGCTTATGTCATTTTCCATCTCTTCAAAGTCAAAAATGCAGAGGAATCACAAGAACTAGGGTTTGAGTGGATGCAGAGCCAGGATGAACTGCACAGTTGACCTAAAATTAGGGTTTTGGTTTCAGAGGCCATAACTCCAAAATTTTTGGTCATTCTTGTTTCCATTGGTCTCTATATGGTATAGGGAGTATGCATATCAATTTTCATGAAGAAATTCCATGGGGAAGTCATCTGATCAAGGGTTGACTTTTCAGACAAGTCAGTGTAAAATCAGGGCATCTGAGGCCCCCAATGACCCAACCAATGGGTGATCTTCATCATTTTGAGTGTATATGATCTTTATTTGATCATGGAAGAAGGTTGAAGTTCATAAAAATCAAGAATTTAGGGTTTTTGCAAATGTTGACTTTTTGGGCATAGTTGACTTTTCAAGAATGCATCATTTTAGGTCATTTTTCAAGCTTTGATTCTTGATCCAAAAAGGTTTCAAATGGAAAAACTTTGGTCATGAAAGTTGTAGATCTCATCTTTCCCTTTTCAAAAAGTACAAGAACATGATCAAACTCTTCTTGAATCAAAAGTTATGGCAATGCAAAGTTGGCTAAAATCATTGATTTTCAAGGCATGCCCTAAGTGAGAATTTTGCAAAGTCATGAACCAATGCATTATGTGACCTCTAATTCATTTGAAACCATTACACAAACATTCTATGAGCCTTAAAAATCAGAATTGGACCAAGTTTCCCCATGGTTTGGTTTGTGTAACAAGACTTTCTCACATGTGAACCAAAGTTACAACAAGTTGCAAAACTCATGATCATGCTCCCTACAACTTGCAGCCTTGAATGCTGAGCTTTGCTAGGCCTCTCCCTCACCCTTGCTGCGCCAGCCCATGCCATGTACTTGCCTAGACCTTGAGCCATGCTTCTCTTACACATTATTTGACTTTTTGCAAAAGGTAACTTGCCAATCAATAAAGGGCATGTCTTGTCAACTGACCAATGAGAGAGAGTTATGTGGACAATTTGCAAGCTAAACATAACACAAGGCAAGGCTGAAACATCCTCATTCATCACATACACAAAAACCTACCAAGTTGCAAGTTGCTTCGGATTCCTCTCCACAGCTTGCAAACACAAAAGCCATCTTCACTATTCAACTCACCTTGCCTCTTTGAGTAGAAAGCACCAAGAACCCAAGCCTGAAACAACCAGAATACTCCATAGCCATTGCTCACCCTCAGCCTGCATTTTCCATCGAATCTCCTTCCACAAACCTCAAACACAAGAACAAACTCCACCAACAATCTCCACTCACCTCACTGACCAGAAACCACCCTTTGTTTTGACCTGAAACACCCTATACCTCAAATACGATTTTCATCCTCCCTTGGTCAGAGCTGCTACAAACTCACTCAGGAGGTTGTTTAAACTCCAACTAAGCATCCAAAGCTTCAAAGGTGGACCATTGGGACCAGATTGAGCCAAAGAATCATCCAAAGAGCTCCTGAATCAAGAGCTCCATCTCAGGTGACACCATGAACTTTTTTCCCAGAACTCATTTCTCTTGTTAAAATCTTGTTGTGCATGTTACACTGATCATTGGGATCTCTTTACTTTTGAAAATAAGCCAGAAATGAGCATGTAATGGTCTTCTGAAAGTTTGACCTAGAATTTTATTTGCTTCGATTCTTGTTTGTGTGTGAGTTTAAACATGATTTGATGATGGATTCGTGCTTAGGGTAGTTGGTAGATGGTTTCTGGAGATTTAGGGCTTCTGATTTGGCCTAGGGAGAGAGATTGATTTTGGGGATGGCCGGAGAAGACGACCGGAACACTGTTCCGGTCGCCTGATTGTAATTAACGGCAGGGTTAGGGTTTTAAGCATTAATTAACAAGTTTGAATTTGAGCCGTGAGATGTGGCGGGCAGTCAATTCGCGCGCAGGCAATTTTAAATCTGGACCTTAGGATTAACTTACTTTTCATTTAATTCAGATTAAATCAATTTTATTTTCATTTCTTTTCAATTAATTTGCATATTTATTTTAAAATAGCAAAAAATACATAAAAATTATGAAACTTTTTCCTAAAAGTTTTATTAATTTTTATGACACAAAAATATTTTTTATTTTATTTTTATCATCAAAAAAGTATTTTTAAATATTTAAAAGATTATTTTTAATTGATTAATGGGAATTAATTAATTAAAAATACTTTTAGGTATTTAAAAATTACAAAAAAATTCATGAAATGTTCTAAGACATTTAGAAACATTGTCCAACCTTCAAACCAAATTTCTTTTTTGATCTTGATGCATTTTAAGAATTTTTCATTGAATTAAATCATTTTTTATGCATTAATTTGATCCTAAATTCAAAAATCCATTTCTGCCTATTGGAGAAGGTTGAGATATTGATTCTTTTTGCATTGTTTTGTGTTTAGCATATAGTTTCTAAGATAAAATGGCCATGATTTGATCTTGCATTTTCAAATTGTTTGGCATTTCTTTTGTTAAGAACCCTAAAAAACCCTAATAACTTAGAAAATTCATATCTTGAGATTGGTTAAGAGTTGAGAGTTCCCCTTTGGGCAGTGGTTCATTATAGGTTTAGGGTTTCTTTGGTTGCCATTTTCCATTTTTGATCTTAAGGTTTGCTTCTGTTTCTGGTTTTTGTTTGATGTTTGATCCATGAACCCTAATTTGGGCTTTCTCTTGCATCCTTCTTGCATTCTCTTGCATAACATGACTTGTCTTTGCATTTTGTGCATTCTTGTGATTCATTTGACATCTTAAGACATGTAGAAAGCATGTTTGATCATTGCATTACATATTTGCCATGTCATTTGCCTTGTATGCTTCATAACTTTTCATGCTTGTTCATGCTCCTTAACTTGCATCATTTGCATCCATGATCTTGTATGAACATCTCCATGTCTTGCCTCATGTTTGCAGCACTTCATAACATCATAATCATCATCAACATGCTTCTGGTTTTGCTTTGCATCATACCATTTCATCTCATCTTGCATTGCATTGCATTTCTTTCTAACATTTCAGGTGGTAAGTAAACTTGGGAAGTGAATTTGCCTTCACTTCTCATAACTTTTCTTTTCATCTCTCTTGCATCCATTGCTGCATTTCTATTTGTGTATGAGTTTGAGCTTGCTCATTCTTCTCCTTCCTACTTTCTTTCTTCAAGTGACTTGACTTCTTGAATGAAGCAAGTTGCTTTGCTTCTCTTGATCCTGTTCATCTGCTTCCTGGTGGTTCCTCTGAAGATTGTTCTTGAAAACCTCACAAACCTTAGGATCAACCAAGCATGACAATGAATTAGGGTTTTGATTAGTCCCCCTCATAGTTTTTACCTTTGTGTCTCTCTTTGAGTCTTCTCTTCTCATCTCATAATCAGGGACTAAACCCTAAAGGCTTTAAGACTTTGTGATTAAGCTTATGCCTGCATCCTTCTTTTAGGATGGAGTGTATAACTTTAATCCTAAGTATTAAACCCTTAATGTGTTTAAGTCTCTTAATCAATCCACTTAATAATCATCAAGACATCACACTTGTAACTTGGGCCTTGCATTAGGGTTCTAATTCTTCCTTAAGGGGTTAAGAAGGACTAACCCTAGTGTTAATGGACAAGTCCCCCTCAAGTTGTCTTACAAACCATAAAATTCACTTCATCATCATATCATTAACTAAAATTCACTTAATCAAAGGCTTGTTTTGTCATGAGTTTAATCCCTAATCATGGATTAAGTTGAGGAGCTTTCCTCAGCTTAAACATTCTCATCTATCATCCTTCTTTTAGGATGGTGTAATGAGTCTGTTTAATCCCTGATTATGGCTTAACCTCATTACTCAA
Organism: Lathyrus aphaca; assembly: GCA_963966055.1. NCBI lineage: Eukaryota > Viridiplantae > Streptophyta > Magnoliopsida > Fabales > Fabaceae > Lathyrus > Lathyrus aphaca. Next base: position 17,390,274 of record OZ014525.1, read on the forward strand.
CACTAAACAAAAACCACAAAAACATCTAAATAATCACAAGTAGGTTAATGATCTTAATCCTGCATCAAAGGTGATTAAGTGTGAGAATCTGACTTCACACTTAAGGTATTCTCATTACCCCTAATCAGAGGGAAGATGTGATGAGTTTACTAACCCATTGGTTCAGGCTTAAGCTCATTATCTTATGACAAATCCAAAAAAGCAATAAAAGACTGAAAACTCAAAAACAAACAATAATCGTCTCCTTCGGGATTCTTTTCTCATCTCATTCACTCACAATCGAGAACTCGCTTCTTCCGTCTAATGCAAGACAGTTTGCACCTGAGCCAGACAGGTCATACGCTTGAGCATTGACAAGCAAGCAGTTCACAAGTCAATTCATCTTTCAGTCTCTTTGGGTCGAACTACGGTGTTCTGACTTCCTCATTGCACGAGAGGATACGTAGGCATAACTTAACGGTTATCGAACAAAAGTCTCTGTATATTCCCCCTCCTTTCAGCATTATTCTTTAAGCCTCATTGTCATGAGCATTTCACTCTTATCCTTGCACTGACACTGTATATATCACACTTCACATTCTTTTACACTGACACCTGTACATCTTTTCCAGCTCTTTTATGCACAGATTGCACTGACACTACCCCTTTAAAACACAAATCTTTTAAGCGTGGATCCCGTCGAGTACGACGGACAATCTGGGTGCTAATACCTTCCCAGGTTGTAACCAACCCCCTTTCTCAGTCTCTCTGGTTCGCAAACCGTCTTATCCGTATCTTTCTAGGTCTATGCAGCATTGCCTTTCCTCCGGGATAAAAATGCCTAGCTGGCGACTCTATTCATCTCCAGTGAGTTCACGGCTGTGTGTTCTCACTGTTCCCTTCGCCGACCGTTCGCGTCTGTACCCTTATCTGACCCTGTGTCACTTATCGGGAGCGACAGACATGCCATGGCCAAGAAATTATTGAGATCGGGATACTATTGGATTACCATGGAATCTGATTGTTGTAAATATTCCCGTAAATGCCATAAGTGTCAAATCTATGCCGACAAAGTCCATGTGCCTCCGAATCCGTTGAGTGTCATGTCTTCACCATGGCCGTTCTCTATGTGGGGCATCGATATGATTGGAAAGATTGAGCCAACAACTTCTAATGGGCATCGTTTCATCCTAGTTGTTATTGATTATTTCACGAAGTGGGTTGAAGCGGCTTCCTACACCAATGTCACTAAACAAGTGGTCGCTCGATTTATTAAGCGGGACATCATCTGCCGGTATGGAGTCCCTGAAAGGATCATTACTGATAATGGTTCTAATCTCAATAACAAGATGATGGCTGACTTGTGTCAAGACTTCAAAATAGAACACCACAACTCTTCTCCATATCGTCCGAAGATGAATGGCGCCGTCGAGGCGGCTAATAAAAACATCAAGAAGATTGTGCAGAAGATGGTTGTGACGTACAAAGATTGGCACGAGATGTTACCATTCGCGTTGCATGGGTACAGGACATCAGTACGCACATCAACTGGGGCAACTCCATTCTCATTAGTATATGGTATGGAGGCGGTCTTACCAATCGAAGTGGAAATCCCCTCATTGAGGTTGATGATGGATATCAAGCTAGATGAAGCTGAGTGGCTCCGATCCAGATATAATCAATTGAGCCTTATTGAAGAGAAGCGTCTGGCAGCTGTATGCCATGGATAGTTGTATCAGCGACGAATGAAGCAGGCTTTTGACAAGAAGGTGCGACCACAGAGGTACACGCCAGGAGATTTAGTGTTGAAAAGGATTCTTCCTCCTCTCAACGATCACAGGGGCAAGTGGACACCCAACTATGAAGGACCGTTCGTGGTTAAAAAGTTTTCTCAGGCGGAGCCTTAATGCTGACAACCATGGACAGAGAAGACTTTCGATCCCCTGTCAATGCAGACGCAGTAAGAAAATACTTCGTGTAAAAAGGACCCGCTGGATAAAAACAGAATAAAGATCCAGGCAAAAATGGGCATCCCGGCGAGCCAAAAACAGAATAAAAGGCTCGGGCAAAAGTTAGGGAAATCTTGAAAAAAAAATGTACATCCGCTGAGTTGAAAAGCCACATCGGACAACTCAGGCAAAAAAGGGTATCCCGGTGGATTGAAAACCTGAAAGGGCGATCCACGCAAAAGAGGGATTAACACGAACGGCTACGGTCTGCGAGATCCATGACCTACCTACAGTTGAGGCTATCCTAAGGGTTGAAGATCAGTTCACTTACTTCTTCTCAAGAGGCAGAGCGAGCGGAGCGTCTTGAAGATATACGAGTCATAACTGGGTTGAGACTTGATGGGATTCACTTCTCACATTGCCAATAGGATAGCTTGTTTTTCTTTTCAGTTGTTTCCTCATTCCAGGGAACTACTTCCTTTGTATTGCCTATTCAGGGCCACCTTTTCAAATCAATAAGAATTCAACTTCAATCATTGACTATTTTGTTTTTTGTTTTTAATTTTTCTCATCTAGCATTGATTGATTGTGAAAACGTCTAGCAAATGGTAACTTGCATTGTGTTATGAACATTTGAATGTTTTCTAACTCGTGCAGGAGAATAGAAACATTTAATACAACTCTGAAAGGGTATCGAGATGCCCGTACAGTGATTCATGCTATGAGCTTGGGGCAAGCAGGTCCCAAACTAATTCTCTATGTTGCAGGTACTATCGATTGTGTTCGTGCAGGTACAGGTACTGGTGTTGCTAACAAAGCTAAAGATTATTATCCAGGATGGGCATTCCCTTTTGTTTGAACAGAAACAAGTATCTCCTAGGGTGTTTCCAATCACCCCCAGCCATGTGGAAGTCAAAATTTCACCCAGCAAGGTAGCAGAGGGTGGGAGTAGTCCCCAAGCAGAAGTTTCCCTTCAGACAGGGGCAATTTTCAGCAGTATAATGAGTATTTTGCCTCCCTAGCAGTTACCTCCTCAGCGGTGTCATGCCTTTGGTTCCCACCCAAGCCAGGAAGTCCTCACTTCCTCACCAGAGTTCAAGAAGGGTCCATCTCCAGCAGGGTCTTGGCACTCCAATCTCAAAGTCCAATTTATTTTTGGCAGTGGCGGCTATTCAGAGCCAGTGAATTATTAACAGCTTTCCCCGCAGAGTTGTTTCCTCCTCATCAGGATGAACCAGATCAATGCAGTGATCATCGTTTCTCCCCAACCAAGTTATCTGGGATACCTGCAGTCTCCTTATCAGGAGATCTCTTTGCATTTACATGTGCATAATCATCACATTTGCATCCTCCAAAGCGTAGCATTTCCATCGTCATGGAACATTACGCCATAAATTCAAACATATGCATGCCAGCATGGGCCAGTTTTAAGGTATATTACATAAGACCCGTTACATCTCCAATCGGATTGAAGTATTACCCACAGAATACAACTTCATCTCCCAGGGTGGATGCTTCCATCAAGTCTTGTTGCTATCCCCAATTGAGTCTTGTTTCAGTACAACAGTCTCGTTTTTCGCATCTCCGTTTCAGTACAACGGTCGCGTCTTGGGTTATCATTTAAGTACAATGATCCCATTCCTTTCGAGTCTCCATTTAAGTACAATGGTCTCGTCTTTGAGTCTTGTTTCAGTACAACAGTCTCACACCTCTTCGCGTCTCCGTTTAAGTACAACAGTCGCGTCTTGGGTTATCATTTAAGTACAATGATCCCATTCCTTTCGAGTCTCCATTTAAGTACAATGGTCTCGTCTTTGAGTCTTGTTTTAGTACAACAGTCTCACACCTTTTCGCGTCTCCGTTTAAGTACAACGGTCGCGTCTTGGGCTCTCGTTTAAGTACAACGATCCCATTCCTTTCGAGTCTCCATTTTAGTACAATGGTCTCGTCTTTGAGTCTTGTTTCAGTACAACAGTCTCACCTTTTCGCGTCTCCGTTTAAGTACAACGGTCGCGTCTTGGGCTCTCGTTTAAGTACAACGATCCCATTCCTTTCGAGTATCCATTTAAGTACAATGGTCTCGTCTTTGAGTCTTGTTTCAGTACAACAGTCTCATTTTTTCGCGTCTCCGTTTCAGTACAACGATCGCGTCTTGGGTTATCATTTAAGTACAATGATCCCGTTCCTTTCGAGTATCCATTTAAGTACAATGGTCTCGTCTTTGAGTCTCCGTTTCAGTACAACAGTCTCATTTGTTCGCGTCTCCGTTTAAGTACAACGGTCACGTCTCGGGTTATCATTTAAGTACAATGATCTTGTTGCTTGGGCCCTCGTTTATGTACAACGATCCTGTTCCATCTTGTCCTATTTTCTTTTTGTGTTTGGTTATCGGTCGAGGCTGATATACCTTTGCGTCTCCGTTCGAGGATGGTTTCGTATTAGATCCGAGGATCTTTTTAGTTGTCATTCGAGGATGGCATTCTTCCCAGCATATTTCCACCTGGTCTTATTTTCCGCTACCTACTCAGAGGTCAAAATCAGAAAATATATAAATAAATAAATGGTCGGACGGCATTTCTATTGCCCTCAGTGTGCAAATTTTCAGGTTTTGTTCGAGTATTCAATCACTTCATACCTTGAACGTCTAAAAGCTGTTGCAATTATTTGTTCAAGTTTGCAGTTGATTGAATAGGGGCAGCTGTAATACCTCAAAATTTGCCCTCATATTTATTCCCTCTTTTGGATCATCGTTTCGCATTCGTCCACCTTCTCTCATTAGGTCATATCATTCACAATCACGCATTGGTATGGCATTCCTTGGGCATGAGATCAGTGTCCTATGAAGAGCCAGGTTATTCCATGGTTTAGAGGTTTATACTTCACTGGATTTTGTTTCACGGATTATTGATTTAGGGTTTCACACTTTATGTATGGTTATTTGATGATGTGGCCGTCATGACTCTGGAGGAATGACTACTTCATTTCTCAATAATCACTCAATTCATATTTTGTTTCAAACCTCCAGTCATTACCTAATAATCATAGTCGAGTCCATTGGGTTATTTAGCTATCAGGTTATTCAGAGGCCCATCCATATGTCCAAGCCATGTCTAGATATTCATTCTCTAAAAAGACCTGATCAGATTTACTATTAATTAGAGTCTCCTTTTGTTAATAATAAATTTAGTTATCATTTTGGGTCTCATTTACAAAGTTCAGCACAAAGCTCACCTTTGGTCCATTATCGTATTCTCAAGTTCAAGTGCAAGAAAAAGGAAACTCATGAGGAGGGCATTAGAACTTCATTTTTGTGTGGACTTTAACAAGAAGTTCAGGTTTGAAAATAATAGGAGGGGGTTTAATTTATATCGATTGATCTCTTTATGGTACTTTTGGATTCAACTCATTGGAAAGTATGATAATGAAAATTATGACAAAGAAATAGAAACATAAGAAAAATGTGTAACCAAAGTCTGAATTCAATTTACAAGAAATACAATAAAAGACAATAAAAGAAGCTCTGCTACAGGATTATGCAGAAGGATGAGAATAGAAAAATTCAACAACAACCAATTTTAGAATTCAAAAAAAAAAAACTAGCCAAAGCTACAGAATCAAGTGTTAATTTGGCGCCTTCTCATCCTCTAGAATTTGAGCCTCCAGTGTGGTCAGCTATTGGAACAAAGTTTGAAGATTCGTCCCTATTTAGTTTCAGAAACAAGTGATCAAAAGCTAGAGAAACTTCTGGCTGAATGAGATGCCCACAAAGAAGATTTTTCTCTTTATGCAAGGATACCTGAAATTAAAGAGATGGAAAAGAGTATAACATTGGAAGAGATAATGTACTGCTCAATCGTCAACAGATTTAAAAGAGAGCAAAATTTCAATGACACCGAAAATATTAACAACCTCAAATCCTAATAATCCAGTGGACTTATGGCTAAATCAAGAATTTAAGATAGAATTTGTTCACTTATCTTTGGTACTAGAAGATCGGGCTGTGGGTCCTCTCCAGTCAATGGTTCAGATTAACAAAATCAAATTGGAAAAGTTGTATGCTGCTTCAATAATGTATGGATACTTTCTCGAACGGATTGGGGAACGGTTCCAATTTGAGAGGTCAATGGGGATACTTCCACAGGATTTTAGCAAAGGAAATTTGAGTTTTGATAAATCATCACTACCTGTCATCTGCAACAACAATGAAAGCCATAGATTAATGAGTACTACGAAGGTGAAAACAGGGACGGTAATCGATAGTAGAAACCAAAGTTTCATAACAGAATTCATCAATCAAAGCTAACTTCAAAAAAAAAAAGAGGAAAAAATCAGTCAAATTCACAACAGTTCATAACAGAATTACAACTGGAAATAAGTTAACTGAATTCAAACAACTGAGTAACAGAATCATAACTGATTTCTTCTACCTGAAGCTTCTGGATTCTTCCGTGATATTTGTCTATAAATCAATAGCTTCTCTTTCAATCAGTTTCTTCCACAATTTTCCAAAAAAAACACTTCATTGTTTTCTCAATCCTTCTCATTCAATCATCATCACCAATCTTTTTTCTCCTCCTTCAACCTTTGAACCTTCCTTTTCAATTCCTCCATTCTCAGAATTCCTCTCCCTTTCACCTAGAATCAGCCCTATAATCAATCTTCAACCCTTCACAAGTTCCTTCCTCCATGAACAATCGTTCTGACCTTCAATTCCCAGCACTCTCCATCACCTTCAAAGAAAAGTACAGTATCTCAACTCAGTAGCAACGGGGATTTAAAGATGGTTGAACATTTGCTATGCGATAAGCCGAAGTTTGTATTTCACCTGTAGAGTCAACATCACGCAACGATTCAGAATCGGTTTTGATTCGTATATCAGAAGTAGAAGAAGAAGGGTGATTGGAGTCGAAGCACATACCTAATTTTCGCATTGCAGTAAGAGCATAGCATCGGAATCATCTTCATCGGCTTATTCTCCATTCGTCAATCAACGCTTCGATACGCCCTCATCTTCGCGAATTCGAACGTAGCTCCTTAACAGAACTCTTCACTTCCAGGTACGATATCCTATCTTTGTTCGTAGGCTTCGATTTCTTTGTGGTTTAATGTCGTGAGATAGAGCTATGAGGATAGTTATTTTTCGGTTAAGCCTTTCTTCGGTGGATATCCTTTTTCTCTAATTTGTTTTTTTCTGTTAGAGTTTCACCTTGTTGGTTAGTTTCGGCAAAGTAGGGTTTCGGGGATTCGGTGTTTTTTTCGTTAGATTTGAATTTGAAGAATAGGGTTTGGGGTTTTTTTGCTTCCGTGAAGTTCGAAGCATAAATCCAGTAAGCATAGTTCGGGGATTTACTCTGTCTCAGAGAAGGATTCTGGCATCAAGATCGGAAGAGCAAGGAGGAGAGGGAGAGTCCTGCTAAGGTGGTGAAAGGCTCGAGTTCCGTTGAGAAGCGGAGATTGGATTCGAAGGAGGTGCACGGGAATGGTGAGTTTTCTGATGAATATGGCTTTTTTCTCAAAGAGGCGCAAAGGAGAGTGGAGGACAAGAGCAGAAAGATGAAGGGTTAGGTTTGACTGGTGGCGGAATTTGCGAAGAAGAAGGAGGTTGAGGGTGGTGTTGAGTGGCGGAGATTGAGAGGAGGCAAAGGTGGTGAGTTGAAGGGGATGGACGCCATGGCGGCGGAGAAGAAGAAAGAGAGGGCCTAGGGTTTTGTTTGAGTTTGTGTTATTATTTTATTTGATTGTTTTTTTTTCTGTTTATTATAATGATTTCAATCAGTTAATTTAATTAATAGAAATTAAGAGAAATAATGAGCAATAAAAACGAATTAATCCATTTAATCAGGATTAGCTTCTCATAAACTCCATTAATCCATAATAACTGCATTAACCCCCATTAATCTCTTTGGTTACTAAATTGGGCCTGTTTTTCTTGCTAGTTGCACCACCCTCCTTAGGCCCATAGCGAAAACAACCATGAAAATCTTGCTTTCGGCACCCCCTCTCAAAGCCTGCGAAATGGGCCCAAGAATTTGTGCTATTCCAACCTCCCTTTTGGGCCCAGTTCTAAAAACAACTAAAAAACCTTTCTAAGTCCACCCCCTATTTTCTTTTTTAAGATTTAAATTATTTTGTTTGTATAGTTTGAAAATAATCCAAATAAAATAGTAAGAATAATAGAAAAATTCCTCAAAAATTCCAGTAGGTTAATAATCCATTTTAGAAATTTATGATATTTTTATTTTCTGAATTTGGCATTATTTTCGATTAAATTCTGATTTGTCTTGTAATTAGTTCTTATTGAGTTTCCTCTAATTGTATTTGAATTTGTTCATTTTATTTTGGTAACTTCAAATAACTTTTTTAGCCCATTCTTTTTACTGTAGATAGATGACTAATAAAAGTACTTAGGATATTTTTTGTAGATTTTTTAGAATATTTTATCTTAGGTTTTAGAGGCCAATTCTTTAGAAATTAAGGATTAATCCATAGCTGAAAATATCATTTTTTAGACCTAGTTAAATTCTGAATTTTTAGGATTCCTTTTGACACAATGTAGTATGTAGTTTTAGGACCCTATAGATTTAATTCCATAATTTTTCCAGGGGTTTAGCTATTTCTTTAGAATATTAATTCTTAGGCTTAGTTATGTGTAATTCTCATTAGTTTAGGCCATAAAAAAATAAAGTAAAAAAAATATATAGTTTAGATTAGATTTAATTCTAGAATCTAATATAGGCTTTGGTTAGTTTAATTTGAATTTTTAGAATGGACATTAGGCTTGACTTTGATTTAGAATGTAGGTTGAAGTTTCTTTGTCATTAGAATTAGAATAAATAAATAGACTATTTTAATTTATGCCTTTAATTGTGTTGTTTAGAACTTTATCTCTTAATTCTATTTCATTGGTTTGCCTTGTTATTTGGTTCTTATAACTTGTATAGGCTTCCCCATTGTTCTTAGAATCAACTTAACTTCCTTAGGAAGTAAGTCGAATTCTAATAGTTTCTAGTTTTTTTCCATTAGGATTAGAATACTTCACAAACCATAGGATCCCTTGTAAATAAATCAATAAAAATTAGGATTGAGTCTTAGTCCCTTAGATTTTGTCCTTTTACCAACTTGAGTCATTCTTTCTCTCCTCATAAAGAAAAGCAATAAAACATTTAATAAAAACCGAACAATCTTGTACGACACGAGACTTTGTTGCGGAGTGCTTATACGCGTCCTGTTTCGGGGCGAGGTGTAAATGCTTCCCGCGATGGATAGGTCTTAGTACAAGACCGTTCACAAACAAATTCAAAACACTTCTTTTAAAAGACAAAAACAAATAACAAGCGACTATCCTGCGAGAACTTCTCTTCTCATCTCATTCACTCACAACGCGAACTTGCGACGACTTGTCACACATGCAAGACGGTAAACGCACTCGTACCAGACGAGCCTGCAACACCTGAGCATAGACATACGCAGTTCCAGCATAAAAGACACAAACAAATAGTTCTCGCCTAGGTTAGGAGAACTACGTCGACTCTGATCCTCATTATCCCGATGAGGTACGTAGGCAGCGGGGTAGGGCCCGTTCGAGCACATTCTTTATTTTCCCTACATTTCCCCCTTTCTTTCCATTTTCTTATTCCATTTCTCATTTCATTCTCATTCCAGTTAGCGGTTTTATTCAGCAGTAGTTATTCTTTCTCACCCTTTGAAACAAAACAAGCAAGCGTGGATCCCGTCGGGTACGACAGACGATCTGGGGTGCTAATACCTTCCCAGGTCGTAACCGACTCCCGAACCCAGATCTTTGGTTCGCAGGACCTTGTCATTTCCTTCTTCCTCAGGTTTGTGCAACATTACCTTTCCCATTCTTTTGGGATAAAAATGTCTGGCTGGTGACTCTAACCTTTCCGCGCCACTTTCGCGTTTGTACTAGGATGAAAATCCCGGGAGCGACAACTGTTTGTCTGCAGGTGTTGGTTGAAAACAAATGGTGGAAGTTTTTGCTTCTCTGAAGTGTTTGGTTGTAGAATATTGGCTTGGTTTGTATTGGAATTACATAGGTGCAAATGCTGATGAGGATTTTGTATTCTAAGGATTTGTGCATGAGGCAACTTAGTTCACAAGATGCAAGGAACGCTATTGGAATTAGGAGATATGGGTTTTGCCTCGTCATGATTGTCGGTTATCTATTGACAAATTGAGGAACTGATCATCCTCAATCCCTTGTTAATAGTAGACTTAATCGTGTTGGATGGAATAAACATATTTTCCAGCTCTGATAGTATGTTTAATGGGTTGTTCGGAGTGACGTCGAGTGTTTATTAAATTGTCTTAGGGGAGTTGATGCGGATTCCTATATCTGGAATGAGATGGATTTGAGGCATGGGTATGTTAATTGGATATTATTAATGGTTACTTCTTAGTGAGTAGAGAGTGAACTTGAATTCTATGAATGTGAAAAGTCGAGGTTTATGTCTGTTGAGTAAGTTGAGGGACTCTTTGGGAAGAGACTCTGATGTTTGCCTTAGTGACAAAGATGGTGTTGTTTGGAAGTAAGGTCACAACGTGGACTGTTAGCGGTGCGCGAATTACAATTGTGTTTCTGAATAATATATCGGATGTGTTGTTATAGAGAGAGAGAGAGAGGGAGAGAGAGACGAGACTCTCCATTGATCGGTCCCTGGTACTAAAAGGAGTCGTTGGGGGATTTACTGAAAAAGAGAATCTTGAAAGCAAGGGTGTTGCCTAGGAAGACTTCAGTATTATCAGTAAGGAAGAATATGAGGGCATGAAGTTGCATGTTGATCGGTGAATCGTATGGGAATTCACAATTGTGGTCGGAATAGATTGAGTTTTGAATTACAGAGGATCGGGGATGGTTTGAAATTCACTAATGATATTACTTTTGTTATGAGTTGGAATGTCGTGCCGACATAAACTTTAAGTTGGTCGGGACTGCGTAAGAATGGTAGACATGGTAGTGTTGGATTATGATCAGGTGTGATGAGGAATGAATTGGAAGTGTCTTAAAGGTATGGAAATGTAATTTCATGCCAAAAATTAATTAGAATCATGTATCTTCGCAATGTAGTGATGTTGAATCGGTGCCATATGAATGTTGTATGTGTTAACGCATAATATGGATGGTTCGTAGATGTTTATATGGGTTGAACCGCGAGATGCAGAAATGATTGCAGACTACTTGTTGTTGTTGTGGAATTGAGAGAGCGGGGTAGAAGTATCGTTATATAGATTGGATCGATAAGATGAGTATAAATAGTAAATGTGCAATATTTGTCTTTTCGGAATTTATGAATAGAAGATTTGATTAACATGGAAATTGAAACATGGGAAGGATGATCCAATGGGGGAGTAAATGAAATGAGAGACCATGAATTGATCAAAGACGTTGTGTTGAGGATAGTGATAATTGGTATGCCTTAAAGTGTGTATACGCTGTATGGATTGTGTCTTTCATATTTACTTGGATAAGTTTGAAGTGGTGTTCTTTGAGGATGTCTTGGTCTATGATAAAATCAAAAAAGGAATGTATGGAATGTTTGAGAATTGGGGTATAAGTATTGGAAAAGATAAAGTTATATACCAAGTTATCCAGTGTGATTTTGGTGGGTAGATGTGGATGTGTTTGGCTATGTTGTTATGAGGAGGATGTTGTTATAAGTCCTTCTGAAGTAGATGTGGTCCTACAATGAAGAAACAATAGTAGGTTAAAGATATTAGAATGTGTTTGGACTTAGTTGGTTATTATTGCGGATTATAAGAAGTTCTTCCCAAGTTAGCATTTTTGTTGTCTCAGTTAACTTGCAAAAGATAAGTTGTTTGTTTGGGTAGATTTGTTGTGAGAAAGTTTTGGGAAGCCAAAGTAGAAGTTTTCTACGGCCCTAGTTTGGCTTTGCTTTATTCTAACAAACGGTGGGTAGAGTGTTAGGATATTGTTATGATGAGTTATCAGGGTGTTAGTACATGATGGTAAAGTCATAGTTTATGTTTTACGATAAACGAGGATTTATGGAAGTATCAATCTTATCCATGGATTGGAATTGGATGGGGTGAAATTGTGTTGAGTATTCGTAAGTATTATTTTTATGATTGGAGATCGAAGTGTTTAATAATCGCAGGAGTATACAATTTCAGTTTGGTCGGAAAGATTGGAGTGTGAAACAACGAGGATAGTCGGAATTCCTGGTGAAGCGAGTCTGAAACCTTTTCCTATGTTTGCTTTGATAGTTGGAGAGTTATAATTGAGTTAGCATTCAAAGGACTTGCATCTGGTGTGATGGGGTATATCAAGTGAACATTGATCTTTCTGGTGATTGTTAGAAAGAGTTAAAGTTGGATATGAACTTCATGTAATAGGTAGCTGCGAGTAACCAGAGTGCGCAGTGGAAGAGTGATGTAGTATAGTTCATTTATACGTAAATTTTTAATAAGGGCTCAAGATGTCGAGTGATAAACCTGCTGGAATAGTGAGAGTATTACACGTCCCATAATGAGATTGTTATAAGGATAAGCTTACCTATTAATCATGTACTACTTGGTAAACAAACGCATTAGTCATGTGTTCGACTGATGAGTCGTGGTTATGTTGTTTTGATGGTGAGGACAACGAGGTTGGTTTGTTAGCTGTATTATTGTGATTGAAACGATGTGTATCATGAAAATTTTGTTCTTGTCCTTGTTTTTGCCTCGTTACCTATGGTGATGGTGTGAGTAGATAATTCCTATGATGGGGAATTAGGGAAGTGTTACCTATGGTGACGGTAACGATTTTTGTCGTGTTCTAGTTTAGGTGTGAACCTGTGTGTTGTAACTTGGTGATTCATTGTGTTTTGTTGTCGTTGTAGTTTTCTTGACATTATTATTTTTGTTTTGTGTTACTCGTAATGTTGCCGGTTATGGCAGGGGAATGATTAGTCAGAATGCAAGAGCATATCTGGGTTAGTTTCATTGAGTATATTTTCGAGGACGAAAATATTTTAAGTGGGGGAGTGTTGTAACACCCTATTTTTAATTATTTATTCATCGTGTATTTTTGGTGTATTATTGGCTCTATTTAAGGTAGGTGTGTGTGTGTGTGTGTGTGTGTGTTTAGATGTTCTAGTGTAGTGTCCTAGTGGGACGGGTAGACTTATGGTGTAGTTATTATTGGTGAGGTGTGATAATAATAAAATGGCCCAAATAAACATTATTCTTATTATTATTATTGTGTTAATAATATTAGTATAATTAGTATTATTATTTTATTTTATTTTAATTAAAAATAATGAGGTTGAATTATTAAAAGATTAAGGTGAGGGTAATGTTGGGAATTAAACTTAATCTAAAATTAGAGGAAGATTAATCATAACAGTTTTTGGAGAAACTAAGGGAGAGCTAGGAAGAGGAAGAACTCTGCTAGGGCAATCTTCAAAGAGAAAATTCGCAGAAAATTCTTCAAGGATTTGAGGTAAGGGGAAAATGGGTTCATAATTGGTGATGATAACAAGATAGGATAGTGAGGGGTCATTTCCCTCGTAGGTTTTTCTATATATGATGTTGTATTGATGAAATTGTTGTTTGTATGATTGTTGTTGTGGATTCAATTTGATCTCATTGAATCCTGTTGTGGAATATTGTTGTTGTTGTTTTGTATGTTGCATTGTTGTATAGATTTGGTATTGTTGCAGAAGGAGAGTTACGAATTTAGATCTAGAATAGTGATAGAACTGGATTTAGTAACAATAGATGAAAGAATAATATGATTGAGAGTGTAAAATCTGTGTAGAAACCTTCTTAGGACTGGTATGGAGTGTGAAAATGAAAATCGTAGTGGAAATAATTAAGAATGAAGGAGAAACCATGAATTGGAGACATTACGCATAATAGAGGTGTATTACGCGTATGGAATAGCGTGGAATTAGGTCAGTACGCGTAATGAGGCCTTGTAACTCGTATGAAAAGTGAGTTTGCTGGGTCATCTGTCCATTTTAGTATGATACGCGTAAGGAAGCATGACAATACGCGTATGAGGAGGCAATACGTGTATTGAGTTGAGATTGAGATTGAGGAAATACACGTAAGAAGGGCGTATGGGGGGCGTATATGGGCATGGTAGCTGGTCCATACGCGTATGGCCAAGTGAAATACGCGTATGACCAGGCTTGTAGGGCAATTTTTGTCCCGATTTTGCGTCCGATGGAGATTTCCTTGATCTGGAATGTTAAAATAAGCATTAGGAATCATTTGATCAAGGATTGGTGATGGAGAATAATTAATTATAAGATTTAGGGAATTAACTAGACGATTAATTAAGTAAGTCGTGTGGGGGTACTTTTGGTGATTGTGGGAACTATAATGGGAGACGAAGTTGATTAATAATCGAGGTTGAGTGGAGTAATTGGATGATTAGCTAATTACGGCTAGGTGATATATCTCCTTGGTATAATGTGTGGGTGGAACTAATGGGATATGTGTGGCGAACTATGGTGCGTTATGATGAGTATGTATCCCTTAGGTGGTTAAGGGAATCGTGTAGATGGGGAATTATTAGTGTAGCTGTGACGTATGTATTTCACTATGATCAGAAGGATCATTATCATGATTGGTTGTTGTTGGTTATGTGTTGTATGTATTTATGGTGTGATCTGAAGGATCTTGATAATGTATAATGTTTATTATACACATGTTGTATGCATAAATTTCCATGTTGTGTATCTTATGTGATTGGATGGATCGTGAAGATGTATAATAATTATTATACATGTGTTGTGTGCATATCCATTGTCATGAATTCATGAAATTATTGTTGATTATGATTAGAGATGATTCGTTGCTGGATGGGCATATGTGATTCATCTGAACTCCATTGTGGAGAGTGCTAGAGATAAATCATTGTTGGATGAATGTATGTGATTTATCCGGTTTCTTTTATGAATCGGGTTCGATTGAATGAACCATGGTGATCTGATACCATATGCATTGTGTCATTGTTGAGTCAATTTGAATTATTGATGTTATTAAATCCTAAATTATGTTGATAATTGTTTTCTAAAATGGGAAAGTGGGATGTTACAATAGTTATCACAATAAAACATGTTATTATCAAAAGGATAACAGTAAGATAAATACACAAAGCTTGCTACCACCAAAAGGATGATAGTAAGTATATAATATACAATGACCCCTCATCAAAAGGATGAAAGTTAGGTCAAAACTTGCTATCGCCAAAAGGATGATAGCAAGACATTATAATTTCAGAGGTTGCCATCATCAAAAGGTGATACACAGACTAAATCTCTAGGGATCACCGACACCAAAAGGATGACAGTTTTATCACCAAAAGGATGATAGAGAACACACACCACTTTCTATCACCAAAAGGATGATAATAAGTACACATAAAGATCCATGAAACCAAAAGGATGACAAATCTATCACCAAAAGGATGATAATGAACATGCCGAACTCGCTATCACCCAAAAGGATGATAGTAAGAGCCCAATCTTCAAAGATCATCGACACCAAAAGGATGAAGGTAATGAAACAATTCGTTATCACCAAAAGGATGATAGAAAATTCCCAAATTCAATAAACACCATCACCTAAAGCATGAATGTAAAACACAAACAACAAAGCTTGCTATTACCAAAAGGATGAAAATGAGCACATAATTTCCATGACCGCCCTCACCGAAAGGGTGAAAGTAAGGTCAAACAAAACATGGTATCACCAAAAGGATGATAACTCCCAACACCAAAAGGATGATGGCTTAGAAAAACAACATAATTCGCTACCACAAAAAGGGTAATAGTAAATTCCCGACACCAAAAGGATGAAGGTAAACTGAAACAAAATAATTTGTTACCACCAAAAGGGTGATAGTAAATTCCCAACACCAAAAGGATAAAGGTAAGCCGAAACAAAATAATTTGCTACCACCAATAGGGTGATAGTAAATTCCTGATACCAAAAGGATGAAGGTAAAGAAAAAAGTGAATAGATAGCTATCATTAAAAGGATTATAGTGAAAATTGGTTGATGATTATTGGTAAAATGAGTAAGACTGCTTGAGAAGATCAACAAAAGGTTGAAGAAAAAGAAATCACTATGGAACATCCTCCTTATCAACAAAAGGTTGAAAGGAATCAACTCACAGGGGAACGCCTAACAAGTAAAGGTAGGAATTTATTTGAGGTATAATTGACTGGTCTGAAGATGATAACTGCATCAACAAAAGGTTAAAGAAAATAACTCAATAGGGAACTCCCACTGAACGATGCTTGGTAAGAAACCTATTTAGAGAAATACCACTGAAATAACTGAGAAATTGGAGCTTCATAAGCGAAAGGTTGAAGAGATTAATTCCATGGGTAACACCCACTTGACTTGCTGAGGAGAATAACTTTATAAACAAAAGGTTGAGGAGAACTCAATGGGGAACGCCCATTGGATTAGTTGAGGATCGGCCTGGAATCTTCTTGATTGATCATGGATCCTGACTTATGCATGTATGTATGTTTGATTTTTGAAATTGCACTCCATATTGGATGGAAATACAATGCAAACACTTAAGCAATAAGCTGCAAGTAAAAATATAAATGCCAGGGATACGAAAATTATGGTTCCTTTATGTATGCAAATGATGTGTATGATATAGATGATGCATAATGATGAATATGATGTGTTGATGCATATGATGCATGTTTGAATGCACACAAGTGATCATATATGTTTGATGAAAGATGTCAGCATGATGTACTTTTGGTAGTTGCCAATGACGATTGGACTTTGAGTGGGTGGAAGGGTTTGATTCCCTAACACTCGATCTTTGACAATGTATGGTCAGAAGATGCATATGGATGCTCCAAGTTTGATCACTTGTTGATGAGTATAACGATGTAATCAGCACATGAAGATTGTGCTTTTGAACTGGGTGGTTGCTAAAGTCTGGGAAGATCTGCTTGTCCATCTTGAAAGTAGAGAGAGGATCTGCCCTTTTGCAACTTGTTTGCCCCAGTCTTTAGGGTACATGAAAGAATTTTGTTGTGGAAGCTTTGAGAGTCACCATGACATAATCTTCCCCAGTGTCTGAATATGGTAGGAGTTTGCTGGTGATTGAGTTGTTGAGGGTTTTGGCTCAGATTGATAGGCTCTTAAGGATCTTGCATTAGATTCAAATTATTTTGAGTTTGTCTTGATTCGGGCCAGCTTCCACGAAAGTTCAAGTTCATCTTTGTTTTCCACTTATGGGAATGTCTTGATGTCAAACACTGATTTGAAATTAAATTGTTCATGTAGAAATGATAGTGTTAATGCAACGTTCATGCAAGCTTTAAAAAAGTCATTTATTTGAATGATGTGATAGTGTGAGACGAGTGGATTGTTAGTCCAAACGTGGTGCTGATTTAGCAAGTGTGTGAAAGATATAGAAAGAAGAATATGCTATCAAGATTAAGGATTAGAAAATATCTAGGAGTTAGTTTACACAACCTTACAGTAGTACGCTTTCAGAATAAACTCTGTCTCAATTAGGTATTTCAAGGGTTGTAACGTGGCCTGGTTCATGGTTATTTAAATAAAGGATATAAGGCTCAAAGTTTGATTTATACCCACCCATTCTTCGTGATGATCTCCAATCCTATGTTCATTTAACTCTACACATGCATTTGTCTTTCAAAAGGGATTTGACGGTGTAAGGGTGAAGATGATTCAAGGTTAGCTTGAAATGGCAGTGATTTTATTTTGTTTTTGCTTGGAGGTCGGTGACCCTTTGATTTTGATATTGGTAGTCACATGATCCTTGTTTTGTTTTTTCTTAGAATTTGAGGACCTCTTTTGATTGAATCTTGGATTTGTTTTTTATCCCTATTTTTTTCCTGAATTACTTTTTGAAGCGCTAGTTCATCGGGATTGCCTTTTTTTTGCCTAAGTCTCTCTTTTGGGTGCTCAACTTAGCGGCCTTTTTCTTTTCTTCTGATTTTTGTTGATGGTTGTGATTGCCAAGTCATAGGTTGATGGATCCTCTGACGGGATGTTTCATCTTGTAATTTGAAAGTGTTGTCAGGTCAACTGAACAACTACCCTGCCCTAGTTAAGCTAAAGGGTTTGTATCCGAAAAAACTCTTACTTTTAGGCTCAAAGTGGTTGGTTAGGGATTAACTCCTTATCTATTAAGTGTTTGGGGATTTTAAAAATGCTTGTACATCATTGACGAGGTTTTTATCCAAAAGCATACCACAACAGTTATGGGTATTCTGTTTTCACCGTCCTCCCTCCAATCTATGCTAAAGTATCATTTTGATAAAGAAAGTGAAGTGAAGAAATATTTTTGTGATTTTGTGATAAATTATAAATGATGAGTGAATGTGAAAATACTAATTCAAAACATGCACAAACATAAAATTAACAATACCAAATACGAATAACAATGTTCAAAGTAAACAATACTTAGACGAATAAAACAAAGTACAAGAATGCAAAATTATAAATGGCGAAGACTGCCTTCGTTTGAGGAATTGGACTTCTCTTGATTTGATTGGCTTCTTCAAAGTTGGAGACTACTCAGCTTGGTCTTCGACAACCCCTTCAAAATCATTCATTGACGGGCCACATGCGTCAACATGGGATTTATTGCAACATTCAGATTTATGTGTGTCAAGGTGAGATCCTTAGAGTCAATCGGGTCTTGAAACTTGTACTTGAAGAATTTGCAATATTCAATTGTATGACCTGAAACACCTTTGTGATACCCACAACAAGTATTGGCGTCATAGTCTGGAGTGATAATAGTTGGGGGTGGCAGATCCCTCAAAGTAATGCATCAATCTGCTAGCAACCCATTAAAGATATCACTATATGACATATTCAATTGATCAAAGTGTCTCTCGAGCCTCCTCATCCTTTGATGATTAGGATGATGTTGTTGAGGAGTGCGTTGTTGTTGATTCTAATGTTATTGTTGACCAGGTTGTTGTTGATTAACCGACTGCTGGTATGGAATAGGTGCAACATTAGCAACTTAATGATATGGACGTTGTTGGTGAGGCATCTAAGCTGGAAATGGAGCATGAATAAGATAAGGAATCAGAACAAGATTTGGAATTGGAGAAGCTTGTTGATAAGGCATGGAGGTATATTGCACAACAACAACATGCAGGTACTCGTAGTAGGGTATTGAAGTAGGTGCACTATGTTGAGGTTTCCCACTTTGAGAAGATATGGCATTTGTTTCGCCTTCATTTTTCTTGTACCCATTGAAAGGCTTTTTGACTCCAACTTGGCTGCTAGAACCTCCTTATATTTTTCTACTTTTCATACCTTCTTTGATTCCCTCACCAACATTCACCATGTCCGAGAATCATGAAGACACACTGTTGATTAGCTTTTTGTAGTATTTCCCCTGTAAAGTTCCCATGAAGATATCAATCAGTTCACAGTTAACCAATGGCGGATGCACTCTGGCAGCTAGCTCCCTCCAACATCGTGCGTACTCTTTGAAGGATTCGTTCTTCTTTTGAGCCATACTCTATAATTGAGTATAGTTCGGAGCTAAGTCAGTGTTGTATTTGTATTGCTTCACGAATGCTTCAGACAGTTTAGTCCAAGTGTGCACACTGCTACACTCAAGTTGCATGTACCATTCAAGAGACGCTCCAGATAGACTATCTTGGAAGCAATGGATCATGAGCTTGTCATCTTTGGCGTAAGCAACCATTTTTCAGCAGTACATCCCCAGATGAAGATTATGACAACTGAGGCCCTTATATTTCTCAAATTCCAGCAACTTGAACTTAGTGGGAATCACAACATCCGGAACTAGGCACATCTCTAAGGCACTCAGAGAAGTTGGATTATGTCCTTCCATGATACGAAGTTTTTCAGCCAACCCACGCCACATTTTCATAGCTTCAGATTCTTGAATAGCATGAGGATTGGTGATTGGAACAACAATATGCATCTCATACTTAACTTGTTGATCTTCTTCAGCATGTGGAATCTGAACCTGGGTGACAGTAGGTTGAGCTTGAGGAATATCACCAATAGTAACCCCAAATGTAGGTATTGGATGAGAAACGACTCTTTCAACTGCGGGAGTATAGTCTGGAGGCAAACCCCAAATCAAAGGATTTGGAACAGGGACTGAAGGCAATGAGTGCGAGGTAGGTCCTTGTACGAGAACATTATTCCTTGCGGCAGTGGCTTCACGAACTTCCTCCTCTCTTCTGGCCAGAGTTGTTATCGTCTCGAAGATCTAATAGATCATGATTTTGTCCGAGTCCATCTCTTCACAGAAAGCAGCTTGTTCTTGAATCTGATCCATCATTCTTCTAGTGTTGGCTTGAGTTGCGTACCAGTGTCGAGAAATCAACTTGATTTGCTAGAGATGAAGGAAGATGAATTGAGTTTTCATATTTGGAATGGAATGCAAGATGCAAATGAAATGATATGAAATGTCAGAATCCAGGATATCAGAATTGCGAGGTAATCTGAAATCTTTAATCACAGGATTTCACAAGTCCAAGGTACGGATGAAGGATACTTTGATTGCTCTTTTGACAAGGGTCTCACCAGGTAGGCTCTAGAATTTTAGGAACCCCAAATTTATAAATCCATATGGTTATTCATCAGACACGCCATGAACATAAAGATTGATTGTCTCCCCCGTATAGATCTCTTTTGGGTGAGATCTTTGTATCGAACTACGCGAGAGAAAACCTCTCGATGCCCCATATTACATGACCATCGACACAAGTTTTAAAACAAAGGTACCAAAGTTATAAACTATTATCAACTGTTTGCTGGACATGTCAGTCGTTTCACTGTCAGTCAACTTATTTGAGAAAGTATATTCCGAGTGAGGTCTTCGTATCGGGCCACACAAGAGGAAATCTCTCGGTGCCCCATACTACATGACCATCAATATTTGTTTTGGCCAAATGGTTTAAGGTTATAAAGGTCCTTGGAGTCGATGATCCCAATGAAAACACTGATCATCCATGCCATGAATATGATGGTCGTCAGTATTCGCATTAGAATCTACTCCAAGCAAGGTTTTTGTATCGACCGTCCACGAGAGTAATTTCTCAGGAGCCCATACTTTGCAACCTCTCATAATCTTATGACTCATAGACTTGGGTATAAAGCCTTTTCCTCAAGTTTCTTTTTTGCAATCAAAGTATCAATCTAATATTGTAGTACAAGATATATAATATTGAAAGCGATAAAGAAAGAAATAAAAATAAACAAGTAATACATACAAGCATACATCTAAACAAGTGTGGAACAACCTAGACTAGGCTTGACTTTCATAGGGGTAAATCAGTACCCAACAGAGTCGACAACTCTCACACCTCGAAAAATACGACCTTGCTGTCGCTCCCGGGATTTTCATCCTAGTACAAACGCGAAAGTGGCGCGGAAAAGGTTAGAGTCGCCAGCCAGACATTTTTATCCCAAAGGAATGGGAAAGGTAATGTTGCACAATGTAATACCTCAAAATTTGCCCTCATATTTATTCTCTCTACTGGCGTATCATTTCGCATTCATCTGCATTTAATATCATATTAGTGCATTTCATGGATTTCTGAAGCATGTGATTCAGGCCCCTTGAATCTAGGGTTTCGCTCCTTATCTGTATCTGTCAGAGATTGAAATGGTGGAGAATATTCACTGGGTATTGGTTCTACTTCGAATGCGGGTGTTCAGTTGTGTCTCAATTTAGATGGGAGTGTGACTTAATTTTGGTCAAATTATTGAAATATCACTGCAGCGGCAAGATTATTTTGGGACACTGGACCATCTCTTAAACAGTGCATATTCAGTGATCATGTTGTCGTGTGCCGAGATTCATTCGTTTATCAAACAGTGTTCGTGTTGGGTTTGGTTTGAACTCTCAGTTTATCAGTGATTTCATCTGGATTAGAATGGTCATGGCATGGTTCAGACGATTCAAAGAGGTGTGACTAACCTGGAAAATTATTCAGTGGCTCGGAAGTGGGTACGTTGTTGGAAAGAATTCAAAATAAGCTTTGGGCCAAAATTGAGATACCATATCCATTCGTTCTCATTGTCATAAGCCATTCCCGATTATTCTAGTCCTCTTTCATTCTTCAATTCCCATTTTCTTTTACGTTTCCATCAATTCATTTTCAGTTTTCCATTTATCCTTTTTCCCGTGATTTGTTTTGAACCATCTCTCAATTTTCATAGCCCATGTCAAACTCATGTACTCTCCTTGTTTATTTTTGCACCATTTAAATTCATTGGTGAATTTCGCTTTATAACCATCACCAAAATAATAGGAAGTCATTTCTTTTTGTTTTCATCATAGTATCCAAGTCATTAAATTAATTTCCATTTAGTTATACTAAATCCAAATCCGTGTCTAATAAAATCCATTTATAACATCTCTTATTTCCGGTTAACATTCTTTTTAATTCCATGTTTTGCCAATCCCATGACCAATTTTTAAGCATACTTTTAAAGTTTGTTTTGTGTTGGCCCATTTAACGCTCATTAATACAATATGATATTGTCATTTTTGGAGTTTATGTATTGTAACAAAGAATATATGTGTTAAGGGCAAAAATTCAATTACAAAAGCTAGAAGAAATATACAAACAAAAAGGGAGAGGAAACAGTTACAAGTTGATTCTAGGAGAAAATTCTATTACACCAAAATTGGAAAAGTCAATTACATCCAAAATGTTCAACAAAATTCAGAGAGTTTAATTTTAAAAGTCAATTACAAGTCTAAACTGAAATTTGGTTACAAGGAGGGGATTTACACCAGTAAACTTCAACAAAATTGATACAAGAGGTCCTAACATAAACTTCTAATGGATGCATTTTTATCCAGCAAGAATGCTATACAAATTCAGAAGAAAAACTACAAAAAAAAAAGAAGAGGCTTCTTTGTCCATTGTTCAACTTCAATCCGCATCAACTTGGAACCAAACTACATCAACCTTCGACAACCACGCCTGCAAATAAGAACCAATACCATCATTCAAATTCAGGTCCATGTTGAAACAGAAATTGGAATAGAAAAAAAATACTATGACATAGAGATTACAAGGGTACGAATCTGAATTCAGGAGCAAAAAAATTACACTCAAAAGAGGAGAATTCAGGACAAGTAAAAACCACAATTCATGAATTATTCACCTAAGCTATCACATAAGTTCAGTTAGCTTATGATTTACTACCAACAGAATTTCACGAAAGAAAAGAAGAAATCAAGAGAAGCTTAATAACAGGATTGGAAGGAGAATCATAGTGGAAAAAAGGCATAGCAGAATCAATAATGAGCTGAGTTTACAACAATGCATAATAGAATCAGGTTCTAACTGAAAAAATAACTAAATTCTAACAGAATCATAACTGAATTGAGTGAGTTGAATTCACCTGAAGCTTCCGGAGTTTTCTGTGATCAGTGTCTATATATCAGAACCAACCTCACACCAGTTTTTTTTGGCTTCCTTTCCTTGAACCTTCTTTCACACCATTTCTCTCTTTCCTCATGAACCAGCCCCATAATCATCTTTAACCCTCATAAGCTCCTTCCTCTTTTTCAAGGATCCGGGACCTTTCTTCCATTTCCAATTTTCATAACTTCCCTCAGCCTGATTCAATCTCCCCTAATCATGGATATCTCAATGCTGTTGTACCTACATCAGTAACCTGTGAAAGAAAGTGAAACGCAAACATCAAGGAAATCAATGATTAGGACGAAACTCAGAATCACATGAGAAGAACAAGAGCAAACTATAACCAGTCTTCATCTTCTCCCTGTGTCACTTCCTGCGGATTCGGCAGCGGCATCATCTCACTTTTCGCCTCCAACAACTTCATTCATCATCATCAAAGACCTGCCAAAAATTTTGCCAAAGATCAGCACAAGAACGTGCACCAGTTTACAGCATCAGGAATCAACAACAATAGCAAAAACAAATAGAAGAGTTACCTGAAGGAAATGGATTTGCGAATTTATCAATGTTAGCAGAGGAAGAAGCAGTGGAATCTATGTCAATCTGAGATACGGTCGCTTCAGTCCGTCAGTGAATTGTTCATCAACAACGTGCAAACATTAATCCGCACGCACGAGATTGCATCAAGTGAAGCTGCGGTTTCGGGAAAGCTCTCACCTCGTGCATCATTTGTCTCGGCCTGTTACACGCTCATCAATCAAGACGCCGAATCTTTGACGAAATCTTTCGCTTCCAGGTACGACATTCTTTCGGTATTCATAGGCTTCAATCATCTGTGGTTTTTGTTGAGATAAGAGCAGTGAGAGTTTCGGTTCTTCCAAATTAGGGATTAGGTTTAGTTGATGATGTAGGTTAGGGTTAATGGTGGCGGAAAGGAAAGGGTGAGGGTGAGACAGTTTGACGACGGTGTGAAGTCAAAGAAGGATAAGGAAGGTTAGGTTAGGAGATGATGTTGACGACGAATTTGAAGAGGAAAGGAAGGAGTAGGCTACGGCGGCGATGGAAGTAGAGAAAAGGAGTTTGATTATGGCGGAGGAAGAAGAAAGAACTGAGGTTGTTGGTGACGGATTGCACGAAGAAGAAGGTAGCGAATCTGTGGCAGCCATAGTAATGCGACGGCGGGTTAGGTTTGTTCATGTGAAGGAGAGAGCTGCGGCGGCATAAGGGAGAGGATGAGAAGAGGAATTAGGGTTGATGTAGGTTATAGTTCAATTCATGTCTTGTGTAAATTTTATAATTTTATTATATTATATTTTAATTATAGTTAGTTCAGATTTAATTAATTTTGTAATAGGATTAGTAGTTAATTCATTAGATTAAGATTCAGTTTTTTCTTTAACTAAGAATTATACAAAAGAAATATTAGTTTAAGTTTTATTTAATCATGTTTCTTAATTAAGATTTTTTTTTTTAAGAAAATATTAGTTTAATATTTTCTTTAATTAAGAGTTTTATAAAAGAAATGTTATAAGGTTAGCTTAATTTCTTTTTTCCTAATTTAAGTCTAATTTAGAAAGTTTTAGTTAAGTTTAGTTAATATTTTCTAAATTAAGATTGTTAGAAAATATTATAAGGTTAGTTTAATCTTAAATTAAGATTTTAGGAAAAATATTATATTAAATTATAGTTTAATTTTAGGAGAAATATTATAATAGGATTTTTAATTCATTTTTTTAGATTAAAGATTTAAATCATTTGTATATTAAGATTTTAATTCATTTTTAAGAATTAAGAAAATAGTATAAGATTAAGTTCTATTTAATTTTAATAAGTTAAGTTTTATGATAATTTGGATTGGACATTGTTAATTAAGTTGTCTTGTTAATTAATTCCAAAATAAACCATAAAGAAATTCATTAGGATAAGGTTATACTATTGTTAATTACACCTTCTTCCTTAAGCACATAAAGAAACGAACTGTAAATAATTGTTGAACACACCTCCCCCTTTATCCAACGAATGGGCCCTGGTTCTTTCCTTTCTGCACCCCATTTCTGAGCCCAGTTTATGAAAAGAACTAGGAAAATATACTAAGGACACCCCCTGCATTATTTCTTTAAGATTTTATTCTTAGTTAATTATAGTTTCAAATTAAATCTAATAAAAATAGGTAAGTGCTTAAGAAAATTCCCAAAAAAATTAAAGTATGATTCTAAGTCATTTTAGAAATGTTAGACATTTTTATTTTCTGGAATTTATTTATTTTTGAATTAATTCTGAATTTTTCTTTTAATTAGCTTTATTGGATTTCTCTTTTTAATTGTGCTGAATTTTGTTCATTTTATTTAAGTAGCTTCCAGCAATTTTTTTGAGCCATTCTTTTTTCTGTAATTAGAAGACCCATAATAGTTCTTAGGATTTTTTTTATGGAATTTTTAGGACCTTTTATCTTAGGTTTTAGTGATATAATCCTTAAGAAATAGTAGTTAATTCCTAGCTGGAAATAATTAATTGTTAGGCATAGAAAAAATAACATTTTTTAGAATCCCTCTTAGTATAATGTTTTAGATAATGTTAGGATCCCATAGTTTAATTTTCATAATTTTTCTAGAAGATTTAATATTTTTTTAGAATATTAGTTTAGGCCTAGTTACACATAATTCCCTTAGTTTAGGCCATTAAAAGAAAATAAAGTTCAATATAAAATAATAGTATAGATTAGATTTAGCATTTAAATTTGGTATTAGACTTAGGTTTAGTTTAATTTGTTTTTCTTATAATGAATATTAAGATTAGCTTAAATTTAGTACTTAGGTGAAGTTTCATTTTCACTTAGAATTAGAATAAATAAAGTAGGCTATTTTTTTAATTCATGTCATCTAGTGCATTTGTAGAATTTTATTCCTTGTGTTTAATTTCATTTTTTGTTATTTTTATTGTTACAACTTGTATAAGATTCCCTCTTTGTGTTCTTAGAATCAACTTAACTTCATTAAGAAGTAAGTTGAATTCTAATAGTTTTATTTTCATTAGGAGTAGAAAACCTCACTAACCATTAGGATCACTTTGTAAATACATAACAAAGTTAGAATTGAGTCTTAATCCCTTAGATTTTACCTTTTATCAATTTGAGTCATTCTCTTCTTATCTTCAAACAAAAATCCAAAAACACTTAACAAATAAATGAAATGATTCCTTGTGTATAGCCTTATTCCATGAAGCACTTGCATTCATTCCATCTTGGAGTGGTGTAAGCTTGCCTATCATGATGCACAAGTCTCATCAAAGAATTGTTCACAAAGAAAGCTTAAAAAATACTTCTGCACAGAAGCAACAAAAATACTTAATAAAGTTCAGCAAGCCAGTGAACTTAAACCCTAATCCTAGGAAACCAGTCTTGGATAAATTCTCCTTGCTGGGTATACTTGTTCTATTATTCCATCTAAGAATGTAGAGTCAAGTGTACATTCCATGGAAAAGAGTTTGAATTCACTTCCTTGTGTCAAATTCATACAAAACTCATAAAAGCCAAAAACAAACAATAAGCGACTGTCCTGCGGGAACTTCTCTTCTCATTCACTCACAACGCGAACTCGCGACGACTTGTCTCGCATGCAAGACGGTAAACGCACTTGTACCAGACGAGCCTGCAACACCTGAGCATAGACATACGCAGTTCCAGCTGTAAAAAAAAAACACAAACAAATAATTCCCGCCTAGGTTAGGCGAACTACGTCGACTCTGATCCTCATTCTCCCGATGAGGTACGTAGGCAGCGGGGTAGGGCCCGTTCGAGCACATTCTTTATTTTCCCTACATTTTCCCATTTTACTCCCATTTGTTAATCTCATTTCTTTTCTCATTTCCATTTCATTCCAGATAGCTATTCTTTCAGTTAAACAGCATATTATTCTTCACCCTTTGAAAACAGACTTATAAGCGTGGATCCCGTCGGGTACGACGGACGGATTGGGGTGCTAATACCTTCTCAATTCGTAACCGACTCCCGAACTCAGATCTTTGGTTCGCAGGACCTTGTCCTTTCCTTCTTCCTCAGGTTTGTGCAACATTACCTTTCCCATTCTTTCGGGATAAAAATGTCTGGCTGGCGACTCTAACCTTTCCGCGCCACTTTCGCGTTTGTACTAGGATGAAAATCCCGGGAGTGACAGCTGGCGACTCTGCTGGGGATCGAACCCAGAATCTCTGGTTTCCCTTTGTAGAGTCAATCCTAGCGCCTGTTTGGTTTTGTTTCTTTGGGTGTTTATCTGTTTGATGCTGAGTGCTTTAGTTTAGCTTTACTGTTTTATTTACAGTTTTACTTTACAGCTTTACTTTATCGCATTTATTTATCGCTTTCAGTATTTTATTTTCCATGCATCATATTATACTGGACTGTCTGGCTGTGCTGGTTTTCATTTTTTCTGTGGGATGGGAGTTACTGTGAGATAAGCCAACTACCCGGCTTGAGTGCACCCTAGGACTTAGAGTGGTTCCACTTTGGCTTCATGGCATCTTGCTATGTTGGTAGTAGTGAGTTCCACACCTTGACTTGCGACCTTCTCGGGAATGTATTGATACCGGAATCTTTCTGGGTTGATGCGCTACCTTGATAGTTATGTGCAGTCAGGGGACCGATCATTGAGAACCTTTGTGGAAACATCCCTCTCCAGTGATGACAGTGGCAGACCACATTTGTTGGCAAACCCACTCGCATCCGAGGGCCCACTGGGAACTCGCATAGGATGACCTGGTTCTCTCACAGGAATTCAGTTAAAGCAAAACTGTTCGTATGACGATAGTATTGTACCCTTCGGGATGAATGTACTATTGTTTCTCGACTCAGTGCTTGAAGCTGGAGACTTGTGACGGATGCTTGTTCTTTCCAGACTCAACTGAGACCTCCCTGAGTAGTACATAATGCCAAACCGATTCCCTGATTTGGTCATGAGCCATTTCTCGGAAATGGTGAACGTATTATTGCTATTCGGCCTCGAGAGTCCGTGATGTTTGACCCGAGTAGCACACCCGTGAGATTAGGAGGGGTTTACAGGTTTGCAGGAACCCTGGTACCTTCAGCATACCCACTTTGCCTTTGGTTCAGTTTTGTGATCTGGATTTCTGTTCTTAAGTTATGGACCCCGGATCAGAGGGATGATTATTGTGATATCTGGATTTTGAGACCGTGCACCGACACTTGATTATATGATTGGCACATCACAGACACTTCACTGATCACATGCCTTGTCTTGCATAAGCATCATATCATCATTAATCATTTTGTGTTCTTTTTATTCCCAGGGTTCATTACTTCCTAGGTCCTGGTCATATTTTCTACTTCAGCATGGAGATTCCGAGGAAGAGAAATGTTCATTATACTTTCCCGCAGCCAGAGACAGAGAGTGTTCAGGGTTTGATTAGCTTGATGGGTGACCGAGTCCTTGATGATTTCAGGAAAGAGTATGGCAAGATACTGAATTATGTGAGCAAGCCCACAGTTGACCAGAAAGATAGCCTGCATTCTCTGTTGCAGTTTTATGATCCACAGCTGAGGGTTTTTGTTTTTCCTGATTATATTCTGGCACCTACATTGGAGGAGGTTTCTAGCATGCTGAGTGTTCCTGTTAAGGAGGGTGTACCGTTTTATGTTTCAGAGAGAATCCCGTCTCATGAGGATATCACTATCGCCTGTCATTTGAGTATGCCTAGGCTCAAGATGGGATTAGAGGCTGGCCAAAGTAAAGGAATCCCTTTGGACTTTCTTGTTGCAGAGGCACGTGTTATGGCATTGGAAAAGAAATGGGCAGACTTCAAAGCACTGTTGGCTATGGTAGTATATGGAATCAGTTTGTTTCCCGGAGAGAAAGGACTAATTAACATGGAGGCCATTACCATCTTCGTCAAGAGAAATCCTGTTCCTACATTGCTAGCTGACTTTTATTATGGAGTTCACCACAGAAATGAAAAGAGGAAGGGGTTTGTAAATTGTTGTGCTCCCATATTCGCTAATTGGTTTGTAAGGCAACTCCCTAAATCAGGACCCTTTCAGGATTTGAAACAATCTTGGAAGTGGTCCAAAAGATTAATGGGCTTAACCTCAGCTGACATTGCTTGGGGATGCAACAGAGATTTGGTGGGCAAAGAAATGTTGGTTAGTTGTGGTAGCTTTCCAAATGTGCCTTTGATGGGAAGGAAAGGTGGGATTAGCTACAATCCTATCTTGTCCAGGAAACAGTTCGGCTATCCTTTAAGAGATGTACCTTTGATCGACGATGCAAATGAGTCCTTATATTTTCCAGCAGAGGGAAACTCCAAAATGAGTATCCTAGCATCCCAAGCTTGGGAAGTTAAGGTGATGAAAGGAAGGAAAGAATTTGGAAGAGTAGATCCTAATACCTATGATCCTTTTGCCAGCTGGTTGGAGGATCGTGTGAAGACTCATCTTCTACCATTTTCTAGAGAGACGCCTCTTTACCCTAAAGAGTTAGCATCAAGAACTACGGTGCCTTTGGAGGAATATCAGAAGTTAGAAGCTTTGGTTAAGCAACTGAGGGTTGAAAATCAAGAGGCTCTTAATTCTTGTCAAAAGCTGATGATCCAGAACCGTCGATTAGAAGATAGAGCTGTGCAAGCCGAAGAGATAGTCCGTCTCAAGCAGAAGGACTTTGAGGATAGAGAGCTCTACTTCTGAAAGAAAGGTTTAGCTGAGACTCACAAGACGGCCCAGCGTCGAAGAGAGAAGAAAGATCTTAGTGAAGCCAATGAAGCTGTTACTTTATGGCAGGAGAAGTGGGACGAAAATCTGAAGAAACAAAAGGAGTTAGATGCTAAACACAAGCAGGAAGTCAAAAGCCTTCAGGATTCTCTAGATGGGCAGAAAGAACTTCTCAGGAAAGCTTATTATCAAGAGGAAGATCGTATCCGGCGCGTAACAGAAAGCCAACAGGCACTGAAGGAAGCTCAAAAGGAGATTGAAGATTTGAAGTTGAAAGCTGAGGTGAAAAGGTCGAAGGCCGAGACAAGTCAAAGCAAGGGGAATGAAGCAACATTTCTACAGCAGATCGAGGAGTTGCACGCTTCTTCTGATACGAGGGATCTCCTCATTCAGAAGCTCATCCAGGAACCCGGTCATCCAGATGTGGTTCAACTGTTCCAGAGCGTCAAATGCCTTAGTTGGAGATTGAAAGATATAGAGTTCCCTAGGGTTTAATTTCATATTGTTGTACTTGGATTACCCACAGGCTTGTTGTGGGATTCCTTATATGTGATGTACTTTTGTTGTTATTTTGTTTGGTACCCTTCAGGGACGTTGTATTTTCAAATTCCAGTTTATATGATTTCTTCCGGATTTCTTGTTCGTTATTTGCACCAACACGGGATAATGAGCACCAATTCTCCACAGCCGTCATTATGTCTGAATATTACTTGGGTCTTCTTCCCAATTCTTATCTTCTTAATGCCAGGACCGGACACAGGAAAATACTCGGGAATAAAAGGAACACATTGCATTGCATACACATCATTTGCATTTTGTCTTTGTCTTTGCAGGTTTTTCTTCGAGATGTCTAATTTATCTGTGTTCACCAGGCAAAGATTGCGAGGGCCGCCAAGACCCGGTACATTCGACAAAATATTCCTCATCGGTACGCGACCCGCAGTAATCAAAGAACAGCAATGGACGCCATGCAGACAGAACTCAACGATGTCCGTACCAAGATGGCAGAATTTATGACTCTGATGCAGGGGATGGCCCAGGGGCAGCAGGAGCTGAGAAATGCAATTCAAGGGTTAACTCCTCCTAACACTAATGCTCAGGCAACTACTTCCGGCGGACTAGGGGCTCCTCCCAATACTAACAACGGTACAGGTGGACCTCATGTTCCAGATCCAGCTATGGCTACGTATGTTCCTGTGCAGGACAGGCAGGAAGACCAATTCCAGTACTTCAACAATGATATGGGTTTCGGCGGTGACGGGAATCTCAACGACTTCTTGGTGCTTGCAGAGAAGGTCAAGGCCTTAGAGTGCAAAGATACTTTGGGAATCGACGTGTCAGATATGGGTTTAGTACCTGGGGTGGTCATTCCACACAAGTTCAGGCCACCAGCATTTGATAAATACAACGGCAGCTCTTGCCCGAAAACTCACCTACAAGCCTTCTACAGGAAGATTGCGGCCCACACGCGAGACGAGAAATTATGGATGTACTATTTCCAGGATAGCCTCTCAGGAGGGTCCTTGGAGTGGTACATGAAGTTGGAAAGGAGCTCTATTAGAAGTTGGAAGGATTTGGGAGAGGCCTTCCTCAGACAATATCAATACAACATTGACATGGCACCTAGCCGTACTCAGCTTCAAAGCTTGACACAGAGGAGCTCGGAGAGCTTCAAAGACTATGCACAGAGGTGGCGTGAGGTGGCCGCCCGAGTGCAACCACCTTTACTGGAAAGAGAGATGGTCGATCTTTTCCTGAATACCCTCCCAGGGCATTTCATGGAAAGGTTGGCTGGTTGTTCCTCAAGTGGCTTCTCGGACATTATCCTGACGGGAGAAAGAATTGAAAGTTGGCTCAAACAGGGGGAAATTCAGAATGGAAGCGCTTCGGTGTCTGGTATCAAGAAACCCTTTGTGAAAAGGAGGGAAGGAGAAACAGGAGCAGTATACGCACAGAGAGGAATGATGCACCAAGGATATTATCAACAAGTGGCCCCCGTCACTATTTCAACTCCTCCAGTTCAACAACGGGTTCAGCCTCCACAGCCGCAACGCTCACAGGGGTATCAGCCAAGACCCCCTCGTCCGTACTACCCTCAGAAGCCGAGGGATAGACATTTTGAAGCTCCACCAATGTCTTACTCCCAACTGTTGAAGAATCTCTTGCAGCTTCAAATGATTCAGCTCCGTACCTTGCAACCTCCGAGGCCAGGCCAAATTCCTGAAGGTTATGACTCGAATGCTAGATGCGAGTTTCATTCCGGAGCTCCCGGCCATAGTACTGAGAATTGTAAAGCGTTGAAGCATGTTGTTCAGGACTTGTTGGATTCTAAAGCGATCAATTTCGCTCCCTCTCCTAATGTGCTAGAAAATCCCATGCCTCCTCACAGGGGCACGGTTGGTGCAATTGGTGAAGGGGAGAAATTGAATTTGGTGGATGATGTAGATGACTTGCAGACTTCATTGGTTGCTATCAAGGTTTGTTTGTTGAAGAAAGGCATTTTCCCCGGATGCGAGGATGTTTGTTCAGAATGTACAGAGGCTACCAACGGTTGTAAAAGATTGAAGGCCGGAATTCAAGGTATGATTGATGAAGGAGAGCTGCAATTTGATAAGATTGTGAAAGAGAGTGAAGTATCTACGGTGACTATCTTTTATGATCCATCCCAAGTTCCTTCGCGTGCCAGAGCAGCACCAATAACTATTACTACTGCTGGACCCATAATGTACCAAAGTGACAGGGCAGTTCCTTGGAATTACGGTGGCGAAGTGTATTGCAACGGCCAGAGACAAGAGTTGGCCACGACTAGTATAACCCCAGCTCAAGTAGAGAATGTTGGAGTAGGGGGTTTTACTATAAGCGGAAGACTATTTGCGCCGGAAGCACTGAGAAGCAATGTGATACCACCCAGGGATACTGCCGAAGCCCAAGCTAGAGCCGGGGGAAAGCAACCAGTAGTTGCCAATGATCCAACTCCATCAGCTGATCCAGATCTCACCTTTGATAAAGAAGCCGAAGAATTCCTGAGGATCATCAAGAAGAGTGACTATAAGATTGTAGATCATTTGCAGCAGACGCCGTCAAAGATCTCCATCTTATCATTACTCATGTGTTCGGACTCTCACAGGAAGGCCCTTTTAAATATTCTGAACAAGGCATACGTGCCTCAGGATATTTCCGTAAACCAGCTAGAAACGGTGGTGTCCAGTGTTAATGCCAGTCATGGATTGGGTTTCACGGACTTGGACTTAACTTCTGATGGGCGTGCTCACAATCGGGCATTGCATATTTCTCTGGAATGCAAGGGTGCAGTACTCTCCCATGTGCTGGTGGATACTGGTTCATCTCTGAACGTCTTGCCTAAGAAGGCATTGATGAAGCTGGACTATGATGGAGTGGTGCTAAAGCCCAGTGATCTAGTAGTTCGGACATTCGATGGATCAAGAAGATCGGTGTTTGGAGAGGTGGAGTTACCTATCAAGATAGGTCCACAAGTCTTCAACACCACGTTTTACGTGATGGATATCCAGCCGGCATATAGTTGTTTACTTGGAAGACCCTGGATACACTCGGCAGGAGCGGTTTCTTATACACTTCATCAGAAATTAAAGTTCGTCTGGGAAGGTCAAGTTGTGACAGTCAGCGGGGAAGAAGATATCTTCGTCAGTCATCTAGCCTCATTCAAATATGTGGAGATGGATGGCGAAATAGTCGAAACCCCATGTCAAGCTTTTGAGCCTTTGAAGTCCGAGCAAGCGTCCGCCGTAGCAACTTCTCCTGCAGTACCGAAGAAGGGGGTTTCCATAGCTTCGTATAAACAAGCGCTAGAGCTAGTAGAATCTGGAGTGCGAGAAGGCTGGGGCAACCCAGTCGAATTGCCAGAGAAGAAGGACATGTTCGGGATTGGTTATCACCCTGGAGGATCTTCGTCTGAAACAAGTACAAAAGGTTGTCAGAGCCCGGTCACTTTCACAAGTGCAGGAGTGATAGACTACGGAAACATCAGCGCAGTGCAGGATGAAGCTGTTGATAGTGACTGTGACTTGGATGAATGGATTAGGCCTGCCGTCCCAGGAGCTCAACTTAGCAACTGGACGTCAGAAAGGCTCATTTCAGTAACATCTTTTGAAGAGTAATATTTTTTGTTTTTGTTTTCCTGTATTAAAGCACTATGTCTTGCCCGGGGCATAGCGGCTTTTTGTAAGGGTTCATTTGTTCATTAACACAATCATTAATAAAATTGAAGTTTCACATTCATTTCATGTTGTTCTCTGTCTTTCGTTTTTTACTTTTGTTTTTCAAAAAGAAAGAAAAGTTTTAAAATGGCAATGTTTCTCATTTTATCAAGTTGTTGCTAAAGCCTTGCATGAATCATCATTCATGCAGGTGCTCGTCACCGGATCTTATCAATGACGACCCTGTTATGGCTAAGTATGACTTCGACAATCCAATTTATCAAGCCGATGAGGAAGGTGAAGAGGATTGTGATTTACCCGAAGAATTGGCCAGACTGTTCAAACAGGAGGAGAAGATGATTCAGCCGCATGAGGAAGATGTTGAAGTGATAAACCTGGGTACTGAAGAGGACAAGAAAGAAGTCAAGATCGGAGCTGCATTAGAAGAATCTGTCAAGACTCATTTGATGGCTATGCTTCGAGAATACGTTGACGTCTTCGCATGGTCCTACCAAGATATGCCGGGTTTAGACATTGACATTGTGGTACACAAGCTACCTCTCAGAGAAGGTTGTCTTCCGGTAAAGCATAAGTTGAGGCGCACGCGTCCAGACATGGCAATTAAAATAAAAGAAGAAGTGCAAAAACAGTTTGATGCTGGCTTCTTGGCCGTGACTAGTTATCCTCCATGGGTTGCTAATATTGTGCCGGTTCCTAAGAAAGATGGCAAAGTCAGAATGTGTGTGGATTACAGGGATTTGAATAGGGCCAGCCCCAAAGATGATTTCCCTCTACCTCACATAGATGTACTTGTCGATAATACTGCTCAGTTTTCCGTGTTCTCTTTCATGGACGGATTCTCAGGCTATAATCAAATCAAGATGGCTCCCGAGGATATGGAAAAGACAACTTTCATCACTCCTTGGGGCACCTTTTGTTACAAGGTCATGCCGTTTGGTTTAAAGAATGCAGGAGCTACCTACCAACGGGCAATGGTGACGTTGTTTCACGACATGATCCATCATGAAATTGAGGTTTATGTTGATGACATGATAGCAAAGTCCCAGACAGAGGAAGAGCACTTGGTCAACCTGGCAAAATTGTTTGATAGGCTTCGAAAGTTCAGACTGAGGTTAAATCCGAATAAGTGTACTTTCGGGGTTCGTTCTGGCAAGTTACTCGGTTTCATTGTTAGTGAACGAGGAATTGAGGTTGATCCGGCCAAGGTGAAAGCAATCCAGGAAATTCCTGAGCCGAAGACTGAAAAGAAAGTGCGTGGCTTCTTAGGGAGACTAAACTACATTGCACAGTTTATTTCTCACCTAACGGCCACGTGCGAGCCCATCTTCAAGCTTCTGAGGAAGAATCAGGCCATTAAATGGAATGAAGACTGTCAGCAGGCCTTCGACCGAATCAAAGAATATTTGTTGGAACCACCAATTCTTATGCCTCCAGTGCCAGGAAGACCTCTGATCATGTATCTCACTGTGCTGGAAGGATCGATGGGATGTGTACTGGGTCAGCAGGACGAGTCTGGTCGAAAAGAGCATGCCATTTATTACCTTAGCAAAAAGTTTACCGATTGTGAGACACGATACTCACTACTCGAGAAAACTTGCTGCGCTTTGGCATGGGCTGCTCGCCGACTAAGACAGTACATGCTGACACACACTACTCTCTTAATTTCCAAGATGGATCCTGTGAAATACATCTTTGAGAAGCCGGCTTTGACAGGAAGAGTGGCCCGTTGGCAGATCATACTCACGGAGTATGACATACAATACACTTCACAAAAAGCTATCAAGGGGAGTGTGTTGTCAGAATACTTGGCCCAGCAGCCGATTGATGATTATCAACCCATGAGGTTTGAGTTTCCGGATGAGGACATCATGTTCCTCAAGTCGAAAGACCATGAAGAACCACTTCCGGAGGAGGGGCCTGACCCCGAATCCAAATGGAAGTTGATGTTTGACGGGGCTGTGAACATGAATGGGAGTGGAGTCGGTGCTGTTATTATCTCACCAGAAGGAGTCCACACACCTCTTGCCGCTCGGTTGACCTTTGAGTGCACTAACAACGAGGCAGAGTATGAAGCTTGCATCATGGGG
This sequence comes from Lathyrus aphaca, assembly GCA_963966055.1. NCBI lineage: Eukaryota > Viridiplantae > Streptophyta > Magnoliopsida > Fabales > Fabaceae > Lathyrus > Lathyrus aphaca. The sequence goes on from OZ014525.1 coordinate 17,426,625, forward strand.
ATCGAAGAGGCAATAGACTTGCGAGTCAAGAACCTTGAGATCTTCGGAGATTCTGCTTTGGTGGTAAATCAGGTCAATGGCAAATGGCTAGTTCATCAAGCTCGTTTGATTCCTTACCGAGATTACGTCAGGAGGCTGTTAACCTTCTTTACCAAAGTAAAGCTGAGCTATGTTCCTAGAGACGAAAACCAGTTCGCCGATGCTCTCGCAACTTTATCGTCCATGATCAAAGTTTGTCGAGAAAATTTCGTGCCTCAAATTTCGGTCTCCAGGCTTGAAAGACCGGCTTATGTCTTTGCAGTTGGTGATGGTGAAGATGATAAGCCTTGGTACCACGACATCAAACAATTCCTGAACACTCAAGAATACCCGGCTGGGGCATCCAGTAAAGATAAGAAAACTCTTAGAAGACTGGCGGGAGGTTTCTTCTTGAATCAGGATGGTGTGCTATACAAACGGAACTTTGACATGGTGCTGCTCAGATGTGTGGACAGACACGAGGCAGACCTGTTAATGCAGGAGGTTCACGAAGGCTCCTTTGGTACCCATGCTGGTGGACATGCCATGGCCAAGAAACTATTGAGATCGGGATATTATTGGATTACCATGGAGTCTGATTGTTGCAAATACTCCCGTAAATGCCATAAGTGTCAAATTTATGCTGACAAGGTCCATGTGCCTCCGAATCCGTTGAGTGTCATGTCTTCACCGTGGCCATTCGCTATGTGGGGCATCGATATGATTGGAAAGATTGAGCCAACAGCTTATAATGGGCATCGCTTCATCCTAGTTGCTATTGATTATTTCACGAAGTGGGTTGAAGCAGCTTCCTACACCAATGTCACTAAACAAGTGGTTGCTCGATTTATTAAGCGGGACATCATCTGCCGGTATGGAGTCCCTGAAAGGATCATTACTGATAATGGTTCTAACCTCAACAACAAGATGATGGCTGACTTGTGTCGAGACTTCAAAATAGAACACCACAACTCTTCTCCATATCGTCTGAAGATGAATGGCGCCGTCGAGGCGGCTAATAAAAACATCAAGAAGATTGTTCAGAAGATGGTTGTGACGTACAAAGATTGGCACGAGATGTTACCATTCGCGTTGCATGGGTACAGAACATCAGTACGCACTTCAACTGGGGCAACTCCATTCTCATTAGTATATGGTATGGAAGCAGTTCTACCAGTCGAAGTGGAAATCCCCTCATTGAGGTTGATGATGGATATCAAGCTAGATGAAGCTGAATGGCTCCGATCCAGGTATAATCAATTGAGCCTCATTGAAGAGAAGCGTCTAGCAGTTGTATGCCATGGACAGTTGTATCAGCGACGAATGAAGCAAGCTTTTGACAAGAAGGTGCGACCACAGAGGTACATGCCAGGAGATTTAGTGCTGAAAAGGATTCTTCCTCCTCTCAACGATCACAGGGGCAAGTGGACACCCAACTATGAAGGACCGTTCGTGGTTAAAAAGGTTTTCTCAGGCGGAGCCTTGATGCTGACAACCATGGACGGAGAAGACTTTCCATCCCCTGTCAATGCAGACGCAGTAAGAAAATACTTCGTGTAAAAAGGACCCGCTGGATAAAAACAGAATAAGGATCCAGGCAAAAATGGGCATCCTGGCGAGCCAAAAACAGAATGAAAAGGCTCGGGCAAAAGTTAGGGAAATTTTGAAAAAAAATGTACACCCGCTGAGTTGAAAAGCCACATCGGACAACTCAGGCAAAAAAGGGTATCCCGGTGGATTGAAAACCCGAAAGGGCGATCCACGCAAAAGAGGGATTAACACGAACGACTGCGATCTGCGAGATCCATGACCTACCTACAGTTGAGGCTATCCTAAGGGTTGAAGATCAGTTCACTTACTTTTCTCAGGAGGCAAGAGAGCGGAACGTCTTGAAGACATACGAGTCATAACCGGGTTGATACTTGATGAGATTCATTTTTTCACATTGCCAATAGGGTAGTTTGTTTTTCTTTTAGTTGTTCCCTCATTTCAGGGAACCGCTTCCTTTGTATTGCCTATTCAGGGCCACCTTTCAAAATCAATAAAAATTCAACTTCAGTCAATTGACTATTTTGACTTGTTGTTTTTACTTTTTCATCTAGCATTGATTGATTGTGAAAACGTCTAGCAAATGGTAACTTGCATTGTGTTATGAACATTTGAATGCTTTTCTAATTCGTGCAGGAGAATAGAAACATTTAATACAACTCTGAAAGGGTGCTGAGATACCTAGACAATGATTCATGCTATGAGCCTGGGGCAAGCAGGTCCCAAACTGATTCTCTATGTTGCAGGTACTATCGATTGTGTTCATGCAGGTACAGGTGCTGATGTTGCTAACAAAGTTAACAACAATTATCCGGGATGAGCATTCCCTTTTGTTTGAGCAGAAACAAATGTCTCCTAGGGTGTTTCCAATCATCCCCATCCATGTGCCAGTTGAAACTTCACCCAACAAGGTAGCAAAGAGTGGGTGCAATCCCCAAGCAGAAGTCTCCTTGCAGACAGGGGCAATTCTCGGCAGTATAGGGAGTGTCTTGCCTCCCCGGCAGTTGCTCCCTCAGCAGTGTCATGCCTTTGGTTCCCAGGAAGTCCTCACTTCCCCATCAGAGTTCAAAAATGGCCCATTTCCAGCAGGGTCTTGGCGCTCCCATCTCAAAGTCCAATTTATTTTTGGCAGTGGCGGCTATTCTGAGCTAGTGAATTATTAACAGCTTTCCCCGCAGAGTTGTTTCCTCCCCACCAGGATGAACTAGATCAATGCAGTGATCATCGTTTCTCCCCAGCCAAGCTATCTGGGATACCTGCAGTCTCCTTATCAGGAGATCTCCTTTGCATTGTCATTCGCATAATCATCATTGCGTCTGCATCCTCCAAAGCGTAGCATTTCAATCATCATGGAGCATTACGCCATAAGTCCAAACATATGCATGCCAGTATGGGCCAGTTTTGAGGTATATTACGTACGACTTATAATATCTTTTCAACCTGAAGTACTCCGCACAGAGGTTACCAATATCATTTTTCAGACATCCTTGTCTTTTCAAGTCAATGTTTGTCACTTGTTCCGCGTCTTGTTTGGTACAACAGTCGCATTACAGGTTCTCGTTTTGTACAATGGTCCTTTTTGCTTGGGCTCTCATTTATGTACAATGATCCCGTTCCATCTTGTCCTATTTTCTTTGTTTGGTTACCGCCTGCGGCCGGTATACCTTTGCGTCTCCATTCGAGGATGGTTTCGTGTTAGATCCGAGGATCTTTTGATTTGTCATTCGAGGATGGCATTTCTTTTCTTCAAGTCCTTCCGAGGTTGGTCTTGTTGTTGTGGCTATTATTCGAGGATAGTAGTTCACTTTTTGAGCTTATTGATCGAGGTCAGTTTGTCTCTTTTGCAAAGTCTGTCTGAGGTCAGCTTTGTGTTTGGTTATCAGTCGAGGCTGGTATACCTTCGCGTCTCCATTCGAGGATGGTTTCGTGTTAGATCCGAGGATCTTTTGATTTGTCATTCGAGGATGGCATTTCTTTTCTTCAAGTCCTTCCGAGGTTGGTCTTGTTGTTGTGGCTATTATTCGAGGATAGTAGTTCACTTTTTGAGCTTATTGATCGAGGTCAGTTTGTCTCTTTTGCAAAGTCTGTCTGAGGTCAGCTTTGTGTTTGGTTATCAGTCGAGGCTGGTATACCTTCGCGTCTCCATTCGAGGATGGTTTCGTGTTAGATCCGAGGATCTTTTGATTTGTCATTCGAGGATGGCATTTCTTTTCTTCAAGTCCTTCCGAGGTTGGTCTTGTTGTTTGTGGCTATTATTCGAGGATAGTAGTTCACTTTTTGAGCTTATTGATCGAGGTCAGTTTGTCTCTTTTGCAAAGTCTGTCTGAGGTCAGCTTTGTGTTTGGTTATCAGTCGAGGCTGGTATACCTTCGCGTCTCCATTCGAGGATGGTTTCGTGTTAGATCCGAGGATCTTTTGATTTGTCATTCGAGGATGGCATTTCTTTTCTTCAAGTCCTTCCGAGGTTGGTCTTGTTGTTTGTGGCTATTATTCGAGGATAGTAGTTCACTTTTTGAGCTTATTGATCGAGGTCAGTTTGTCTCTTTTGCAAAGTCTGTCTGAGGTCAGCTTTGTGTTTGGTTATCAGTCGAGGCTGGTATACCTTCGCGTCTCCATTCGAGGATGGTTTCATGTTAGATACGAGGATCTTTTGATTTGTCATTCGAGGATGGCATTTCTTTTCTTCAAGTCCTTCCGAGGTTGGTCTTGTTGTTTGTGGCTATTATTCGAGGATAGTAGTTCACTTTTTGAGCTTATTGATCGAGGTCAGTTTGTCTCTTTTGCAAAGTCTGTCTGAGGTCAGCTTTGTGTTTGGTTATCAGTCGAGGCTGATATACCTTTGCGTCTCCATTCGAGGATGGTTTTGTGTTAGATCCGAGGATCTTTTGGATTGTCATTCGAGGATGGCATTCTTTTCTTCAAGTCCTTCCGAGGTTGGTCTTGTTGTTTTGTGTGGCTCTTATTCGAGGATAGTAGGTCACTTTTTGAGCTTATTGATCGAGGTCAGTTTGTCTCTTTTGCAAAGTCTGTCTGAGGTCAGCTTTGTGTGTGGTTATCAGTCGAGGCTGGTATACCTTCGCGTCTCCATTCGAGGATGGTTTCGTGTTAGATCCGAGGGTCTTTTGATTTGTCATTCGAGGATGGCATTTCTTTTCTTCACGTCCTTCCGAGGTTGATCTTGTTGTTTTGCGTGGCTATTATTCGAGGATAGTAATTCACTTTTCGAACTTATTGATCGAGGTCAATTTGGCTCTTTTGCAAAGTCTGTCCGAGGTCAGTCTTTGTTGTTGATGGTCATCGCCTGCGGCCGGTATACCATTGTATTTCTATTCGAGGAGGGTTTTAGTACCGGATCCGAGGATCCCATGTGAGTGGTCATTCGAGGATGGCATTCTTCCCAGCATATTCCCACCTGGTCTTATGTTCCCCGTTACCTATTCAGAGGTCAAAATCAAAAAAAATATAAGTAAATAAATGGGCGGATGGCATTTCCATCACCCTCAGTGCGCAAATTTTCAGGTCTTATTCGAGTATTCAATCACTCCATACCTTGAACGTCTAAAAGCTGTTGCAATTATCCGATCAGGTCTGCAGTTGATTGAATAGGGGCAGCTGTAATACCTCAAAATTTGCCCTCATATTTATTCTCTCTACTGGCGTATCATTTCGCATTCATCTGCATTTAATATCATATTAGTGCATTTCATGGATTTCTGAAGCATGTGATTCAGGCCCCTTGAATCTAGGGTTTCGCTCCTTATCTGTATCTGTCAGAGATTGAAATGGTGGAGAATATTCACTGGGTATTGGTTCTACTTCGAATGCGGGTGTTCAGTTGTGTCTCAATTTAGATGGGAGTGTGACTTAATTTTGGTCAAATTATTGAAATATCACTGCAGCGGCAAGATTATTTTGGGACACTGGACCATCTCTTAAACAGTGCATATTCAGTGATCATGTTGTCGTGTGCCGAGATTCATTCGTTTATCAAACAGTGTTCGTGTTGGGTTTGGTTTGAACTCTCAGTTTATCAGTGATTTCATCTGGATTAGAATGGTCATGGCATGGTTCAGACGATTCAAAGAGGTGTGACTAACCTGGAAAATTATTCAGTGGCTCGGAAGTGGGTACGTTGTTGGAAAGAATTCAAAATAAGCTTTGGGCCAAAATTGAGATACCATATCCATTCGTTCTCATTGTCATAAGCCATTCCCGATTATTCTAGTCCTCTTTCATTCTTCAATTCCCATTTTCTTTTACGTTTCCATCAATTCATTTTCAGTTTTCCATTTATCCTTTTTCCCGTGATTTGTTTTGAACCATCTCTCAATTTTCATAGCCCATGTCAAACTCATGTACTCTCCTTGTTTATTTTTGCACCATTTAAATTCATTGGTGAATTTCGCTTTATAACCATCACCAAAATAATAGGAAGTCATTTCTTTTTGTTTTCATCATAGTATCCAAGTCATTAAATTAATTTCCATTTAGTTATACTAAATCCAAATCCGTGTCTAATAAAATCCATTTATAACATCTCTTATTTCCGGTTAACATTCTTTTTAATTCCATGTTTTGCCAATCCCATGACCAATTTTTAAGCATACTTTTAAAGTTTGTTTTGTGTTGGCCCATTTAACGCTCATTAATACAATATGATATTGTCATTTTTGGAGTTTATGTATTGTAACAAAGAATATATGTGTTAAGGGCAAAAATTCAATTACAAAAGCTAGAAGAAATATACAAACAAAAAGGGAGAGGAAACAGTTACAAGTTGATTCTAGGAGAAAATTCTATTACACCAAAATTGGAAAAGTCAATTACATCCAAAATGTTCAACAAAATTCAGAGAGTTTAATTTTAAAAGTCAATTACAAGTCTAAACTGAAATTTGGTTACAAGGAGGGGATTTACACCAGTAAACTTCAACAAAATTGATACAAGAGGTCCTAACATAAACTTCTAATGGATGCATTTTTATCCAGCAAGAATGCTATACAAATTCAGAAGAAAAACTACAAAAAAAAAAGAGGCTTCTTTGTCCATTGTTCAACTTCAATCCGCATCAACTTGGAACCAAACTACATCAACCTTCGACAACCACGCCTGCAAATAAGAACCAATACCATCATTCAAATTCAGGTCCATGTTGAAACAGAAATTGGAATAGAAAAAAAATACTATGACATAGAGATTACAAGGGTACGAATCTGAATTCAGGAGCAAAAAAATTACACTCAAAAGAGGAGAATTCAGGACAAGTAAAAACCACAATTCATGAATTATTCACCTAAGCTATCACATAAGTTCAGTTAGCTTATGATTTACTACCAACAGAATTTCACGAAAGAAAAGAAGAAATCAAGAGAAGCTTAATAACAGGATTGGAAGGAGAATCATAGTGGAAAAAAGGCATAGCAGAATCAATAATGAGCTGAGTTTACAACAATGCATAATAGAATCAGGTTCTAACTGAAAAAATAACTAAATTCTAACAGAATCATAACTGAATTGAGTGAGTTGAATTCACCTGAAGCTTCCGGAGTTTTCTGTGATCAGTGTCTATATATCAGAACCAACCTCACACCAGTTTTTTTTGGCTTCCTTTCCTTGAACCTTCTTTCACACCATTTCTCTCTTTCCTCATGAACCAGCCCCATAATCATCTTTAACCCTCATAAGCTCCTTCCTCTTTTTCAAGGATCCGGGACCTTTCTTCCATTTCCAATTTTCATAACTTCCCTCAGCCTGATTCAATCTCCCCTAATCATGGATATCTCAATGCTGCTGTACCTACATCAGTAACCTGTGAAAGAAAGTGAAACGCAAACATCAAGGAAATCAATGATTAGGACGAAACTCAGAATCACATGAGAAGAACAAGAGCAAACTATAACCAGTCTTCATCTTCTCCCTGTGTCACTTCCTGCGGATTCGGCAGCGGCATCATCTCACTTTTCGCCTCCAACAACTTCATTCATCATCATCAAAGACCTGCCAAAAATTTTGCCAAAGATCAGCACAAGAACGTGCACCAGTTTACAGCATCAGGAATCAACAACAATAGCAAAAACAAATAGAAGAGTTACCTGAAGGAAATGGATTTGCGAATTTATCAATGTTAGCAGAGGAAGAAGCAGTGGAATCTATGTCAATCTGAGATACGGTCGCTTCAGTCCGTCAGTGAATTGTTCATCAACAACGTGCAAACATTAATCCGCACGCACGAGATTGCATCAAGTGAAGCTGCGGTTTCGGGAAAGCTCTCACCTCGTGCATCATTTGTCTCGGCCTGTTACACGCTCATCAATCAAGACGCCGAATCTTTGACGAAATCTTTCGCTTCCAGGTACGACATTCTTTCGGTATTCATAGGCTTCGATCATCTGTGGTTTTTGTTAAGATAAGAGCAGTGAGAGTTTCGGTTCTTCCAAATTAGGGATTAGGTTTAGTTGATGATGTAGGTTAGGGTTAATGGTGGCGGAAAGGAAAGGGTGAGGGTGAGACGGTTTGACGACGGTGTGAAGTCAAAGAAGGATAAGGAAGGTTAGGTTAGGAGATGATGTTGACGACGAATTTGAAGAGGAAAGGAAGGAGTAGGCTACGGGGGCGATGGAAGTAGAGAAAAGGAGTTTGATTATGGCGGAGGAAGAAGAAAGAACTGAGGTTGTTGGTGACGGATTGCACGAAGAAGAAGGTAGCGAATCTGTGGCAGCCATAGTAATGCGACGGCGGGTTAGGTTTGTTCATGTGAAGGAGAGAGCTGCGGCGGCATAAGGGAGAGGATGAGAAGAGGAATTAGGGTTGATGTAGGTTATAGTTCAATTCATGTCTTGTGTAAATTTTATAATTTTATTATATTATATTTTAATTATAGTTAGTTCAGATTTAATTAATTTTGTAATAGGATTAGTAGTTAATTCATTAGATTAAGATTCAGTTTTTTCTTTAACTAAGAATTATACAAAAGAAATATTAGTTTAAGTTTTATTTAATCATGTTTCTTAATTAAGATTTTTTTTTTTAAGAAAATATTAGTTTAATATTTTCTTTAATTAAGAGTTTTATAAAAGAAATGTTATAAGGTTAGCTTAATTTCTTTTTTCCTAATTTAAGTCTAATTTAGAAAGTTTTAGTTAAGTTTAGTTAATATTTTCTAAATTAAGATTGTTAGAAAATATTATAAGGTTAGTTTAATCTTAAATTAAGATTTTAGGAAAAATATTATATTAAATTATAGTTTAATTTTAGGAGAAATATTATAATAGGATTTTTAATTCATTTTTTTAGATTAAAGATTTAAATCATTTGTATATTAAGATTTTAATTCATTTTTAAGAATTAAGAAAATAGTATAAGATTAAGTTCTATTTAATTTTAATAAGTTAAGTTTTATGATAATTTGGATTGGACATTGTTAATTAAGTTGTCTTGTTAATTAATTCCAAAATAAACCATAAAGAAATTCATTAGGATAAGGTTATACTATTGTTAATTACACCTTCTTCCTTAAGCCCATAAAGAAACGAACTGTAAATAATTGTTGAACACACCTCCCCCTTTATCCAACAAATGGGCCCTGGTTCTTTCCTTTCTGCACCCCATTTCTGAGCCCAGTTTATGAAAAGAACTAGGAAAATATACTAAGGACACCCCCTGCATTATTTCTTTAAGATTTTATTCTTAGTTAATTATAGTTTCAAATTAAATCTAATAAAAATAGGTAAGTGCTTAAGAAAATTCCCAAAAAAATTAAAGTATGATTCTAAGTCATTTTAGAAATGTTAGACATTTTTATTTTCTGGAATTTATTTATTTTTGAATTAATTCTGAATTTTTCTTTTAATTAGCTTTATTGGATTTCTCTTTTTAATTGTGCTGAATTTTGTTCATTTTATTTAAGTAGCTTCCAGCAATTTTTTTGAGCCATTCTTTTTTCTGTAATTAGAAGACCCATAATAGTTCTTAGGATTTTTTTTATGGAATTTTTAGGACCTTTTATCTTAGGTTTTAGTGATATAATCCTTAAGAAATAGTAGTTAATTCCTAGCTGGAAATAATTAATTGTTAGGCATAGAAAAAATAACATTTTTTAGAATCCCTCTTAGTATAATGTTTTAGATAATGTTAGGATCCCATAGTTTAATTTTCATAATTTTTCTAGAAGATTTAATATTTTTTTAGAATATTAGTTTAGGCCTAGTTACACATAATTCCCTTAGTTTAGGCCATTAAAAGAAAATAAAGTTCAATATAAAATAATAGTATAGATTAGATTTAGCATTTAAATTTGGTATTAGACTTAGGTTTAGTTTAATTTGTTTTTCTTATAATGAATATTAAGATTAGCTTAAATTTAGTACTTAGGTGAAGTTTCATTTTCACTTAGAATTAGAATAAATAAAGTAGGCTATTTTTTTAATTCATGTCATCTAGTGCATTTGTAGAATTTTATTCCTTGTGTTTAATTTCATTTTTTGTTATTTTTATTGTTACAACTTGTATAAGATTCCCTCTTTGTGTTCTTAGAATCAACTTAACTTCATTAAGAAGTAAGTTGAATTCTAATAGTTTTATTTTCATTAGGAGTAGAAAACCTCACTAACCATTAGGATCACTTTGTAAATACATAACAAAGTTAGAATTGAGTCTTAATCCCTTAGATTTTACCTTTTATCAATTTGAGTCATTCTCTTCTTATCTTCAAACAAAAATCCAAAAACACTTAACAAATAAATGAAATGATTCCTTGTGTATAGCCTTATTCCATGAAGCACTTGCATTCATTCCATCTTGGAGTGGTGTAAGCTTGCCTATCATGATGCACAAGTCTCATCAAAGAATTGTTCACAAAGAAAGCTTAAAAAATACTTCTGCACAGAAGCAACAAAAATACTTAATAAAGTTCAGCAAGCCAGTGAACTTAAACCCTAATCCTAGGAAACCAGTCTTGGATAAATTCTCCTTGCTGGGTATACTTGTTCTATTATTCCATCTTGGAATGTAGAGTCAAGTGTACATTCCATGGAAAAGAGTTTGAATTCACTTCCTTGTGTCAAATTCATACAAAACTCATAAAAGCCAAAAACAAACAATAAGCGACTGTCCTGCGGGAACTTCTCTTCTCATTCACTCACAACGCGAACTCGCGACGACTTGTCTCGCATGCAAGATGGTAAACGCACTTGTACCAGACGAGCCTGCAACACCTGAGCATAGACATACGCAGTTCCAGCTGTAAAAAAAAAACACAAACAAATAATTCCCGCCTAGGTTAGGCGAACTACGTCGACTCTGATCCTCATTCTCCCGATGAGGTACGTAGGCAGCGGGGTAGGGCCCGTTCGAGCACATTCTTTATTTTCCCTACATTTTCCCATTTTACTCCCATTTGTTAATCTCATTTCTTTTCTCATTTCCATTTCATTCCAGATAGCTATTCTTTCAGTTAAACAGCATATTATTCTTCACCCTTTGAAAACAGACTTATAAGCGTGGATCCCGTCGGGTACGGCGGACGGATTGGGGTGCTAATACCTTCTCAATTCGTAACCGACTCCCGAACTCAGATCTTTGGTTCGCAGGACCTTGTCCTTTCCTTCTTCCTCAGGTTTGTGCAACATTACCTTTCCCATTCTTTCGGGATAAAAATGTCTGGCTGGCGACTCTAACCTTTCCGCGCCACTTTCGCGTTTGTACTAGGATGAAAATCCCGGGAGCGACAGCTGGCGACTCTGCTGGGGATCGAACCCAGAATCTCTGGTTTCCCTTTGTAGAGTCAATCCTAGCGCCTGTTTGGTTTTGTTTCTTTGGGTGTTTATCTGTTTGATGCTGAGTGCTTTAGTTTAGCTTTACTGTTTTATTTACAGTTTTACTTTACAGCTTTACTTTATCGCATTTATTTATCGCTTTCAGTATTTTATTTTCCATGCATCATATTATACTGGACTGTCTGGCTGTGCTGGTTTTCATTTTTTCTGTGGGATGGGAGTTACTGTGAGATAAGCCAACTACCCGGCTTGAGTGCACCCTAGGACTTAGAGTGGTTCCACTTTGGCTTCATGGCATCTTGCTATGTTGGTAGTAGTGAGTTCCACACCTTGACTTGCGACCTTCTCGGGAATGTATTGATACCGGAATCTTTCTGGGTTGATGCGCTACCTTGATAGTTATGTGCAGTCAGGGGACCGATCATTGAGAACCTTTGTGGAAACATCCCTCTCCAGTGATGACAGTGGCAGACCACATTTGTTGGCAAATCCACTCGCATCTGAGGGCCCACTGGGAACTCGCATAGGATGGCCTGGTTCTCTCACAGGAATTCAGTTAAAGCAAAACTGTTCGTATGACGATAGTATTGTACCCTTCGGGATGAATGTACTATTGTTTCTCGACTCAGTGCTTGAAGCTGGAGACTTGTGACGGATGCTTGTTCTTTCCAGACTCAACTGAGACCTCCCTGAGTAGTACATAATGCCAAACCGATTCCCTGATTTGGTCATGAGCCATTTCTCGGAAATGGTGAACGTATTATTGCTATTCGGCCTCGAGAGTCCGTGATGTTTGACCCGAGTAGCACACCCGTGAGATTGGGAGGGGTTTACAGGTTTGCAGGAACCCTGGTACCTTCAGCATACCCACTTTGCCTTTGGTTCAGTTTTGTGATCTGGATTTCTGTTCTTAAGTTATGGACCCCGGATCAGAGGGATGATTATTGTGATATCTGGATTTTGAGACCGTGCACCGACACTTGATTATATGATTGGCACATCACAGACACTTCACTGATCACATGCCTTGTCTTGCATAAGCATCATATCATCATTAATCATTTTGTGTTCTTTTTATTCCCAGGGTTCATTACTTCCTAGGTCATGGTCATATTTTCTACTTCAGCATGGAGATTCCGAGGAAGAGAAATGTTCATTATACTTTCCCGCAGCCAGAGACAGAGAGTGTTCAGGGTTTGATTAGCTTGATGGGTGACTGAGTCCTTGATGATTTCAGGAAAGAGTATGGCAAGATACTGAATTATGTGAGCAAGCCCACAGTTGACCAGAAAGATAGCTTGCATTCTCTGTTGCAGTTTTATGATCCACAGCTGAGGGTTTTTGTTTTTCCTGATTATATTCTGGCACCTACATTGGAGGAGGTTTCTAGCATGCTGAGTGTTCCTGTTAAGGAGGGTGTACCGTTTTATGTTTCAGAGAGAATCCCGTCTCATGAGGATATCACTATCGCCTGTCATTTGAGTATGCCTAGGCTCAAGATGGGATTAGAGGCTGGCCAAAGTAAAGGAATCCCTTTGGACTTTCTTGTTGCAGAGGCACGTGTTATGGCATTGGAAAAGAAATGGGCAGACTTCAAAGCACTGTTGGCTATGGTAGTATATGGAATCAGTTTGTTTCCCAGAGAGAAAGGACTAATTAACATGGAGGCCATTACCATCTTCGTCAAGAGAAATCCTGTTCCTACATTGCTAGCTGACTTTTATTATGGAGTTCACCACAGAAATGAAAAGAGGAAGGGGTTTGTAAATTGTTGTGCTCCCATATTCGCTGATTGGTTTGTAAGGCAACTCCCTAAATCAGGACCCTTTCAGGATTTGAAACAATCTTGGAAGTGGTCCAAAAGATTAATGGGCTTAACCTCAGCTGACATTGCTTGGGGATGCAACAGAGATTTGGTGGGCAAAGAAATGTTGGTTAGTTGTGGTAGCTTTCCAAATGTGCCTTTGATGGGAAGGAAAGGTGGGATTAGCTACAATCCTATCTTGTCCAGGAAACAGTTCGACTATCCTTTAAGAGATGTACCTTTGATCGACGATGCAAATGAGTCCTTATATTTTCCAGCAGAGGGAAACTCCAAAATGAGTATCCTAGCATCCCAAGCTTGGGAAGTTAAGGTGATGAAAGGAAGGAAAGAATTTGGAAGAGTAGATCCTAATACCTATGATCCTTTTGCCAGCTGGTTGGAGGATCGTGTGAAGACTCATCTTCTACCATTTTCTAGAGAGACGCCTCTTTACCCTAAAGAGTTAGCATCAAGAACTACGGTGCCTTTGGAGGAATATCAGAAGTTAGAAGCTTTGGTTAAGCAACTGAGGGTTGAAAATCAAGAGGCTCTTAATTCTTGTCAAAAGCTGATGATCCAGAACCGTCGATTAGAAGATAGAGCTGTGCAAGCCGAAGAGATAGTCCGTCTCAAGCAGAAGGACTTTGAGGATAGAGAGCTCTACTTCCGAAAGAAAGGTTTAGCTGAGACTCACAAGACGGCCCAGCGTCGAAGAGAGAAGAAAGATCTTAGTGAAGCCAATGAAGCTGTTACTTTATGGCAGGAGAAGTGGGACGAAAATCTGAAGAAACAAAAGGAGTTAGATGCTAAACACAAGCAGGAAGTCAAAAGCCTTCAGGATTCTCTAGATGGGCAGAAAGAACTTCTCAGGAAAGCTTATTATCAAGAGGAAGATCGTATCCGGCGCGTAACAGAAAGCCAACAGGCACTGAAGGAAGCTCAAAAGGAGATTGAAGATTTGAAGTTGAAAGCTGAGGTGAAAAGGTCGAAGGCCGAGACAAGTCAAAGCAAGGGGAATGAAACAACATTTCTACAGCAGATCGAGGAGTTGCACGCTTCTTCTGATACGAGGGATCTCCTCATTCAGAAGCTCATCCAGGAACCCGGTCATCCAGATGTGGTTCAACTGTTCCAGAGCGTCAAATGCCTTAGCTGGAGATTGAAAGATATAGAGTTCCCTAGGGTTTAATTTCATATTGTTGTACTTGGATTACCCACAGGCTTGTTGTGGGATTCCTTATATGTGATGTACTTTTGTTGTTATTTTGTTTGGTACCCTTCAGGGACGTTGTATTTTCAAATTCCAGTTTATATGATTTCTTCCGGATTTCTTGTTCGTTATTTGCACCAACACGGGATAATGAGCACCAATTCTCCACAACCGTCATTATGTCTGAATATTACTTGGGTCTTCTTCCCAATTCTTATCTTCTTAATGCCAGGACCGGACACAGGAAAATACTCGGGAATAAAAGGAACACATTGCATTGCATACACATCATTTGCATTTTGTCTTTGTCTTTGCAGGTTTTTCTTCGAGATGTCTAATTTATCTGTGTTCACCAGGCAAAGATTGCGAGGGCCGCCAAGACCCGGTACATTCGACAAAATATTCCTCATCGGTACGCGACCCGCAGTAATCAAAGAACAGCAATGGACGCCATGCAGACAGAACTCAACGATGTCCGTACCAAGATGGCAGAATTTATGACTCTGATGCAGGGGATGGCCCAGGGGCAGCAGGAGCTGAGAAATGCAATTCAAGGGTTAACTCCTCCTAACACTAATGCTCAGGCAACTACTTCCGGCGGACTAGGGGCTCCTCCCAATACTAACAACGGTACAGGTGGACCTCATGTTCCAGATCCAGCTATGGCTACGTATGTTCCTGTGCAGGACAGGCAGGAAGACCAATTCCAGTACTTCAACAATGATATGGGTTTCGGCGGTGACGGGAATCTCAACGACTTCTTGGTGCTTGCAGAGAAGGTCAAGGCCTTAGAGTGCAAAGATACTTTGGGAATCGACGTGTCAGATATGGGTTTAGTACCTGGGGTGGTCATTCCACACAAGTTCAGGCCACCAGCATTTGATAAATACAACGGCAGCTCTTGCCCGAAAACTCACCTACAAGCCTTCTACAGGAAGATTGCGGCCCACACGCGAGACGAGAAATTATGGATGTACTATTTCCAGGATAGCCTCTCAGGAGGGTCCTTGGAGTGGTACATGAAGTTGGAAAGGAGCTCTATTAGAAGTTGGAAGGATTTGGGAGAGGCCTTCCTCAGACAATATCAATACAACATTGACATGGCACCTAGCCGTACTCAGCTTCAAAGCTTGACACAGAGGAGCTCGGAGAGCTTCAAAGACTATGCACAGAGGTGGCGTGAGGTGGCCGCCCGAGTGCAACCACCTTTACTGGAAAGAGAGATGGTCGATCTTTTCCTGAATACCCTCCCAGGGCATTTCATGGAAAGGTTGGCTGGTTGTTCCTCAAGTGGCTTCTCGGACATTATCCTGACGGGAGAAAGAATTGAAAGTTGGCTCAAACAGGGGGAAATTCAGAATGGAAGCGCTTCGGTGTCTGGTATCAAGAAACCCTTTGTGAAAAGGAGGGAAGGAGAAACAGGAGCAGTATACGCACAGAGAGGAATGATGCACCAAGGATATTATCAACAAGTGGCCCCCGTCACTATTTCAACTCCTCCAGTTCAACAACGGGTTCAGCCTCCACAGCCGCAACGCTCACAGGGGTATCAGCCAAGACCCCCTCGTCCGTACTACCCTCGGAAGCCGAGGGATAGACATTTTGAAGCTCCACCAATGTCTTACTCCCAACTATTGAAGAATCTCTTGCAGCTTCAAATGATTCAGCTCCGTACCTTGCAACCTCCGAGGCCAGGCCAAATTCCTGAAGGTTATGACTCGAATGCTAGATGCGAGTTTCATTCCGGAGCTCCCGGCCATAGTACTGAGAATTGTAAAGCGTTGAAGCATGTTGTTCAGGACTTGTTGGATTCTAAAGCGATCAATTTCGCTCCCTCTCCTAATGTGCTAGAAAATCCCATGCCTCCTCACAGGGGCACGGTTGGTGCAATTGGTGAAGGGGAGAAATTGAATTTGGTGGATGATGTAGATGACTTGCAGACTTCATTGGTTGCTATCAAGGTTTGTTTGTTGAAGAAAGGCATTTTCCCCGGATGCGAGGATGTTTGTTCAGAATGTACAGAGGCTACCAACGGTTGTAAAAGATTGAAGGCCGAAATTCAAGGTATGATTGATGAAGGAGAGCTGCAATTTGATAAGATTGTGAAAGAGAGTGAAGTATCTACGGTGACTATCTTTTATGATCCATCCCAAGTTCCTTCGCGTGCCAGAGCAGCACCAATAACTATTACTACTGCTGGACCCATAATGTACCAAAGTGACAGGGCAGTTCCTTGGAATTACGGTGGCGAAGTGTATTGCAACGGCCAGAGACAAGAGTTGGCCACGACTAGTATAACCCCAGCTCAAGTAGAGAATGTTGGAGTAGGGGGTTTTACTATAAGCGGAAGACTATTTGCGCCGGAAGCACTGAGAAGCAATGTGATACCACCCAGGGATACTGCCGAAGCCCAAGCTAGAGCCGGGGGAAAGCAACCAGTAGTTGCCAATGATCCAACTCCATCAGCTGATCCAGATCTCACCTTTGATAATGAAGCCGAAGAATTCCTGAGGATCATCAAGAAGAGTGACTATAAGATTGTAGATCATTTGCAGCAGACGCCGTCAAAGATCTCCATCTTATCATTACTCATGTGTTCGGACTCTCACAGGAAGGCCCTTTTAAATATTCTGAACAAGGCATACGTGCCTCAGGATATTTCCGTAAACCAGCTAGAAACGGTGGTGTCCAGTGTTAATGCCAGTCATGGATTGGGTTTCACGGACTTGGACTTAACTTCTGATGGGCGTGCTCACAATCGGGCATTGCATATTTCTCTGGAATGCAAGGGTGCAGTACTCTCCCATGTGCTGGTGGATACTGGTTCATCTCTGAACGTCTTGCCTAAGAAGGCATTGATGAAGCTGGACTATGATGGAGTGGTGCTAAAGCCCAGTGATCTAGTAGTTCGGGCATTCGATGGATCAAGAAGATCGGTGTTTGGAGAGGTGGAGTTACCTATCAAGATAGGTCCACAAGTCTTCAACACCACGTTTTACGTGATGGATATCCAGCCGGCATATAGTTGTTTACTTGGAAGACCCTGGATACACTCGGCAGGAGCGGTTTCTTATACACTTCATCAGAAATTAAAGTTCGTCTGGGAAGGTCAAGTTGTGACAGTCAGCGGGGAAGAAGATATCTTCGTCAGTCATCTAGCCTCATTCAAATATGTGGAGATGGATGGCGAAATAGTCGAAACCCCATGTCAAGCTTTTGAGCCTTTGAAGTCCGAGCAAGCGTCCGCCGTAGCAACTTCTCCTGCAGTACCGAAGAAGGGGGTTTCCATAGCTTCGTATAAACAAGCGCTAGAGCTAGTAGAATCTGGAGTGCGAGAAGGCTGGGGCAACCCAGTCGAATTGCCAGAGAAGAAGGACATGTTCGGGATTGGTTATCACCCTGGAGGATCTTCGTCTGAAACAAGTACAAAAGGTTGTCAGAGCCCGGTCACTTTCACAAGTGCAGGAGTGATAGACTACGGAAACATCAGCGCAGTGCAGGATGAAGCTGTTGATAGTGACTGTGACTTGGATGAATGGATTAGGCCTGCCGTCCCAGGAGCTCAACTTAGCAACTGGACGTCAGAAAGGCTCATTTCAGTAACATCTTTTGAAGAGTAATATTTTTTGTTTTTGTTTTCCTGTATTAAAGCACTATGTCTTGCCCGGGGCATAGCGGCTTTTTGTAAGGGTTCATTTGTTCATTAACACAATCATTAATAAAATTGAAGTTTCACATTCATTTCATGTTGTTCTCTGTCTTTCGTTTTTTACTTTTGTTTTTCAAAAAGAAAGAAAAGTTTTAAAATGGCAATGTTTCTCATTTTATCAAGTTGTTGCTAAAGCCTTGCATGAATCATCATTCATGCAGGTGCTCGTCACCGGATCTTATCAATGACGACCCTGTTATGGCTAAGTATGACTTCGACAATCCAATTTATCAAGCCGATGAGGAAGGTGAAGAGGATTGTGATTTACCCGAAGAATTGGCCAGACTGTTCAAACAGGAGGAGAAGATGATTCAGCCGCATGAGGAAGATGTTGAAGTGATAAACCTGGGTACTGAAGAGGACAAGAAAGAAGTCAAGATCGGAGCTGCATTAGAAGAATCTGTCAAGACTCATTTGATGGCTATGCTTCGAGAATACGTTGACGTCTTCGCATGGTCCTACCAAGATATGCCGGGTTTAGACATTGACATTGTGGTACACAAGCTACCTCTCAGAGAAGGTTGTCTTCCGGTAAAGCATAAGTTGAGGCGCACGCGTCCAGACATGGCAATTAAAATAAAAGAAGAAGTGCAAAAACAGTTTGATGCTGGCTTCTTGGCCGTGACTAGTTATCCTCCATGGGTTGCTAATATTGTGCCGGTTCCTAAGAAAGATGGCAAAGTCAGAATGTGTGTGGATTACAGGGATTTGAATAGGGCCAGCCCCAAAGATGATTTCCCTCTACCTCACATAGATGTACTTGTCGATAATACTGCTCAGTTTTCCGTGTTCTCTTTCATGGACGGATTCTCAGGCTATAATCAAATCAAGATGGCTCCCGAGGATATGGAAAAGACAACTTTCATCACTCCTTGGGGCACCTTTTGTTACAAGGTCATGCCGTTTGGTTTAAAGAATGCAGGAGCTACCTACCAACGGGCAATGGTGACGTTGTTTCACGACATGATCCATCATGAAATTGAGGTTTATGTTGATGACATGATAGCAAAGTCCCAGACAGAGGAAGAGCACTTGGTCAACCTGGCAAAATTGTTTGATAGGCTTCGAAAGTTCAGACTGAGGTTAAATCCGAATAAGTGTACTTTCGGGGTTCGTTCTGGCAAGTTACTCGGTTTCATTGTTAGTGAACGAGGAATTGAGGTTGATCCGGCCAAGGTGAAAGCAATCCAGGAAATTCCTGAGCCGAAGACTGAAAAGAAAGTGCGTGGCTTCTTAGGGAGACTAAACTACATTGCACAGTTTATTTCTCACCTAACGGCCACGTGCGAGCCCATCTTCAAGCTTCTGAGGAAGAATCAGGCCATTAAATGGAATGAAGACTGTCAGCAGGCCTTCGACCGAATCAAAGAATATTTGTTGGAACCACCAATTCTTATGCCTCCAGTGCCAGGAAGACCTCTGATCATGTATCTCACTGTGCTGGAAGGATCGATGGGATGTGTACTGGGTCAGCAGGACGAGTCTGGTCGAAAAGAGCATGCCATTTATTACCTTAGCAAAAAGTTTACCGATTGTGAGACACGATACTCACTACTCGAGAAAACTTGCTGCGCTTTGGCATGGGCTGCTCGCCGACTAAGACAGTACATGCTGACACACACTACTCTCTTAATTTCCAAGATGGATCCTGTGAAATACATCTTTGAGAAGCCGGCTTTGACAGGAAGAGTGGCCCGTTGGCAGATCATACTCACGGAGTATGACATACAATACACTTCACAAAAAGCTATCAAGGGGAGTGTGTTGTCAGAATACTTGGCCCAGCAGCCGATTGATGATTATCAACCCATGAGGTTTGAGTTTCCGGATGAGGACATCATGTTCCTCAAGTCGAAAGACCATGAAGAACCACTTCCGGAGGAGGGGCCTGACCCCGAATCCAAATGGAAGTTGATGTTTGACGGGGCTGTGAACATGAATGGGAGTGGAGTCGGTGCTGTTATTATCTCACCAGAAGGAGTCCACACACCTCTTGCCGCTCGGTTGACCTTTGAGTGCACTAACAACGAGGCAGAGTATGAAGCTTGCATCATGGGGATCGAAGAGGCAATAGACTTGCGAGTCAAGAACCTTGAGATCTTCGGAGATTCTGCTTTGGTGGTAAATCAGGTCAATGGCAAATGGCTAGTTCATCAAGCTCGTTTGATTCCTTACCGAGATTACGTCAGGAGGCTGTTAACCTTCTTTACCAAAGTAAAGCTGAGCTATGTTCCTAGAGACGAAAACCAGTTCGCCGATGCTCTCGCAACTTTATCGTCCATGATCAAAGTTTGTCGAGAAAATTTCGTGCCTCAAATTTCGGTCTCCAGGCTTGAAAGACCGGCTTATGTCTTTGCAGTTGGTGATGGTGAAGATGATAAGCCTTGGTACCACGACATCAAACAATTCCTGAACACTCAAGAATACCCGGCTGGGGCATCCAGTAAAGATAAGAAAACTCTTAGAAGACTGGCGGGAGGTTTCTTCTTGAATCAGGATGGTGTGCTATACAAACGGAACTTTGACATGGTGCTGCTCAGATGTGTGGACAGACACGAGGCAGACCTGTTAATGCAGGAGGTTCACGAAGGCTCCTTTGGTACCCATGCTGGTGGACATGCCATGGCCAAGAAACTATTGAGATCGGGATATTATTGGATTACCATGGAGTCTGATTGTTGCAAATACTCCCGTAAATGCCATAAGTGTCAAATTTATGCTGACAAGGTCCATGTGCCTCCGAATCCGTTGAGTGTCATGTCTTCACCGTGGCCATTCGCTATGTGGGGCATCGATATGATTGGAAAGATTGAGCCAACAGCTTCTAATGGGCATCGCTTCATCCTAGTTGCTATTGATTATTTCACGAAGTGGGTTGAAGCAGCTTCCTACACCAATGTCACTAAACAAGTGGTTGCTCGATTTATTAAGCGGGACATCATCTGCCGGTATGGAGTCCCTGAAAGGATCATTACTGATAATGGTTCTAACCTCAACAACAAGATGATGGCTGACTTGTGTCGAGACTTCAAAATAGAACACCACAACTCTTCTCCATATCGTCTGAAGATGAATGGCGCCGTCGAGGCGGCTAATAAAAACATCAAGAAGATTGTTCAGAAGATGGTTGTGACGTACAAAGATTGGCACGAGATGTTACCATTCGCGTTGCATGGGTACAGAACATCAGTACGCACTTCAACTGGGGCAACTCCATTCTCATTAGTATATGGTATGGAAGCAGTTCTACCAGTCGAAGTGGAAATCCCCTCATTGAGGTTGATGATGGATATCAAGCTAGATGAAGCTGAATGGCTCCGATCCAGGTATAATCAATTGAGCCTCATTGAAGAGAAGCATCTAGCAGCTGTATGCCATGGACAGTTGTATCAGCGACGAATGAAGCAAGCTTTTGACAAGAAGGTGCGACCACAGAGGTACATGCCAGGAGATTTAGTGCTGAAAAGGATTCTTCCTCCTCTCAACGATCACAGGGGCAAGTGGACACCCAACTATGAAGGACCGTTTGTGGTTAAAAAGGTTTTCTCAGGCGGAGCCTTGATGCTGACAACCATGGACGGAGAAGACTTTCCATCCCCTGTCAATGCAGACGCAGTAAGAAAATACTTCGTGTAAAAAGGACCCGCTGGATAAAAACAGAATAAGGATCCAAGCAAAAATGGGCATCCTGGCGAGCCAAAAACAGAATGAAAAGGCTCGGGCAAAAGTTAGGGAAATTTTGAAAAAAAATGTACACCCGCTGAGTTGAAAAGCCACATCGGACAACTCAGGCAAAAAAGGGTATCCCGGTGGATTGAAAACCCGAAAGGGCGATCCACGCAAAAGAGGGATTAACACGAACGACTGCGATCTGCGAGATCCATGACCTACCTACAGTTGAGGCTATCCTAAGGGTTAAAGATCAGTTCACTTACTTTTCTCAGGAGGCAAGAGAGCGGAACGTCTTGAAGACATACGAGTCATAACCGGGTTGATACTTGATGAGATTCATTTTTTCACATTGCCAATAGGGTAGTTTGTTTTTCTTTTAGTTGTTCCCTCATTTCAGGGAACCGCTTCCTTTGTATTGCCTATTCAGGGCCACCTTTCAAAATCAATAAAAATTCAACTTCAATCAATTGACCATTTTAACTTGTTGTTTTTACTTTTTCATCTAGCATTGATTGATTGTGAAAACGTCTAGCAAATGGTAACTTGCATTGTGTTATGAACATTTGAATGCTTTTCTAATTCGTGCAGGAGAATAGAAACATTTAATACAACTCTGAAAGGGTGCTGAGATACCTAGACAATGATTCATGCTATGAGCCTGGGGCAAGCAGGTCCCAAACTGATTCTCTATGTTGCAGGTACTATCGATTGTGTTCATGCAGGTACAGGTGCTGATGTTGCTAACAAAGTTAACAACAATTATCCGGGATGAGCATTCCCTTTTGTTTGAGCAGAAACAAATGTCTCCTAGGGTGTTTCCAATCATCCCCATCCATGTGCCAGTTGAAACTTCACCCAACAAGGTAGCAAAGAGTGGGTGCAATCCCCAAGCAGAAGTCTCCTTGCAGACAGGGGCAATTCTCGGCAGTATAGGGAGTGTCTTGCCTCCCCGGCAGTTGCTCCCTCAGCAGTGTCATGCCTTTGGTTCCCAGGAAGTCCTCACTTCCCCATCAGAGTTCAAGAATGGCCCATTTCCAGCAGGGTCTTGGCGCTCCCATCTCAAAGTCCAATTTATTTTTGGCAGTGGCGGCTATTCTGAGCTAGTGAATTATTAACAGCTTTCCCCGCAGAGTTGTTTCCTCCCCACCAGGATGAACTAGATCAATGCAGTGATCATCGTTTCTCCCCAGCCAAGCTATCTGGGATACCTGCAGTCTCCTTATCAGGAGATCTCCTTTGCATTGTCATTCGCATAATCATCATTGCGTCTGCATCCTCCAAAGCGTAGCATTTCAATCATCATGGAGCATTACGCCATAAGTCCAAACATATGCATGCCAGTATGGGCCAGTTTTGAGGTATATTACGTACGACTTATAATATCTTTTCAACCTGAAGTACTCCGCACAGAGGTTACCAATATCATTTTTCAGACATCCTTGTCTTTTCAAGTCAATGTTTGTCACTTGTTCCGCGTCTTGTTTGGTAACAGTCGCATTACAGGTTCTCGTTTTGTACAATGGTCCTTTTTGCTTGGGCTCTCATTTATGTACAATGATCCCGTTCCATCTTGTCCTATTTTCTTTGTTTGGTTACCGCATGCGGCCGGTATACCTTTGCGTCTCCATTCGAGGATGGTTTCGTGTTAGATCCGAGGATCTTTTGATTTGTCATTCGAGGATGGCATTTCTTTTCTTCAAGTCCTTCCGAGGTTGGTCTTGTTGTTGTGGCTATTATTCGAGGATAGTAGTTCACTTTTTGAGCTTATTGATCGAGGTCAGTTTGTCTCTTTTGCAAAGTCTGTCTGAGGTCAGCTTTGTGTTTGGTTATCAGTCGAGGCTGGTATACCTTCGCGTCTCCATTCGAGGATGGTTTCGTGTTAGATCCGAGGATCTTTTGATTTGTCATTCGAGGATGGCATTTCTTTTCTTCAAGTCCTTCCGAGGTTGGTCTTGTTGTTGTGGCTATTATTCGAGGATAGTAGTTCACTTTTTGAGCTTATTGATCGAGGTCAGTTTGTCTCTTTTGCAAAGTCTGTCTGAGGTCAGCTTTGTGTTTGGTTATCAGTCGAGGCTGGTATACCTTCGCGTCTCCATTCGAGGATGGTTTCGTGTTAGATCCGAGGATCTTTTGATTTGTCATTCGAGGATGGCATTTCTTTTCTTCAAGTCCTTCCGAGGTTGGTCTTGTTGTTTGTGGCTATTATTCGAGGATAGTAGTTCACTTTTTGAGCTTATTGATCGAGGTCAGTTTGTCTCTTTTGCAAAGTCTGTCTGAGGTCAGCTTTGTGTTTGGTTATCAGTCGAGGCTGGTATACCTTCGCGTCTCCATTCGAGGATGGTTTCGTGTTAGATCCGAGGATCTTTTGATTTGTCATTCGAGGATGGCATTTCTTTTCTTCAAGTCCTTCCGAGGTTGGTCTTGTTGTTTGTGGCTATTATTCGAGGATAGTAGTTCACTTTTTGAGCTTATTGATCGAGGTCAGTTTGTCTCTTTTGCAAAGTCTGTCTGAGGTCAGCTTTGTGTTTGGTTATCAGTCGAGGCTGGTATACCTTCGCGTCTCCATTCGAGGATGGTTTCATGTTAGATACGAGGATCTTTTGATTTGTCATTCGAGGATGGCATTTCTTTTCTTCAAGTCCTTCCGAGGTTGGTCTTGTTGTTTGTGGCTATTATTCGAGGATAGTAGTTCACTTTTTGAGCTTATTGATCGAGGTCAGTTTGTCTCTTTTGCAAAGTCTGTCTGAGGTCAGCTTTGTGTTTGGTTATCAGTCGAGGCTGATATACCTTTGCGTCTCCATTCGAGGATGGTTTTGTGTTAGATCCGAGGATCTTTTGGATTGTCATTCGAGGATGGCATTCTTTTCTTCAAGTCCTTCCGAGGTTGGTCTTGTTGTTTTGTGTGGCTCTTATTCGAGGATAGTAGGTCACTTTTTGAGCTTATTGATCGAGGTCAGTTTGTCTCTTTTGCAAAGTCTGTCTGAGGTCAGCTTTGTGTGTGGTTATCAGTCGAGGCTGGTATACCTTCGCGTCTCCATTCGAGGATGGTTTCGTGTTAGATCCGAGGGTCTTTTGATTTGTCATTCGAGGATGGCATTTCTTTTCTTCACGTCCTTCCGAGGTTGATCTTGTTGTTTTGCGTGGCTATTATTCGAGGATAGTAATTCACTTTTCGAACTTATTGATCGAGGTCAATTTGGCTCTTTTGCAAAGTCTGTCCGAGGTCAGTCTTTGTTGTTGATGGTCATCGCCTGCGGCCGGTATACCATTGTATTTCTATTCGAGGAGGGTTTTAGTACCGGATCCGAGGATCCCATGTGAGTGGTCATTCGAGGATGGCATTCTTCCCAGCATATTCCCACCTGGTCTTATGTTCCCCGTTACCTATTCAGAGGTCAAAATCAAAAAAAATATAAGTAAATAAATGGGCGGATGGCATTTCCATCACCCTCAGTGCGCAAATTTTCAGGTCTTATTCGAGTATTCAATCACTCCATACCTTGAACGTCTAAAAGCTGTTGCAATTATCCGATCAGGTCTGCAGTTGATTGAATAGGGGCAGCTGTAATACCTCAAAATTTGCCCTCATATTTATTCTCTCTACTGGCGTATCATTTCGCATTCATCTGCATTTAATATCATATTAGTGCATTTCATGGATTTCTGAAGCATGTGATTCAGGCCCCTTGAATCTAGGGTTTCGCTCCTTATCTGTATCTGTCAGAGATTGAAATGGTGGAGAATATTCACTGGGTATTGGTTCTACTTCGAATGCGGGTGTTCAGTTGTGTCTCAATTTAGATGGGAGTGTGACTTAATTTTGGTCAAATTATTGAAATATCACTGCAGCGGCAAGATTATTTTGGGACACTGGACCATCTCTTAAACAGTGCATATTCAGTGATCATGTTGTCGTGTGCCGAGATTCATTCGTTTATCAAACAGTGTTCGTGTTGGGTTTGGTTTGAACTCTCAGTTTATCAGTGATTTCATCTGGATTAGAATGGTCATGGCATGGTTCAGACGATTCAAAGAGGTGTGACTAACCTGGAAAATTATTCAGTGGCTCGGAAGTGGGTACGTTGTTGGAAAGAATTCAAAATAAGCTTTGGGCCAAAATTGAGATACCATATCCATTCGTTCTCATTGTCATAAGCCATTCCCGATTATTCTAGTCCTCTTTCATTCTTCAATTCCCATTTTCTTTTACGTTTCCATCAATTCATTTTCAGTTTTCCATTTATCCTTTTTCCCGTGATTTGTTTTGAACCATCTCTCAATTTTCATAGCCCATGTCAAACTCATGTACTCTCCTTGTTTATTTTTGCACCATTTAAATTCATTGGTGAATTTCGCTTTATAACCATCACCAAAATAATAGGAAGTCATTTCTTTTTGTTTTCATCATAGTATCCAAGTCATTAAATTAATTTCCATTTAGTTATACTAAATCCAAATCCGTGTCTAATAAAATCCATTTATAACATCTCTTATTTCCGGTTAACATTCTTTTTAATTCCATGTTTTGCCAATCCCATGACCAATTTTTAAGCATACTTTTAAAGTTTGTTTTGTGTTGGCTCATTTAACGCTCATTAATACAATATGATATTGTCATTTTTGGAGTTTATGTATTGTAACAAAGAATATATGTGTTAAGGGCAAAAATTCAATTACAAAAGCTAGAAGAAATATACAAACAAAAAGGGAGAGGAAACAGTTACAAGTTGATTCTAGGAGAAAATTCTATTACACCAAAATTGGAAAAGTCAATTACATCCAAAATGTTCAACAAAATTCAGAGAGTTTAATTTTAAAAGTCAATTACAAGTCTAAACTGAAATTTGGTTACAAGGAGGGGATTTACACCAGTAAACTTCAACAAAATTGATACAAGAGGTCCTAACATAAACTTCTAATGGATGCATTTTTATCCAGCAAGAATGCTATACAAATTCAGAAGAAAAACTACAAAAAAAAAAAAGAGGCTTCTTTGTCCATTGTTCAACTTCAATCCGCATCAACTTGGAACCAAACTACATCAACCTTCGACAACCACGCCTGCAAATAAGAACCAATACCATCATTCAAATTCAGGTCCATGTTGAAACAGAAATTGGAATAGAAAAAAAATACTATGACATAGAGATTACAAGGGTACGAATCTGAATTCAGGAGCAAAAAAATTACACTCAAAAGAGGAGAATTCAGGACAAGTAAAAACCACAATTCATGAATTATTCACCTAAGCTATCACATAAGTTCAGTTAGCTTATGATTTACTACCAACAGAATTTCACGAAAGAAAAGAAGAAATCAAGAGAAGCTTAATAACAGGATTGGAAGGAGAATCATAGTGGAAAAAAGGCATAGCAGAATCAATAATGAGCTGAGTTTACAACAATGCATAATAGAATCAGGTTCTAACTGAAAAAATAACTAAATTCTAACAGAATCATAACTGAATTGAGTGAGTTGAATTCACCTGAAGCTTCCGGAGTTTTCTGTGATCAGTGTCTATATATCAGAACCAACCTCACACCAGTTTTTTTTGGCTTCCTTTCCTTGAACCTTCTTTCACACCATTTCTCTCTTTCCTCATGAACCAGCCCCATAATCATCTTTAACCCTCATAAGCTCCTTCCTCTTTTTCAAGGATCCGGGACCTTTCTTCCATTTCCAATTTTCATAACTTCCCTCAGCCTGATTCAATCTCCCCTAATCATGGATATCTCAATGCTGCTGTACCTACATCAGTAACCTGTGAAAGAAAGTGAAACGCAAACATCAAGGAAATCAATGATTAGGACGAAACTCAGAATCACATGAGAAGAACAAGAGCAAACTATAACCAGTCTTCATCTTCTCCCTGTGTCACTTCCTGCGGATTCGGCAGCGGCATCATCTCACTTTTCGCCTCCAACAACTTCATTCATCATCATCAAAGACCTGCCAAAAATTTTGCCAAAGATCAGCACAAGAACGTGCACCAGTTTACAGCATCAGGAATCAACAACAATAGCAAAAACAAATAGAAGAGTTACCTGAAGGAAATGGATTTGCGAATTTATCAATGTTAGCAGAGGAAGAAGCAGTGGAATCTATGTCAATCTGAGATACGGTCGCTTCAGTCCGTCAGTGAATTGTTCATCAACAACGTGCAAACATTAATCCGCACGCACGAGATTGCATCAAGTGAAGCTGCGGTTTCGGGAAAGCTCTCACCTCGTGCATCATTTGTCTC
The DNA here is from genome assembly GCA_963966055.1 of Lathyrus aphaca. Taxonomy (NCBI): domain Eukaryota; kingdom Viridiplantae; phylum Streptophyta; class Magnoliopsida; order Fabales; family Fabaceae; genus Lathyrus; species Lathyrus aphaca. Next base: position 17,454,603 of record OZ014525.1, read on the forward strand.
GGCCTGTTACACGCTCATCAATCAAGACGCCGAATCTTTGACGAAATCTTTCGCTTCCAGGTACGACATTCTTTCGGTATTCATAGGCTTCGATCATCTGTGGTTTTTGTTAAGATAAGAGCAGTGAGAGTTTCGGTTCTTCCAAATTAGGGATTAGGTTTAGTTGATGATGTAGGTTAGGGTTAATGGTGGCGGAAAGGAAAGGGTGAGGGTGAGACGGTTTGACGACGGTGTGAAGTCAAAGAAGGATAAGGAAGGTTAGGTTAGGAGATGATGTTGACGACGAATTTGAAGAGGAAAGGAAGGAGTAGGCTACGGCGGCGATGGAAGTAGAGAAAAGGAGTTTGATTATGGCGGAGGAAGAAGAAAGAACTGAGGTTGTTGGTGACGGATTGCACGAAGAAGAAGGTAGCGAATCTGTGGCAGCCATAGTAATGCGGCGACGGGTTAGGTTTGTTCATGTGAAGGAGAGAGCTGCGGCGGCATAAGGGAGAGGATGAGAAGAGGAATTAGGGTTGATGTAGGTTATAGTTCAATTCATGTCTTGTGTAAATTTTATAATTTTATTATATTATATTTTAATTATAGTTAGTTCAGATTTAATTAATTTTGTAATAGGATTAGTAGTTAATTCATTAGATTAAGATTCAGTTTTTTCTTTAACTAAGAATTATACAAAAGAAATATTAGTTTAAGTTTTATTTAATCATGTTTCTTAATTAAGATTTTTTTTTAAAGAAAATATTAGTTTAATATTTTCTTTAATTAAGAGTTTTATAAAAGAAATGTTATAAGGTTAGCTTAATTTCTTTTTTCCTAATTTAAGTCTAATTTAGAAAGTTTTAGTTAAGTTTAGTTAATATTTTCTAAATTAAGATTGTTAGAAAATATTATAAGGTTAGTTTAATCTTAAATTAAGATTTTAGGAAAAATATTATATTAAATTATAGTTTAATTTTAGGAGAAATATTATAATAGGATTTTTAATTCATTTTTTTAGATTAAAGATTTAAATCATTTGTATATTAAGATTTTAATTCATTTTTAAGAATTAAGAAAATAGTATAAGATTAAGTTCTATTTAATTTTAATAAGTTAAGTTTTATGATAATTTGGATTGGACATTGTTAATTAAGTTGTCTTGTTAATTAATTCCAAAATAAACCATAAAGAAATTCATTAGGATAAGGTTATACTATTGTTAATTACACCTTCTTCCTTAAGCCCATAAAGAAACTGTAAATAATTGTTGAACACACCTCCCCCTTTATCCAACGAATGGGCCCTGGTTCTTTTCTTTCTGCACCCCATTTCTGAGCCCAGTTTATGAAAAGAACTAGGAAAATATACTAAGGACACCCCCTGCATTATTTCTTTAAGATTTTATTCTTAGTTAATTATAGTTTCAAATTAAATCTAATAAAAATAGGTAAGTGCTTAAGAAAATTCCCAAAAAAATTAAAGTATGATTCTAAGTCATTTTAGAAATGTTAGACATTTTTATTTTCTGGAATTTATTTATTTTTGAATTAATTCTGAATTTTTCTTTTAATTAGCTTTATTGGATTTCTCTTTTTAATTGTGCTGAATTTTGTTCATTTTATTTAAGTAGCTTCCAGCAATTTTTTTGAGCCATTCTTTTTTCTGTAATTAGAAGACCCATAATAGTTCTTAGGATTTTTTTTATGGAATTTTTAGGACCTTTTATCTTAGGTTTTAGTGATATAATCCTTAAGAAATAGTAGTTAATTCCTAGCTGGAAATAATTAATTGTTAGGCATAGAAAAAATAACATTTTTTAGAATCCATCTTAGTATAATGTTTTAGATAATGTTAGGATCCCATAGTTTAATTTTCATAATTTTTCTAGAAGATTTAATATTTTTTTAGAATATTAGTTTAGGCCTAGTTACACATAATTCCCTTAGTTTAGGCCATTAAAAGAAAATAAAGTTCAATATAAAATAATAGTATAGATTAGATTTAGCATTTAAATTTGGTATTAGACTTAGGTTTAGTTTAATTTGTTTTTCTTATAATGAATATTAAGATTAGCTTAAATTTAGTACTTAGGTGAAGTTTCATTTTCACTTAGAATTAGAATAAATAAAGTAGGCTATTTTTTTAATTCATGTCATCTAGTGCATTTGTAGAATTTTATTCCTTGTGTTTAATTTCATTTTTTGTTATTTTTATTGTTACAACTTGTATAAGATTCCCTCTTTGTGTTCTTAGAATCAACTTAACTTCATTAAGAAGTAAGTTGAATTCTAATAGTTTTATTTTCATTAGGAGTAGAAAACCTCACTAACCATTAGGATCACTTTGTAAATACATAACAAAGTTAGAATTGAGTCTTAATCCCTTAGATTTTACCTTTTATCAATTTGAGTCATTCTCTTCTTATCTTCAAACAAAAATCCAAAAACACTTAACAAATAAATGAAATGATTCCTTGTGTATAGCCTTATTCCATGAAGCACTTGCATTCATTCCATCTTGGAGTGGTGTAAGCTTGCCTATCATGATGCACAAGTCTCATCAAGGAATTGTTCACAAAGAAAGCTTAAAAAATACTTCTGCACATAAGCAACAAAAATACTTAATAAAGTTCAGCAAGCCAGTGAACTTAAACCCTAATCCTAGGAAACCAGTCTTGGATAAATTCTCCTTGCTGGGTATACTTGTTCTATTATTCCATCTTGGAATGTAGAGTCAAATGTACATTCCATGGAAAAGAGTTTGAATTCACTTCCTTGTGTCAAATTCATACAAAACTCATAAAAGCCAAAAACAAACAATAAGCGACTGTCCTGCGGGAACTTCTCTTCTCATTCACTCACAACGCGAACTCGCGACGACTTGTCTCGCATGCAAGACGGTAAACGCACTTGTACCAGACGAGCCTGCAACACCTGAGCATAGACATACGCAGTTCCAGCTGTAAAAAAAAAACACAAACAAATAATTCCCGCCTAGGTTAGGCGAACTACGTCGACTCTGATCCTCATTCTCCCGATGAGGTACGTAGGCAGCGGGGTAGGGCCCGTTCGAGCATATTCTTTATTTTCCCTACATTTTCCCATTTTACTCCCATTTGTTAATCTCATTTCTTTTCTAATTTCCATTTCATTCCAGATAGCTATTCTTTCAGTTAAACAGCATATTATTCTTCACCCTTTGAAAACAGACTTATAAGCGTGGATCCCGTCGGGTACGGCGGACGGATTGGGGTGCTAATACCTTCTCAATTCGTAACCGACTCCCGAACTCAGATCTTTGGTTCGCAGGACCTTGTCCTTTCCTTCTTCCTCAGGTTTGTGCAACATTACCTTTCCCATTCTTTCAGGATAAAAATGTCTGGCTGGCGACTCTAACCTTTCCGCGCCACTTTCGCGTTTGTACTAGGATGAAAATCCCGGGAGCGACACACAAACCTGAGGAAGAAGGAAAGGACAAGGTCCTACGAACCAAAGATCTGAGTTCGGGAGTCGGTTACGACCTGGGAAGGTATTAGCACCCCAGACCGTCCGCCGTACCCGACGGGATCCACGCTTGCTTGTTTGTTTCAAAGGGTAAAAAATAAGATGTTGCTGAATAAAACCGCTAAATGGAATGGAATGAAATGAGAAAGGAATAAGAAAAGAAAATAGAAAAAAAGGGGAAATGTAGGGAAAATAAAGAATGTGCTCGAACGGGCCCTACCCCGCTGCCTACGTACCTCATCGGGATAATGAGGATCAGAGTCGACGTAGTTCGCCTAACCTAGGCGGGAACTATTTGTTTGTGTTTTTTATGCTGGAACTGCGTATGTCTATGCTCAGGTGTCGCAGGCTCGTCTGGTACGAGTGAATTTACCGTCTTGCAAATGAGACAAGTCGTCGCGAGTTCGCGTTGTGAGTGAATGAGATGAGAAGAGAAGTTCCCGCAGGATAGTCGCTTGTTATTTGTTTTTTTTGTGTTTTAAGAGAAAGTATTTTTTGAATTTATTTGTTTTATGAAACAATCCCTTGATGAGACTTGTGCATCATGATAGACGAGCTTACACCACTCCAAGATGGAATGAATGCAAGTGCTTCATGGAATAAGGCTATACACAAAGGATCCTTTCATTTATTTGTTAAGTGTTTTTGGATTTTGTTTGAGATGAGAAAAGAATGACTCAAATTGCAAAAGGACAAACTAAGGGGACTAAGACACAACCCTAATTTTATTTGTTTATTTACAAGAGAGGTCTTATGGTTAATGAGGTATTCTAATCCTAAGAAAGAAAAGGAAAAGAAGAAAAAGAGAATTAGAAACTAACTTACTTCCTAAGGAAGTTAAGTTGTCTCTAAAGAAAGGGAAAGTCTAAAAGCAAAGCACAAGGTGCTAAGGCAAACACAATTAAAATGCATAAGAGATGGGAATGAAGTAATTCTTACCTCAATCTTCCCCCCTAAAAAACAAAAGTTAGCATGACAAGGCATATTGAAAGTAAAATAAAAGCATGAAAGCGATTAAGTACCATAAACGTCCTAGAATGAAACTAGGGTTCAAAATAAGACCTAAGTCTAAAGGTGAAGGTAACTAAAGGTCACATGACTTCTAAAGTCAGTAGATACATGCTATAGGTCCCTAAGTATGCTAGTATATCTCAAAAGATCAAACTATGTCAAACTATGTACAAAAAGTTCACCTAAGTTCACATAAATGCAAATTAGGGTTTATGGATGAAATATGAATGCGTATGGCTTACAAGCATGAATTAAAACATGAAATGAACATCAAAGTCAGTAGTGAATGCTTATGAAGATGGATGAATTAATATACAATCATGGATGCAATGGATTAGGCATATGGAGCAATGAGAAGAAGATATGAGAAGAAACGAACAAAAATCGCATAAGATCGCACATGATGAAAGTTAAGGAAAAATGGCATGTGAATATGCATGAAATGATTATGGGTCAGTATCATACAAGGTATGAGATGCAATTAGAATGCATGAATAAACATTAATGATTTCCACATAATTCAAGTCATTATTTAGAGGAGAAGAGAAATGAGTTTAAGTTAAAGTATGTCCACATAAGTATGCACTTTAAAGCACCAAAACAAACCAAATGAGTATGGTTCAAAAAATGACCTATGACTGGAATTAAAGACATATAAATAACCTATAATCAACTCCTAAAAGCTACCAAAAAGTTCCTCAATCAAATGGCATGAATGTCTTCTTAACATTTAGGTTATGCGACACATAAACACATGAATCAACCTAGGATCTAGGTGACATGGAAAAATAGCAAAAAGGCTTAAAAAATTATGAAATTAAATCCCTGGAATGATATAGTCATTATCTTACATTGTCCAAAAGGATTCTACAAAATTATTCACCAAAGTGCAAAAACAATTCCTTGATTAGCAAGGTAACAAAGCATGATCACCAAAAAACAACTCCACAAAGTGGATCAAAAAGGGCACTAAAAATTATGAAAAAAATGCTTAATGAGCATCAAAATGTCACAAATTACAGTGATTAATCATACACAAAAAATAGGTCTCACACCTATGGGGAAAAATTGTTTTTGGTCCCTTATGTCAAAACACTCCTTTTTGGGACAGCTTATGATCTAAAATCCAAATTAATTATTAAAACCACCCAAATATGGAATCAAAAAATATGAAAAATTAATTAAGAGGATAAGGATCACTCATGAATATTTACAGAATTTTATCACACCTAAAACTATTTTTAATAATTGCGACGAAACGGGCAAAAAAGTGGATTTTAAGGGAAAGTGAAAGGAATTGATCCTAATGGTTCGTAACCTAATCCCTAAGTTCCGAAATCGATACATATCATCAAAAATCACAAATAAATCCAATGCCTCAGGTGGGAGGGCTCAGTATGCACCTTAAGTTATATGGTCCTAAGCCGCATACGACTAAAATGATGCTTAAAAGTCGAAAAAGCTTGAAATTACTTACTTGATCGAAGTGTCGATTCCACACATAAAAGAAATCCAATAAAACTTCCAACAATGCATTGAGATCTCCATAAGAAAAATAAATGCTTATCTTCCATAAATTCTTTGTGAAGTCTTTCCATAATCGAAATCGATCCAATATTGATAAAAAAAAAACACTTATGAACCATTTAATCTAAATTAGTCCTAAACACTAATTAAAATTAGTGCAAAAATTCTAATTAATTAAAATAAAGGTCAAGAAACTAACAAAAGTGTTAATCATCAAAAATTAATTATCAATAAAATTAATTAAGACCTTAACAAGAACATTAATAAGAAACTTCTAAATAGAAATCCCTAATAGAAATGAAACAAACACACAAGGGAGGTGTATGGTTAAAAAATGCATGTAGATAGTAATAATGACCACAAGGCCCATTACTCTTCTTACATGCGCAAGTGGGGGCGCATTCAGGAAATTAGGGTGTGTGAATGGAGTTTAGGCCCAAATCATATGGGAAGTCCATAGGCAGGGGTTAAGGTGAAATCCGGATGGTGCATTAACGAATCCATGGTGCTGAACACCCTAAGCCCAATCCAAATTGCTTCTTGAAACCCTAATTTGAAACCTTAACCCTAAAGAAGCATCAGACCAACTTATGAACTTCTCCTTCTTCGTATTACCACTGTGGCGCACTTCTTCTTCTTCATAAAACAACACCTCTTCTTCTTTACAAAACAAAACCTCTCCTCCTTCACCTCCACCGTCACTGAAAAACAAGCAAAATCGCCGACGACGTACCTTCCTCACCACCTTGCTCGATCTTGACTTCATCATCTTCCCCGAACAAAACCCTCTTCCGCCGCCGTCAAGCTAATCGTTGTCGTCAAACCAATCGTCGTGCCGCCGTCAACTCAAAATCGGTCTCCTTAAATCGGTCAACAAAAATGACCTATGCGATGAGGAATCCAAATGGTTCTTCGTGATTCAATCGCATACGCACTCATCCCTCTCAAAGAACCTCCCCGTCAGCGTACAACATAACCTCGCCACTGTCACAGAGCAACCCAATGCCTTGCCGTCGACGAACAACTCAAACCTCGTCGTCTAAGAGCAACTCAATCTCGTCGTCGTTATGTAGCTATCGCCTCCGCCATCCTCAATTTCTCTGCCTCAAATCGATTAACAGAAATGGCATCTGTAATGATAAAGAACTCGGATCGTCCAGGTACGATTCGCACGATGAAATCTTACTCTGCGTTTTCTTTATCTTTTATGAAATTTTTCCTTCTTCTGTTGTGAATCGCCATCTGAAGTCGTTGTTGACGAACAACATCGCGTCGAATTGATATTATTGCGACCTACTTCCTTATGCAACAATGAAGGTTTCGTTGCGGTTACGCCCTTTGTATGCCTTCTTGCTTAATTGCTCTTGTTGGATTTTATATAGAAATTTGATTGTTTTGAATTCCTGCAGGTGCGATTGAAGTTGAGTTTGAAGCAATTTCACAAATTGCTGAAAGTTGGTGTGCTCTGAAGGAAGATTATGATGATTTGTGATGAGATTGATGAAGGTTCGACATGATATTAATGGTTTCAGAATCGGGAGAGGGAAGATAATCAAGAACACTAGAGGAGAGCAAATAGTTGTAATACCTCAAAATTTGCCCTCTCATTTTCATGCCTTTTAGCATATCCTTTCATACATTGCATTGCATTTAGATCACAATTGCATCATAAACATACATGAACATACATCTCCATTTGAGCTTTCACAGGTTGCGACTGACCTGTATTTCTTCATGCGGCACGTGCACAATAATCTCAGAAGAAGCCAAAAGTTCTCGGTTGATTCAGAGGAGTTTAAGCTGAATATCAGTTTTATGGTGCAGTTTGCAAAAGTTGTAACTTATGCTCGGAAACTCATTTTGGCTTGAAACTCAATAGTTTATACTGTTTCATTATTCTCTACAACTTTTGTGTTCGGCTCGGAGGCCAATTCATCAAGGAAAATGGCGGGAATTATTTGTTTTTGAAATTTCGGTTTCGCCGATTAACTGTGCTAGCGGTATTCAAGAGTTCGTAACTTCTGATTGGGTCAACATGTCTAAGAGATTCATATGCCAAAAGTTCCGTCTTGATATCCTTTCCAACTTTTAGGTTTTGGCCGAGAACTAATTCTTTGAAGAAGATCTCAGAATGTGCGAGTCTTTAGAGTCGACATAGTGAAAAACAGTGCTGAACCGGTGAGTTTTGAACACTAAAAAATTCATAACTCTTGGATCGTTTATCGAATTGGTGTCGTTTCGGTGCCTAAAGTTCCGTTTAGATGTTATCTTCATTATGTGAATTCAGTTTTGGTTCGGTCCAAGCGGAAGGATCTCGAAAATGCGAATTACCAATAAGGTTCTTTGATGCACTGCATTGTCTGTCAGATTTTGTAAAATTCATAACTCGGTCAATTTTCATCGGATTGCACCCGTTCTTGAAGCGTTGGTTCAAAAATTTTATCCTCTTCAAGTTCAAAGATAAATGCGAGTTTGAACGGTGCTCCAAAGATTATCGTTTTGGTTTATTTCACAAAACTGAAGTGCTGAACCGAAGAAAAAGGCTGAAAGTGGTTTCACGAGAAAATTCATATCTCTCTCGTCGTTTGTCCGGTTGAGCTTAGATTTTAACACCAGGTCACTGACTCATAGATCTACAACTTTGCTGACAAAGTCGAGTCGAGATTATGCTTCGAAGAGGTTGACCTCGTCACATTTTCGAGTAGCGGACACCAAATAAGCCGAAAAAAACAACTTATTCAGTGACGTCTTACAGCTTAAGCGTATCGATCGCACTCGATTTTGATCGTATGACGTTCGTTATTTTTGCATTGCAACCGTGATTCAGAGGCGGACGATGTTGTGGAAGGTTCAGAGTCGAAATTTCTTGCCGAAGATATTGTTATTTTCACTTAAGCCGAAATTCTACCTTTTGCCTTTCATTTTACACTCCACTATATATTCTTTTGACCCACAATTTGTCTCATAACTTCAATCATAATTTACAAACACCAAAAAACTCTCACAAACTCTCTCTAAAGGATCAAAGTCCATTCTCTCAATTCTTTCTCAAGAATACAACAACAACTTCATCAAGAACTCAAGAACACAACAATTCCGATCAAGCTTCCGGTAGCCGAGCCGCCACGAACCACCACCTCCGGTCAACTTCACCACCGTAAGACCACCATCTTCCGCCACCGGCAGCCGCGCGGCCTCTCCTCCGTTCATGATCGCGTCTCACTTCCTTCGGATTCGCAATTTCTTCGTCGATTCTTCATTCGGTAAGCTTCTTAAACTTTAATTCATGAATAATTGTTGAATTGTTTCTTGAATTGAATTTTGAAGTTGAATTAATCTTGTGGAGATTATGTGCATTGATTCATGATTTGATTATTGATTGATTCTTGATTAATTTATCCTAATAATTGTTGTGGTGCATGATTGAAAAGGCTTGGTAAAGTTGACATAGAATAATCGGTGAATGTTAGGTGTTTGACAAAATTCCTAAGAGAGCTAATTATTGTGACTTGATATTGATTGAAGTGCTTGACTTTTGAATTCATGTTTGTTTCATTGTGTAAATTCGGAATAGGATAGGTTGAAGCTTAATTGTTGATGTTGTTCATATGTCGCGTGTCGATAAGTGCGTTTTGGTCATAACTTCCTAACCGTAGCGCGTTTTCGCGAATGTGAATAGTGTAAATTGACTTTGTTGATTATTCTGGAGCCATTGGTAAACTTTTTAGTCGATTTCGGACAATTTTTTCCGGCTATTTCGCTACTGCCAGCCGATAAAATCGGCCAAAAAGTACCACTTCCGAGCGGAATTTTCAAAATCCGATTGCATATTTGAATCCGTTGGCACGTTTGCAAGTTACCATGCGATTTTCGTTCAATTCCGAGTCGGTGATTTTTGACACGTTTTTTTCGTTTTAAGGCTTTTTAAGTTCGGTTTGGTGCAATTTTGATGCATTGATCTTGTTTTGACTTGTACTTATGTTTGTTGATCATTTTCCATTCATTGCATGTAAATTTATTTGATTTTGGTTTGAATTTGCATGTTGTTTATGTTAGAGCATAAGTGCTGCCCCGTTTTGAAACGTAAATTTCAATGCATGTCCATGACTCGTACATTCATCTTTCTATTTGATTTTGAGTTGTGAGACATAGGTGCAACTTCCGGTTGCACCTCTTTTTTGTTTCTAATGTGTTTGTTGAGTTCATGCAAGGTTCTCGCAAAGATCTTAACGACGGTCGTTTGGTTGGTATTCCACTTTATTTGTGGGATACCTTTGGATTCAAATGATATTTTGTGTCGTTGTTTTTGTTTCGATTATGGGGGATCTTCACAAAGAAATTATGGAAGATGAGCATTTATTTTGCTCATGGGAGATTACAAGGCTTGGCTTGAAGTTTTTTTGGATTTCTTTTATGTGAAAGAATCGGCACTTCGACCAAGTAAGTAATCTCGATTCTCTACTTTAATGCATCATTCTAGTTGTATGCGACTTAGGATCATGTAACTTAAGGTGCATATTGAGCCCTCCCACCTGAGGCATTGGATTTATTTGTGATATATATTGATATGTGTCGATTTCGGAGTTTAGGGATTAGGTTACGGATTAGAGAATTCGATTCCTTTCACTTTCCCTTAAAATATCGTTTTTGCCCGTTTCGTCGCAATTATTAAAAATAGTTTTAGGTGTGATAAAATTCTGGAAAAATTCATGAGTGATTTTCTTCCTCTTAATTAATTTGTCATATTTTTTGTTTCCAGATTTGGGTGGTTTCAATATTTTATTTGGATTTTAGATCACAAGCTGTCCCAAAAAGGAAGGTTTTGGCATAAGGGACCGAAATCGATTTTTCCCCATAGGTGTGAGACCTATTTTTTGTATATGATTAATCACTGTAATTGGTGACATTTTGATGCTCATTAGGCATTTTTTTCATAATTTTTAGTGCCCTTTTTGATCCACTTTGTGGAGTTGTTTTTGGGTGATCATTCATTGCTACCTTGCTAGTCAAGTAATTGTTTTGGCACTTTGGTGCATAATTTTGTGGAATCCTTTTGGACAATGTGAGATAATGACTTTATTATTCCAGGGATTTAATTTCATAATTTTTAAAGGCTTTTTGCTATCTTTCCATGTCACCTAGATCCTAGGTTGATTCATGTGTGTATTTGCTCCATAACTTAAATGATAAGAAGGCATTCATGCCATTTTCTTGAAGGGATTTTTGGTAGATTTTAGGAGTTGATTATAGGTCATTTGTATGCCTTTAATTCCAGTCATAGGTCACTTTTTTGAACCATACTCATTTGGTTTGTTTTGTGATTCAAAGTGCATAATTATTTGAACATGTTTAACCTAAACTAGATTCTCTTCTCCTCTAAATAATAACTTGAATTATGTGGAAATCATTAATGTCTATTCATGCATTCTAATTGCATCTCATACCTTGTATGCTACTGAACCATAATCATTTCATGCATATTCACATGCCATTTTTCCTTAACTTTCATCATGTGCGATCTTATGCGATTTTTGCTCGTTTCTTCTCATATCTTTTTCTCATTGCTCCATATGCCTAATTCATTGCATCCATGATTGTATATTCATTCATCCATCTTCATAAGCATTCATTACTGACTTTGATGTTCATTTTATGCATTAATCCATTTTTGTAAGCCATATGCATTCATATTTCATCCATGAGTCCTAATTTGCATTTATGTGAACTTAGGTGAACTTTTTGTACATAGTTTGACATAGTTTGATCTTGTGAGGTATCCTAGCATCCTTAGGGACCTATATCATGTAGCTACTGACTTTAGAAGTCATGTAACCTTTAGGTACCTTCACCTTTAGACTTAGGTCTTATTTTGAACCCTAGTTCCATTCTAGGATGTTTATGGTACTTAATCGCTTTCATGCTTCGATTTTACTTTCAATATGCATTGTCATGCTAATCTTTGTTTTGTAGGGGGGAAGATTGAGGTAAGCCTCACTTCATTCCTATCTTTTATGCATTCTAAATGTGTTTTCCTTAGCACTTGGTGCTTGCTTATAGGTTTTCCCTTTCTTTAGAGACAACTTAACTTCCTTAGGAAGTAAGTTAGTTTCTAACTCTCTTTTCGTCTTTTCCTTTTCTTCCTTAGGATTAGAATACCTCATTAACCATAGGACCTCTCTTGTAAATAAACAAATAAAATTAGGGTTGTGTCTTAGTCCCCTTAGATTTTGTCCTTTTATCAATTTGAGTCATTCTTTCTCTCCTCATAAAGAAAAGCAATAAAACACATAATTAAAACCGAACAATCTTGTACGACACGAGACTTTGTTGCGGAGTGCTTATATGCGTCCTGTTTCGGGGCGAGGTGTAAATACTTCCCGCGATGGATAGGTCTTAGTACAAGACAGTTCACAAACAACTTCAAAACACTTCTCATAAAAGACAAAACAAACAATAAACGACTATCCTGCGGGAATTTCTCTTCTCATCTCATTCACTCACAACGCGAACTCGCGACGACTTGTCTCATTTGCAAGACGGTAAACGCACTCGTACCAGATGAGCCTGCAACACCTGAGCATAGACATACGCAGTTCCAGCTGTAAAAAACACAAACAAATAGTTCCCTCCTAGGTTAGGCGAACTACGTCGACTCTGATCCTCATTATCCCGATGAGGTACGTAGGCAGCGGGGTAGGGCCCGTTCGAGCACATTCTTTATTTTCCCTACATTTTCCCCATTCTTTCTTTCCATTCTCTTTTAGTTCCTTTCTCATTTCTTTTCCATTCCCATTCCATTTCCAGTAGCGGTTTTATTCAGCAGCATATTATTTCTCACCCTTTGAAACAAGCAAGCAAGCGTGGATCCCGTCGGGTACGACGGACGGATTGGGGTGCTAATACCTTCTCAATTCGTAACCGACTCCCGAACTCAGATCTTTGGTTCGCAAGGCCTTGTCCTTTCCTTCTTCCTCAGGTTTGTGCAACATTACCTTTCCCATTCATTCGGGATAAAAATGTCTGGCTGGCGACTCTAACCTTTCCGCGCCACTTTCGCGTTTGTACTAGGATGAAAATCCCGGGAGCGACAATAGTTTCAGAGAAATTTGTTAGAGTGTGGAGTGAATTGAATGTTGCAGAGAGTTGATATTTGTGATGGATGAAGGTTGAAGATTTTGAGAGTTCTTGAAGGTGGCTCAGAATTGACGAACTTGTTGCTATTGAAGCTTCTAAGAAGAATCTGAGATTCAAGAGATGAGGATTGAACAACCGAATTCAGAGGGAGTGAATTCTTGAAGGGAGAGAGCGTAGATGTGAGGGGAGGTTCTGTTGAATTGAGAGAAGGAACTTTTTTTCCTTCTTGTGTTGCAGTTAGCACCCGTCTCCCTTAGGCTTTTTTTTTTGTTTTCTGTTATATCTGTTGAGTTTTTCTGGAAAAAGTTTTTTCTGTAACTGATTTCTCCCTTTTTTTTTGTAATTTTTCTTATATATTATCCCTTAAGGATTTTCTTTTTTTTCCTGGAATCTGTATTTTCATTTTTTGAACCTGATACAAGAATTGAATTCTAGATGAACTTTTATTTTGTTTATCTTCTTTATTCTTACTATTATTTTTTTCCAAATCTTGTCAAAAAAGATCAATCCCCTCTAAAACAATATGGTCTCATTGGTAATGTATAACTTGATTAAAGTTGGAGTTTTGAAATTGATATCAAGATTGGAAAAAGAAATAATGAAGTAATTAGAACAAAAAGAATGGTTTCAAATTCTGATGTTAAGAGTGGCAAAGATTTATTTGACCAATGGACCCGAAAAACATGGTTAATATTTGGACAATGGGCTTAATTTGAATATGGAAATGGATAATTGCCAATGAATTGAAATTGGATTAGAAAGAAAGAATTTGTAAATGGGCAAAAAAAAGGATATAAATGAACATTAAATGGATAGAAGATGATTATGGTAATTGGATTTAAAAATTGACTTTGGGCCTAAAAAAGGTCCTGCCTCATTTAGTTGTTGGATTGAACAGTTGCAATAAGGTTAATTGGATTTAAAAGTGGTTTGAAATATGGAATAGAATTCAAAAAGAATATTGGTTGGAAAAAGGTATTAGAAATGGATTTTATGGGCACATGGACTTGAAATTAGGATGGGCATAGTGATATGGTCTTATGGTACCAAAAATAAATGGTTAATGATGTTCAAAAGTAAGAATGTGGAATGGTAAAAGGGATTGTGAAATGGTTTAGCATGAACTAAGTTGAATCGAAAAATGGACTGGAAATGGATATTGCGGACCTTCGAATGACCTTGAATTACAATCTCCCTTGTGATAACGATGAACCGAGAAAACTCAACGAAACCAGCATGTATCCGAACAACATTTCAATCCAAATAATCTTTGCAACCGACCATAATGAAATCCTTTGGTTCTTGCACAGAGATGATGAGATCGAACCCAAAAAATCACATTTGAGGCTAGATTGGATCAATCCATGACTTAATCTATGAACTTGTGGTTGGATGAACTTTGATAGAAAGATGCTCCTAATGCCATTAGCCCATACCTTCATCTTAATCCGAGCACTATAGCCAGATAAATCACCTCCGAATAGGAAGAGTTATATCACCAGAAGAGGCTTTTGATTCCATGCCTTATGAGCCCATGAAATGAACAATTATGATGTTATGACCTAATGGGAAGATGCAGATGAAATGCAAAGCGGTAAGCCAGTTAAGGTAAAAAGAATGAGGGCAAATTTTGAGGTATTACACTTGCGATAAAAGACCGCGGCTGGGCTGACATGAGAGTCGCCATATAATTTTAATTCATTCCCAGAAGGGGAAAGAGAAAATATAGATAAAATCCATCGAAAAAGGGATAAGACAAGGTCATCACAACCATTGCTTGGGTTCGGAAGTCGGTTATGCAAGGGGAACGATTAACACCTCTTACATCCATCGCACTCAATGGGAACCATCTAAGTTATCGTGTGAGAAAGGATGTATATGCTTAATGAGTTACTTGATATTGAAAAGAGTTAATTGATCCTAAGGTGCTCGGCAAAGATTGAGATCTTTGTGCCTACGTATTCCCTCGTGCAATGGAAGAGTCAGAGCTTCGTAGTTCGGCTCACTACGGGTGATTCGTTGTTGATTTTATTAGATTTCTTTCAAAAAAGGATTTAGGAGTTGAATCGTACTAAAGTCTATGGGTAGAGATGACTATTCTGATCGACAACCCAGACGTCTTGCGGCGAAATAATCAGAGCGAGTAATGGGGTATCCATTATCCTCATTTCTACCACTTGAGGCTCGTCACGTATAATTATTCTCGTATTATTATAGTGTTTTATTACCTAAGACCGTTTGACGTTGGATCAAGAGTTTGGGGTTATAAAAGAGACGTCTTGGTCAAAGGGAAGGTCGATGGCGAGGCACAATGCACTCGACTTACGAGGGTAAATGCAAATGAAGTGTTATTGGTTTAATGGTTAGGTGGGATCGATTCCTAGTCTCTAAGGATGCTCCTAGTAAATGAAATCATAACTAAAGAAAAGCGAGAATGTGCGTCCAAAAGGGAATTGGGTGCAAGTGTGTGCATGAGGTTGATGGCGATGCTAAAAAGCAACCGACTTATATGGGTGTTTGAAATGGGCTTGAAAATGTAAGTGAGAGATGGATAAACATTAAAATACAATCAAGGTGAAAGCGATAAAATTATTACACTTAATGGGAACGAGGTATATTTTGTCAGATGGGGATGAAATAGAAAAGTTATAAGTAAACTCAATTAAATAAATAATCGCAAGTAAAAAATAAAATGAGCTCGTTAGTTTTGACTTGAGAAAAAAAGACTCGATGTTGGAGAGTATTTATTATTTTTTGTTCCTCTTTTTTTTTTAAAAGTTGATTTTATGTTTCTGTTGTTGTTTTTTATCTATTATTCAATTAATTATTTTATCTAGCTAACGAAAAATAAAAGTAATAAAGATAATTAAACAATCCCAAACTAAACAAATAAATAAGAAAATTAGACAACCCACATAAAATTAATATAAACAAAGTAAAAGAAAATCAATCTCAAACATTAATATAAAATGCTTGTTATATTTTTCTAAGATTTTTATCATTTTCTTTATTTTTTTTATAAATATTTTTGTTTTGATAAAAAGAGACAAAAAGATTTCTAAACACTTAACATATTAATAAAAAGATTTCTAAAAACTAAAACAAACAAAATCAATAAAAAAAAGAGTTTTATGAACATAAGACGAAAGAGATAAAAGAAAGATACCACAAACAAAGATTAAACGACGTCGGAGGTATGCATGATTGCGAAGGTTTCAATTTGTTATGAGTTTGAAAGAAAAATGACTTTGTTATTTGATCTTACCTGATCAGGAGGGCCTTCCAGCAATTGAATGTGAACAACTAGGTTGATGGAATGAAGGGGGTGTACCTGCAAAGCGCTCCGATGCCAAAGTCAATAGAGGTACATCAAAAGGTAAGTTAGAAGAGTTAAAATCAGAATACCTGACCCTTTAGTGGAAAAGGGTATTATATGAGCCCCCAGCGCTGGGTCAAGGTCCTTCCTTGGGCTGGATCAGCGAGGCCCAAGGAAGAACTGCCAAGATACGCGTAAGGAGCATGTAGACCTAGCAAGTGGTCTAGTCCTTGGTCCAACTGCCCTATCTTTCAGGAGATAATGTGGACAGTTGGGTGACGAGGAAAGTGGGATGGAAGACTCGTTCTCTTCCTGTCTCGCAGAGTGTACGCCCGACTCCTGAAATGCCTACCCGACAGTTGAGCGGTTTACACCCGTCCAACAAGTATGCTTTCCCGGGCGTATGGGCATCTGCTCGACGTATTGGGCCATGAATCAATATTCTGGAGGCCCAATCCAGAACAGGAGCCCCCCAAGTCGAGTCTCCGAGTCGGAGCGATGAATTATAAAAGAGCCGAGCACACATTGTGTCGCGGGAGCAGTCATGTTGGACGTCGAGCATATGCCCGTGTCAATACGTGATATTTTCAAGATGCTCCGGACGTCGTTCAAATCGTCGGGCATGTGGTGTTCTCAAGGGTCGAGGATTTCTCTTTATAGTCGGGGAAACCCGCGGTTGCTCGACGTCGTTCAGAATTCTCTTAAACTGACGTGTCTTAGGTATTAATGGTGCATCGCTTTGTTTCCTGTGCTAGTGCCGGCCTAGGGACCTAGGTAATGATTACCTTGTGCGTTCGCCCACACACTCTTTTAGTATATAAGGGAGGTGGTCCACTTCATTTCAACTTTTCTCTCTTACGTTTAACTGGAAGCTCTGAGAAGAAACTTTCCTCCGCCCGTAACCGCCGACAGCACTGCCACTCTCTGCCCACGCGCCACCGCAACCTCCTTGTCGTCACTATGTCAGATAATCTCCCATAACCTCTCTTTTTACACATTTTTCCGCTTGATAAGTAACGAAATTCGTGATTTTCCTGTTTAGAGTAGGTAAATCTCTGTTTTAGGTTAGTTTTTAGGTTTTAGACATGAACGTCCCGGGCAGGATTAGCATGACACGAGCGTAAAACTCATCTATGTATGAATGAACCGACCAGGATCTTCATATTGTCGATGAAGATCGCGGGCGTTCGATGCGTTCGCCGGGCAAAATCTCTTAATATTCTAGGGTTTTTAAGGGTTTTGTACGCGCTCGAGTGGATTCGAGGACCATCCCTTTGTTGATTTTAGGTAGTTTAGTGGGATTTCGGGGCGTTCATCCCTTCGCCCTTTCTCTTGAACTGCGGTGGAAGGGTGGATTTGATGCGAATTCGAATTCACTTTTCCTGTCTACTTTTCAGGTACGGCCGAGCAAAGACAAGTCGAGGAGAGAGAGACCGAGGAGGGAAACGAGCACGTCTCCTCGTCTGGACGTAATGACCTGTCGTGGGTCGTAGACGAGCCGTTAGAAGAAGAGTCTTATTTATTGGAAGAGGAAAATACCGCGTACGCTGTGGTCGAGGAAATTGGCCCCGAGGATACTGCAAACTGACAATGTCTTGCTCCTCGGGAAACAGATCGGATATACCATCGTTTTCCGGGGAAGCAGTTCGCCATGTATGAATTCGCCTTCCAAGAAGCGATGGTTAGGCCCCCTTTAATGATTTCCAGATGGGGGTCTTCAGGTGGCTCAGTTTGGCGGCCTCGCAGTTGCATCCGAACACCATCTCTTTCATCCGGGCATTCGAATTAGTTTGTCGGTTTCTCGGTGTCGGGTGCACACTGCCCCTTTTCTTTCATATCTTCCATCTGCAGCGGTCAGGTGTAAGGGGGGTCATAGCTGGGTGTCTCTAAAACAGCCTGTGAGATTATTCAAGACGTTCGTTGATTCTGCCCGCCATTTTAAGGGGCAGTGGTATGTGGTAAAGCCGCTCACTCGGTTCGCCATCAACACTCTTTATTATTATAAGCGTGATGCTATCAGCGGGGAAAAATTCATGTCGAGGATCCCCTTGAGATGGCAGCCCGATCATTTCAACCTGTCGACCAGCCACTGCCGAGTTAGATATTCGAGCATGGGGGTCGAGGATCGACTGGCCTACAAGAGGCTGGTGGAGTATGTTCAGAGCTTTAGCTTGGCGATCTGGGTGGACTGGCAAGACAGACCCTATGTTGACGACGCCGGGATGCCCATCCATGAAACGCGCCTCATAAGTACAAAGGCCTTGCTCGTGTGTGACACGGATGAGGAGGTCGTGGAATTGTTGTGTAGGTCCTTCTGGCCTTACTCTCTTTCTCGATTTTTATGCCCGTTTAACTGATGTTTACTGGTTTTTGTTTTGTAGGAACAATGTCCACTCACCGTGAACGAGTCCTGAAGCTGGCCAACCAGGCCGGGACCCCGGACAGGGTCCCTAAAAAGAAAAAGAAAGTGGCACCCCGTGTTCAGGAGGTAGCTAACGAGCATATGGTCGGCAGTTCTGGTACTCCCATCTCGACCACCAACTCTCCTCAAGTCGTCGTCCAACAAACTTCCCCGAAACATATACGGGACAACCCTTCAGCCTCGACCTCTCCCCTTCTGAAATACAAGCGGCTGGACGGGGCTCTTGCAAGGTCTGCTGCCATGGATGGCAACGACTCTGGTGCACTTGGGAGCTATTTGTTGCCTCCCTGTTATTTGGAGCGGGACTTCTTCAAGTCCAAAGTTTCTGTCGTGGTGGCGGCACCCGAGGCGAAGGCCATTCTCAATTAGGACGTGGTCGCTAGACGGACAGATCTGGCCGGGGATTTAGCTGCTGTCATCCGAGTGATGGAAACTGTCATGGTTCTGTCCGAGATCGTTGTCTCGATAACTACGTTGGAGGATGCTCTTGAGGCTGCTCGGACTGAGAAAGATAAGTTGTCCAAGGACCTGTCCGACTATAAAGAGGAGCATAAGCTTCAAGAGGGATTGAAGTTGAAGCTGGAGGAGGTGAAGCTCGAACGGGATACCTTGAAGGCTGAGAAACAAAGCTTAGAGGATCAAGCTGCCGAGCTCAAGAAGGCGGCCGAAGAAAATATTCAACTTTATGCCCGAGTTGCGCTGCTGGAAGGTATAGTCCGTCCTCGGGACGACGAGACTGGAGATGAGTTGGCCCTTCGCACCCGGGGTGAATTGGTCGGCTATATCCGAGAGCTCAACAAGGAACTGCTTGTGATGTTCAAGGATGAGTTCGACAATGCTACCGAACAACTCAAGGTTCTGAACCCGGGGCTTGTGATTGAGGGGTCGGCTCACAACTACTGTGTGGTCAACGGTGAGATCATATGTCCTTTCGCTGCCGAGGAGGAGTTGGTGGATGAGGACGAGGGTGGTGAGGAGTAGCTTCGGACGGAGACTTTGTTTTTGAATTTTTCGGGCCTACGTGCCTCTGTATTGGCTTGTGTGTTGTACTTTGTAATGGTCTTTGTGCCTTTTGTTTGAATATTGGCCTTCGTGCCCTTCCTAATGAATTTTTAGTGGCCGACTTTGGCCGTTTTTATCTACTTGTTATTTTCATCGTGTTTGATTGTTTTTATATTTGAACTTTTTGCGCTCTATCTAGTTGGACTCGTCAGTTTAGGGAACCGACGAGGTGGTGGGTTTTACGTCCGCCCTGAGTCGAGATTAGGGTTGTGATTGAATACCCTAACCTCGGGGCTTGGGCCTTCCCATCGCGAGCTAGGTGCCCTGCCGACGTGGTACTGCGACGTTGGGGCTCGTTTTGAGATGTCCGACGTCGGGGAGGGTTGTGTTCTCCTCATATATGGTCATTGTCCTCCTTTTCGTTTAGTGGTGAAGAGCGTGGTCGTACCTTCCATGTTTCCCCAGATTGTCTTTAGTTGTAATATTGCTTAAGTTTTTCTACATTTCATGGTCGAGCAAGTTCTTCACCTTGTAGGTTTTCCAAATAATAGACCCCGTTGCCCGTCTTGTCTCGGACGCGGTACAGGCTTTCCCAGTTGGCGGCCAGTTTGCCTTTTCGTGGGTTTTTCTGATTTCGTTTGAGGACCACGCTGCCCACCTGGAACTCTCTTTTTATGACTTTTGTGTCGTGGCGCAAAGTTATTTTCTGTTTGAGGGAGATTTCCCTAAGGGCTGCCTCAGAGCGGATTTCGTCGACGAGGTCCAGCTCGGCTCGAAGTGCTTCGTCGTTCAACTCCTCGTCGAAGGGTGCTTCTGTGCGCCTCGTCGGTTCTCGAATCTCTTTTATTATTTATTTTTTTTAGTTTTAACGTGAAAGAGATAGAGAGTAATGAGGGGACGAAGGTTTTTTTGTCTCTCATTTTTTGATCGGTTCCTCCTTTTTTGAATTATGCAATGCACCTATATATAGTATTAAGTTTTCAACAATAAAACAAGATTGATAATAAGAATTAAAATTATATTTTTATGTTTGTTATAATAAGACAAGAATAAAATGAATTAAAAGTCGTGTTTTTGTGTTTTTTATAATAAGGTAAGAAAAATAATTAAAAATAATGTTTTTGTGCATATTTCTAAGTGAGACAAAAAAGACAAGAAAAAAAAATTAAAATCATATTTTTGTGTTTTCTCTAAGTGAGGCAAGAAAAAAAAGAATAAAAAATAAATTAAAATCATGTTTTTGTGTTTTATAAAAAAGAAAATATTAATAAGAAAAATAGATATAAAATTAATAAACTTAAACTAAAATGTCTAAATAAATAAATAAATTAAAATGATAAAAAAATGCACTTTACTTTGATTTTTGTGAAAATTAGAAATAAAGGTAAAAAGATGAGAGAGAGAAAAAATGTATAAAAAAGGAAAGCTGAGATTCAAAGCAAGGACTTCCTACTTGAATATCCTTGAATTCTCATTTCAAGTCTCAAGTCTGTATGTCTTATTTATTCAAAATAAAATAGGATTAAAATCAATATAATAGTAAGGTGCCCGGACAAAATTGAGGTATGACACTCTCGTAGTGCACATTAATTGATTTTCACTCTCGCAACAAACCATATTAATTTAACTTAGAAACAAAAGGAAAAACATAATTTTAATAACACTTAAGCCAATTTCTTTATCGAGTCCCGTCGAAAACGACGGTCCTCGCATACCTGACTCAAAACGGTTTAGCTATGCATCAAATTGATTGAAAATGAAATAAACATGATAATTATAATTAAGGACAACATGCTTAAACAATTTATAAAATGCGATAGAAATAATAATAATACAATATAATTTAGAACGTGTAAATGCGGAAAAATAAAGGAGACTTGTATTAAAAAAGAACTGAAAATAACTTCAATAAATCTGACAAGTTTCACAATCCAAGCATACAAAAACAACTTAAAACTAACTTGTGATAATCCCTCAATGCGAGTGATTATCACTTTCATTTATGAATTTATTATGCCTACAACTATTTTGCCAGGGCTTCGCTATTGTCTTGGATGTCTAAAACTAGATATAAAAGTGTCTTATATAGAGCTTCATTACTGCCTAACCCTTCTTTCCACATGCTATAATTGTTGAGAAGAAGTAGGCAAGTGGGAAGGAGAGAGTCCAACCCACTTCTGCGTATTCTACTACCGGGGTCAAATGGCGGACGCCATAATACTCATGGCGGTGACGTGTCCAAGTGCCATGGCGAAAGCCATGTACTAGAATGCTGCATTTTTGTTCTTTTCTTCACCGTCTTGCTCTCTTTTCAACTTCTAGGGCACATATGCTCCATACTGGACAAGTACCTGAAACAAGGACAAAACACGATGTAATATTGACAAAACATAGTAAAATAATGGTAAATAACATGTGAAACGAATATATAAACACGATGCGTTTTCACGCTGCCAAACTCCCATATATTTAGATCATTGCTTGTCCTCAAGCAATCAACCAACTTGGTTAAAATGATTTAAGCGCAGTTTGAAACAAAAGCACAACAAAACTCTAATTGTATGCAGCTGCTAGGCTATTGTTAGATCAATAGGGACTAAAAAATGAAAACCAAGGATACTGTAACGACATATTTTCACTCCCTCATTATGCAAACCAATATGAATCATGCCATTAAGATATAAAGGAGTTAACCTGCCATTATATCACATTTGGATAGCAACTTGAGAAAAAATTTGCACCACAATAATTGTCGAAACACACTTTGTGTGTATGCACACCAAGTATTTGATAAAAATTCAAAACTCACTACTTCTTAATTTTAGTGCTAATTTCTTATCCATATTCATTGTTGGGTGTGACTTATTAAATTGTGCTGAATTTAAGTGATTATTTTGCTTTGAATTGATTCATCAATTCATCTTTTATATCCCATTTGGTTTTGAACGCATATCCGATCACCGGTGACTTGATTTTATTTAGACGTTATTTTTTCGGGGAACTTCCGTAAAATATTTTTCAATAAATTTTTGAAAAACAAATTTTATAAAGATAAATATTATTTTGGCCTTGAGTGAGCTATTAAGATTAAGATTAAGAGAGATAATGGAAATTGTAAAAGCAAAGCAAAATGAATAAGATGAAAATGAAGAAAATTGCATAACTTGAATTGAAATGTCATTACTATAAATGAAAACTCGCGAGTTCTACCAAGCCATGCATCCCATGAATATTGACTGTATTGCGCATGAAACCATGGACGCTGGTCGTAAAATTGTTCCATCCTACGAGCCAGCTAGCGATCTTGACTAAAATGTGTGCAAAAACTAAACCAAAATGTAACATATTTGTAGGGACTGAAAACATGTTTAAACCATCTTCTTATCAGCCATAGTCCATAAAATATGATTCGAGTCTATTATTACCATACTTTTTTACATTATCATAACAACAGAGCATTGTTTCAACCAAATATAATAATACACTGAAAGTATTGCATATTCCTCCAACTCAATGTGAGAGACAACTTGGACAACAAGAAATTGAAAGTAAAAAACCTACTTTAGCTGTCTATCATCAAAAGTCAGATCGACCGGGCAATTTGGAATTTTCAGTATCCTGTTCCAATTCTTTGCGAGATTCATCCCACAATTGTGCTTCAATTCCCAACTTCCTTATCTCTGCAAGTCCGCGTTCAACTGGCAAAGGAATGTGTTAGACTTAGAATAGCAAATCCTACGGATTTAGTTTTCATTTATTATGCAAGTTACTGCAATCCAAATTGTGTTACTGTAACTTATTCTATAATAGTTCTTGAGACTTGCAAGTTGCAATGTAATTACAAGGGATAGGGAGAATGGAATTGACAGTACCATCAACTGCATCTTGTGAGGAAGGGGTCTTAGAGTTATGACTGATCCAATACTGCAGACGCTCATCTGCAATTTCAGGTTCAATTTCGTGTCGTTTTGCTCTTCTCCAAATATAAGTAAGCCAGGCCTAAGGATATAAAAATAGGACGTGACTGAGGGGCACCGTAATGAAACAATGAATTTCATTGTTTGCACGTACCTGCTTAAACGATACATCTTCAGCCTCCTCCTTGCTCAATTCTGAAAGTAAAAATTTGTTTTTGAAAGAGTTATAACATGTTAATATCACTTTTTTAAGTCATCTATATTATTACAAATGCAAAGGGTGGCATGGAAAACTTACGAAACGCATCACACTGCCCTTCATGCGGTAGCTTTAAGTCATCTATATCCAAAAAATCAAGAGTTAGGCTCCATACATATAGAAATGTTTGACAGAACATAACTCACTAAGTATCAATAGATTGTTTTTGTATGAACACAAGTCACAACTATTAATTCAAATCACTTAGGCTCGCAAACAAACAGAAATGCACCATTTAATTATTTCAATAATAAAAAAAATGATTTTTCTTTTTATCTTGATCCATTTGTGCGCCAAAATAATTTAAATTTGTGGTTGTGATCACACATGTATAACTCAAAATCGATTTGAAAAATCTGGCCATACACGTATACAATATATGACACGACAACTATGTCGGGAGATAAAAATTTAACTAATATGCATTATAGAAATTTGCACCTGAAAAACCAGCTTTCAGTAAACTCGGTCGTCTATGTTGAGCCAATGCAACTGCCAATGCTTCTTCTACCTTTAGAGAAGCCAATTCCCGCAAACCTTGCTCAACAAAAAGCATGTTCTCGATATTTCCCTCTCCAGAAAGTTCATTCAGGTCACGTTGATCTTCTGTATCCTCTAAATCGAGGTCTGTGGCGTAGTGCATAAATTGAGGGAAGTTAATATCACTCGAAATTATACTTATTCATAAACTGAAAGATAATTTAATACAAAATTAACAAACCAATCAAACAAAACCATAAAAACCAGAACCGGTTTAACTAAAACAAGAGTACATAAAAATTTCCAGCATAGTATATAAAAATTGCCTGTTTCCTCTTTAGCTTTCTCTCCTGCAGCCAATACAACATCAACAGGATTACCGGCGAAAGTAGACCAGTACTTGCATTTCGTTTCAGCAATCTCGGCATGAATACCTGACATATATTTCATTCCATTAACATTAAATGGAACATGAAAGCTAAAGAGAATCATAGAATTCATGTTATTATATTTTGAAAACTAAACAAAGAAAATCATAGAATTCATGTTATTATATTTTAAAAACTAATCGAATGACCTTACCATGTTGAAGGCATAAATTCCAATACCGAGCTAGCCAACACCTCTTCAAAACAACCTCTTCCTGAGAGACATAAAGGAAAGACGCATAACTAATGAAGAATGTTAAAATGAATACATTGTTATTAACAACATTAAATTCAACCATTTCTTCCGGCGTGAGTATCATTCGTTGAGTTATAAGTCGAAGCTTCTCCAACGCAGATGCTGTTTCCTCCATAGCATTCTGATAAAATAAATGATATATTCAAATTAAATTTATGAGCATAATATTTATTTGCATCGAAATTGGCGAAGAAATTGAAACAAAACCATAGAACGTACAAGGTAAAATGCTGGATACCTCAGCATCTGTCTGAAGTGTTGTATTGCCGTGAAAACCTCCATGTTTTGAAGCATTTTTCAGAGCAGCCTGAAAAGGAAAATGATGTTAGCCACTCTACCTCCTAATGGTTGGGAAAGGTAATTTAGATTTTTAACATGTATTCGAATGATTCCTATACAAAGTGAATTATTGATTCTTGGAATTTTAAACACCGCTACTATACAACTATTATTGTTTCTTTGATAAATTGATATGTCGGTAATAGATACATACATGAATTCATAACTACTAGCAAGAAAAATCTACAATAGTCCAAGAAGTATGGTTATATAATGGTGAATGCATAAAGAATACGAGAGGATTAGTGAAAAGAAAAGTGCACAAACCTCTCTTTGTTGCAGCGCTGCCTCCTTCCTGATAAATAAAAAGTACAATACATGTTAGAAACACACACACATGCTCAGCTTGATTATGGTTGTTCTTGTTAATATTAGCTAATACTTGTGCTGCAGTTAATCACTTTCTTCACAAAAAAAAGAAAACACTTTGATCAAATTGTGGATGGATTTCATTCAAAATTTCAATATATTCATATTGAAATTACAATGTTCAAATTTCAATGGAAACAGGTATTGATAAACAGGGAAGTACAGAGGATTTATGAAATTACAAGTGGACACAATGTTCACATTTTAAACCATGTCTAAATGGTAAGCTGGATGGATTTTATCTAATCAAACCACAAATTTTGAAGTGTCATCTTCCTGAGGGGTTTTATGTCATAATAATTCATCTAAGAGCTAAACTTGCCTGCTTAATAGGCGAGCCTCCAAAGTTACCCCTTCTCCAAGATTAGCAACCTGTAAACAAAATACAAAGAAAGTTGGTACAATAGGTGCTTAATGTTCATGTATCATGAAATGCATGATACTGTTTTGTGAAACTCATAAATTCGATGCACTGTTTTTATTAAGAAAGTATTTAATTTAATGTGGCGATGTATAAAAAGTCAAATTCATTATATGATGTAGAAATATTAACTGCTCCCTGAAATGTATTACCTGTTGCTCTAGTTGCCTAACTCTCGATTCAGCTTCCTCACATCTCTCCTCTGCAAGTCGAAGCTGAGGATACACATGTCAATATATCATGCCCAAAAAGTGTGTATGCAAACATAATCACCTCCAAGAATGAAGAAAAAATTAACATTATAATCAACAATGTTTCAACCCAAATTTATACGAGATTCGTTCTTCTACATTGTCATGTTACAATTATAAGCACCACAGCTAAAATCTCAAAAATCAGTGTCTATAAGGATAACAAATGAATCTATCACCTTTTCATGTAAGTTGTCCCTTTCTTCTTGTAGAATATCAAGCTGCATTGAAATTTACATCTCATTAGTAGATTCCTAAAAAGAGATAACAGTATCATATGAACAAGGCAGTCGAAGATTAAGAAATGCAAGTGATCTAATATTAAAGGGGGGTTGAAAGGGGGACTGAAGAATTTGAAATGCATGGCTGATTGTTATGTTATTAGTAACATTAGATTTCAAATATATGAGTATAATAAGATTGTATTAATTAGATCTACCATACCTCATCCTCAAGCTCAGTAGTTTGACGTGGCAGCTGATTGACATTTTCTCTTACTTTCATACTGCCCAAATCAAGTGACAATCTACATGTTCATCAGATATGCATTGCATTACAAATAAGCATACAAATCACAAAGCAAGTAAATAACAACATTTTCCAATTATACCTTCTGTCTCTTTTAGTAATATCAGGAAGAGACTCCGACGGTTGAATACCAAGAGAAGCAGTCGGCCTGAGTGTGATAGGCACACTCGCCGGAACCAATGGAACCACCTTAGAAAGTCCACTAGGCCGCCCGGAGTTCGCTCGAGCAGAAGGCGGCTGATCATTGTTCGCATTACTCGATTGCGATGACCTAGAAAAAGCTAAACTGCGTGCAGAAGGAGACATATCGAGAGCTCGATTCCCGGATGTTGAACGAGCGGAGGGTGGTTGTTGGTCCCCTTGGTTGACATGATGTGTGGAGATACGTGGCGGAGTTTGGTCGGCGCCGGAGAATGACGATCGGACACTTGATACGGTTCGTAAAGATTGGGGTTGGTCTTGAACGGAGCGAATTGACTAATAAAAACAAAATAAAAAATGTGTAAATTTGTTATAATTTAAAGTGAGAATGAAGAAGGTGAATAGTTACCACTGGCGTTGGTGCTGGCGAACGTGATCTTGCAGACGGTGGTTGATCTTGAGACGAGCGAAATGACTGATAACAAAACAGAGGTTTTGTTGAAATAAGAAACCAACTTTTTGTGACATTCAAGCACCAAACACACTGTTAATTATTAAAGACTCAAAAACAAATCATACCATTGGAGACCGCGATCTTGCAGAAGGAGGTTGTTCCGGAGAAGAACGAACTGTCTTCTAAACAACACGAAAATAACGTTTCAACTTTTCATACAATTTGCAAAACATTGTGATTCAATAATAATCCACACACTGTGAAGCAAAATTTACCATTGGCGATCTTGTTCGTGGTGGAGGTTGATCTTGAGTACTCCTAACTGTCTAATATTCAAAGAACAACATTCAATAATAACAACATCAATTCAAATAGAAGGAATGGGCAGATACCTATACTGAAACCACTATCACTGTTTTCTATATTAAAAATAAAATTGTGGTTAATTCACATCGCAACGAGTGTAATCAGAGTCATTGCGCCGACTAAGATCGCAAAAACCTTTATGCGATCAAGACTGTCTTTTAAAATACAAAGTTAGTTACCATGGGAGAACGAGGTCGAACGGGTCTTCTACCAGCGAGTCCAATGCCTCCGGTGCCACTGATTGAAGTGTAGTCAAGAGCAATATCGTCGTCTTCTTCTTCCTCTTCGCCAATCGGTTGATGCGACATAACATGTGCAAGTCTCTGAGCGGCAGCTTTTGTGGAGGTGTTTTGTGCTCTCTTCGACATTGCAACACCGCCGGTGGAGCCTGTACGAACATGACGGTGTATCGGCGACATTATCACCGGGGAAGACGGCGATGTCGGCGCCGCCGTTGCGCTTTGCTGCCTATCGTACATTCTCCGGCGATCCATCTACGTAACAGAAACAAAAATAAATATAAAAATGCGATCGTGTTTGCGTGGTGATATTGGTGAACCTTGTTATTACGTTATGATTAAAATTAGAATTACCTGAGAAATGATGAAACAAAATGAAATGGTAATGGTAAGAGAAGGAGATTGGAGTGGTGGATCTTTCTATTTGGGAAGACGGAGGATTCGTTCATTGACGGAACATAATTGCATGGGAGGTATGACGTGGAATGCTTCCATTTTGTAACAATCTCCGAACTTCATGTAAATTATACAGCCATTAGTTAGCACAATTTCTTTTTCCTATTCATGGTAACTTCATTCACGATCCAGTTAACAAGTTTTATATATTTTAGCAATTACTGTACTTATTTATATACGGATCTTTCCTACAAATAAATTATCACATCCATTTTTTATTAAAATTTCAAATCTCTCTAAACATTTGTTTCCACATTTTCTTATTTTTAATTTAGCTTTTTTTTCTTCTATTTATTTATTAAAATACTAATAATCTATTTTATAATTTTAATAAAATTAATAATTTATTTTATCTCATTGTCAACTTAGTGTTTATTTTATTTTTAAATAAACCATTATCTTAATTTGTGAGACAAAATTTTTATTTCTAATTTTTTTTCTTTAATTTTTCATCCTCGTAGTTTCATTTTCATCTTCTTTTTATATGATTATTTAATACAACTAAATTTATATGTTCTTTTTAAATTATTGAAATCATTTCAAATTTTATATTTGAGATCGCGACTTTGTGTGTCTGTTGGATTACAACTGCAAATTTACAACTTATCCCGTATTTTTAAAAGATTGTCGATAACACATAAACTAATAATCAAACTAGAATAATCTATTATTGATGTGCAAAGCTAAGGCTGGAGGTTTACAAGAAAGGAAATGGTAATAAAAATAAATTTCTAAACGGTTAAAAAGCAATACTAAAACAAACCTGAAATATGATTTCCGTGCATCTAAGGGACTTGTAGATTACAGATGCTAACCATGACTATAATTCAATTTCGTAGGAAATACCAACTTAAAGACTTCGTCTCACACTATCGTGCTATTGACAAGAACCACGCTTAATAACCCCAAGTTATTATTTTCGCTCGCTCGGTAATTAAAATATGTATTTTGAAAGTTAATAAAGCCTAAACGATGACTAAAGCGCTTTCGTTGTTTTTTGGAAAGATGCTTAGTTTTCACTATCTAGTTCGTACCTCACACTCTCTCGCTCTATCAGTCCGAACTTTAGTTTATTCCTCACTCTCATGTCGAAATAATAAACATGCAATTTAGAAACTAAAACCAAAATATCATATAATCAAAGTTTCGCAACTAATATTTTCTGCATAGTCTCGTCGGTAACAACAGTCTCAAAATGAATTAGCCAGACATAATTAATCCTAAGTCGAACATGTTAAAGTATCCGAATTTTAATACAAGCATGATAAAGAGATTTTTAAAGCAATAATAATTTAAAAGCAAGTAAAACAATATACAGTAAAAAGAACATATAAATAAATAACGAATTGGAATGAAAATGACAGCAAGATTGAAATATGATCCAAGAGTATATAGTACACGAACGTAAAACAATAACAAACACGACAATTCCTCTATATGAATTATTGTCGCTTTACAAGTGAATTTAATGCCTAGGAATTCTAATAGAATTTTGACAGAGCTTCCGCACGGCTTGGATACTAGAGAGAAAATGATATGTAACTTCCTTACACGTTCAAAAAGAGGAGGGAAAAATCAAATGGGTTAAACTGCAGCTAATTGCTGGAAAACTGCAAAACTCTCTCTACGAACCAATGGTTAGGGCCATGGCGAACGCCATTGGCTCCTATCTGAAAAACGGACGTCAGGAAGGAATAGAGAACTTCATCTCCCTGTGGCGAACGCCATATCAGAAAAGTGTATAGAATTGCTGATTTTTCTGTCTTTTTGTGCTTCTTCCGCTCTTCTTCTCGATAGCTCCCGTTTGACCAGATAACTGCAAAACAAAGTAAATAGAGTTTAACACTATTGATTAACACAACTCTACCTCCTAAAGAAAGATCTTTGCACTTCAAAGAAGAAAAAGCCTTCTTTTCAAATTATCAATAACTTCTCTCCAGATAAATTCTTTTCGATGGCTGTCTCCAACCATGACCCCTATAAATTTGAAAGGAAACGTCCCTCCCTACACGCAAGAAAAGTAGCCGCTGCATTCAAGAAGTACTCGTTGATATTGATTCCAAAAATATGACTTTTATTAAAGTTGACTTTTAATCCAGCTACCAACTCAAATCCTCTAAGAATAGATTTAATACACCAAAGATTGTTCCAACTTTAGTCTCCAAAAATCAAGGTATCATCCACAAATTGGAACCATTAAACTCTCCAACATCCACCGCTTTTTTCACCAATCTAGTCAAACCCTCCATAGCCAAAACAAACAGAAAGGGGGATAAATGACCTCCCTGTCTTAAACCCTTCTCGATTTTAAAATCTTCCGTAGGACTACCATTGACAATGATTGTTAACGAACAATTAAATATACAAGCCTCCATCCAAAGCATCCATTTCTCCCCAAATCCCATTCTTCTAAGAATAAATCTGAGGTAATTCCAGCTCACATTATCATACACCTTCTCGTAGTCAACTTTCACCGCCAAACAACTCCTATCTTCTCTACTCGCCCTCAATTATTTTCTTTCTAATTTCTCTCTCAATTCTCAACTTCATCTTCTCCAAAATTCACTTTTCTCCATTAATTCATCTCAATTAATTTTGTATGTTCTGACATGAAAAAGTTGTGGTGATCAAGATTATTATGCTTAGAGATAAAGTTATTTGTGCATAAATACCATATTGAATTAACATAGAATAAAAGACATTTTGTGATAATCGTGTAATTCTATTATATAGGGAATTGTACAGTTAAAAGTATTAATCACAAACGAAATATTAAGAAATATGCTACATAATATTCCATTCTAAGATGCATTTACAAACATCATCTGAATCTATTATTAACATACTTTTTACATTATCATAACATCTCAGAACATTGTTTCTATAACATAGAATACACTGAAAATACAGCCTATTCATCCAACTCATTGTGATTGACAACTTCTCTTTAGAATGGTTTGTGAAAGGACAACAAAAAATTGAAAGTATAAAACTTACTTAAGGTGTCTATCATCAAAAGTCAAAACGACTGGGCACTTTGGAACTGTCAATATCATGATCCAGTTCTTTGCGAGATACATCCCACAGCTGCGTTTCAATACCCAACTTCCTTATCTCTGTGAGTCCACGTTCAACTGCAAAAGGGATATTTAAGCATAGCAAATCCAACTGATTAAGTTTTTATTTATGTATTATGCAAGTTACTGAGTTCAAATTGTGTTTGAGTACAAATTGAAAAATCAATACTGTAATAGTTCTAAAGACTTGCAAGCAAATTACAAGGCATAGAAGGAATGAATTGACTGTACCATCAACTGCATCTTGTGAGGAAGGAGTCTTAGAGTTATGACCAATCCAATACTGCAAACGCTCATCTGCTATCTCGGGTTCAATTTCGTGTCGTTTTGCTCTTCTCCAAATATAAGTTAGCCAGGCCTAAGGATATAAAAATAGGAGTGACTGAGGGGCACCGTAACGAAACACGGTGAATTTCATTGTTTGCAAGTACCTGCTTAAAAGATACATCTTCGGCTTCCTCCTTGCTTAATTCTGAAAGTAAAAAATTATTTTTGAATGAGTTAAAACATGTTAATATCACTTTTCGTAATTGTTAGTTCAGAACACACAGCAGTGTAAATGTGAAACAAGTTACAGACATGATAGCTGTTAGGACCATACACAAGGTCATTTGTATGCAAATGCAAAGGGTGACATGGAAAACTTACGAAACGCATCACACTGTCCTTCAACTGGTAGCTTTAAGTCATCTATACCCAAAATATCAAGAGTCAGACCCCATACATATAGAAATATTTGACAGAATATAACTCATTATGCATCGACGGATATACAGACAAACATATATATAAGAATAAGATGACAACTAAATTGGCAAATAAAGAATTAACACGTAAATATCACAGAATTTTGAACCTGAAAAACCAGCTTTCAGTAAACTTGGTCGCCTATGTTGAGCTAAGGCAACTGCCAATGCTTCTTCTACCTTCAAAACCATTACAACGAAAAAGTACAGCCATTAGAAACCCCTTTGTTCTTCTTGATGACTATCGATTGCCAATCAAAACATTGCACGAGGCTCTTATATTTTTATTTCCATAACGAGAAGTTTTCAGAAAATACAATACACTATTAGTTTTTTTTTTAACAATGGTAGAAAGTGAGCTAAAATCATGCAATGTGGCCAGTGTAATAATACGAATTTTACCTGATAACAGACACATGATTTTAATACAACAAGAAGGGAAGTTCAATTGGACAAGATTGTAGCTGAAGCAGAGATGGTTACTTGACAGCTGAATGATTAGGAGTTTGTTGCTTCTGTTGCTGAGTAATCTAGTTGGTTATTTCTCTATTTTTGTTTGTGTTACTATATAAATAGCTCCATTGAGCTCTAGTTTCATTTGATAAGCAAATTGATTCATACTTAAACTACTAGGCATTGTTTTGTTTGAGAGTTGAGCTGGAAACAAAAGTGAGAGACTTGTAACAAAGAACGGGCCAAAATAATAGATATAAAAACATTTTTAAAAGGGAAATTAGGTCTTAAACTCACATTGCCTATTGCTGCTACTGCAACTTCTGAATTATTTGGTTAGAGTACAAATCTTTTAGGCAGCCTAGTGTATAAATCCAAAAGGTTTAGGGAATGACAAATGTGAGGGTATGAACCTTGAGATGTTAGGCATCTCACATTGAGTAGTCTCGACCAAAATACTGAGGCTTATAAGTGAAGGGTTCTCCCACCTAATAAGATAAAATGAATCAAGAAGGAAGGGACCTTCCGGAAAGAGCCACGCTCTATTAAGCTCACACTTCTGTTACCATACTGGACTTTTAATGGAAGAGAAAGTAGATTCGATTTAAAATGAAAAACTGATTATAGTAATGTTTATCCCTCAATATATATAAAGCTTAACGATCAGAAATTTAATATAATTGCCAACTATCTAACTTAACTAGCCCATAACAACATTAGCTTGTAAAGGACAGGTGTGTATATTTTTAAAATAAAGCTATAACGGACACCTTTAGAGAAGCCAATTCTCGCAAACCTTGCTCAACAAAAAGCATGTTCTCAATATTTCCCTCTCCAGAAAGTTCCTTCAGGTTGCGTTGATCTTCTATGTCCTCTAAATCGAGGTCTGTGGTGTGGAGCATAAATTGAGGAAAGTTAATCACTCAAAAACCAATTAATCAAAAACCATAAGCCAGAACCAATGGACTAAAACAAGAATACAGAAAAACTTCCAGGGTACATAAACATTACCTGTTTCTTCTTTAGCTTTCTCTCCTGCGGCCAATACGACATCAACTGGATTATGGGAGAAAGTAGACCAGTACTTGCATTTCGTTTCGGCAATCTCAGCATAAATACCTGCCATATATTCCATTGCCATCATGGAACATAAATTTTCCCCCCTATTAATGTTCATTGCAATTACACATTATGGCCAAATTTGATCCATGCAACCGATCCTACTTAGTGGGATAAAACTTGGTTGTTGTTATTGTATCGTTCATTTCCATAACACATTTTTTTTTTCTATTTGTTAAAATTCACATCGGTATCATTAATGTATTGTTCAAATGATCTTACCATGTCGAAGACATAAATTCCAATACCGAGCTAGCCAACACCTCTTCAAAACAACCTCTTCCTGAGAGACATAAAGGAAAATCACATAACTAAGGAAGAATGTTAATATGAATAGATTATATTGTTATTATCAACATTAAATCCAACCATTTCTTCCGGCGTGAGTATCATTCGATGAGTCATAAGTTGAAGCTTCTCCAATGCAGTTATTGCTTCCTCTCTAGCAGTCTGATAAAAAATAATATAAAAAAATTTCATTTATGAGCATACTATTTCTTTGCATCAAATTTGGCAGAAGAATTTGAAACAAAACCATAGAACCTACAAGGTAAAATGCTGGATACCTCAGCTTCCCTCTGAAATGTTGCATTGCCATGAAAAACCCTATGCTTAGAGCCAGTTTTCAGAGCAGGCTGAGCCGGGAAAACTGTCTAATCGAAACAACATGTAAATCAGAGGTTTCAATTTCTCATGCAATTTACAATGATCCAATAGTAATTCAACCATTGTGAAGCAAAAATTACCATTGGCGAAGAACGTGGTCTCGTCGGTGGTGGAGGTTGATCTTTAGTACTCTTAACCGTCTAATACTCAAAGAACAACATTGAATAATATATAACAACACAATGTGAATAGAAAGAAGAAAAGAAAGAAGCAATGATAGTTAGTTAGTTAGTTACCATGGGAGAACGAGGTCGAATTGGTCTTCTACCAGCGAGTCCAATGCCTCCGGTGGCAGTGATTGAAGAGTAGTCAAGAGCAATGCTGTCGTCGTATTCTTCTTCTTCGTCGATTGGTTTACGCGACATAGCATGTGCAAGTTTCTGAGCGGCAGCTTTTGTGGCTGTGTTTTGTGCTATCTTGGACATGGCAGCACCACCGGTGGAGCCTGTGCGAGAATGACGGTTTACCGGCGACATAATTGCTGGCGAAGACGGCGATATCGGTGTCCCTGATGAGCTCTGTTTCCTATCGTACATTCTCCGGCGATCCATCTACTAAACTAAAGAATGTAGGGAAAAAAATTGGTTATGGAATATTTTTGGTAGAATGTACATAATTTGCATTTAATATTTAGAGCTTCTATATGATAAAACTAGAATTATTACCTGAGAAATGAGGAAAGAAAACAAGGTGAGAGAAAATGGAGATGGTGTAAGAAAGAGGTTGAAATGGTGTGTTTCTATTGTTCATTGACGGAACACCATTGGATGGGAAGTGTGACGTGGAATGCTTCCATTTTGTAACAGTTACCGAACTTTCTGTATTAATATAACCATTAGGATAAATCGTTTCTTTCCTTTTCTTTTAACATTTTCCCATCACAAATATAATAATTAGTAAGTGGTTTGAAATTTATAATGTTTCTGACTTCTTAAGCGCATACAATTATTACTTGTGTTTTTATTTAGTTTACGTTTTTAATATTTGTAATAGAATTTAATTAATATGCATACCTTGTAAAAATATTTTTTATAATCTGACCATCATAAATAAATGTAAGCAATATGCTGTCAGTGATGTACAAGAGACATTAGACATATTATGAGGTGGAGTATCATTAATGGTTGCTTATGATAAATTCATTAATTATATGAATGACATCTAATCCACATTGATGATTGCTTAAGTTGAATTTATTAATTATATGAATGATATATGGTTGACTCCACATGCATAGATTTGTTGGAGCATGGATCCATTGAGTGTTACATTTGAGAAATATCACGACTTAATATGTATATAATTTTAATATAGAACAATTATCCCATATCATATAAGACGTCTCTTATATACATAAATATCGTTAAATATCTGATATTGTATTGTATGAGTCCTAAATGGGCGCTATATGACATTAGCAGCTCATCAACATTAAGTGTTCCTTACTTATATGCTTTTCTCATAGTTTGAGAAAGTCCACAACAGCTAATTGAGATTTGACTCTCACTCTCTTACCAATGGTAAGAAAATACTCATGTATCCAACATCAGCACAACATTAATATTATCAATAATAATCGAATAAATACATGAGTCAAATTAAATATAAATAAATAGTCAGAAAAATACTTGTAGTA
Organism: Lathyrus aphaca; assembly: GCA_963966055.1. NCBI lineage: Eukaryota > Viridiplantae > Streptophyta > Magnoliopsida > Fabales > Fabaceae > Lathyrus > Lathyrus aphaca. Next base: position 17,491,101 of record OZ014525.1, read on the forward strand.
GAGTGGCGTATCCGTCAAACTACTTACAGGTAAAGATAGAGACATCTCCTAAAAATATTACAACGTGACCAAGGAAGTTGCGTCCCAACTATCTCTACCACATGCTAATAAGTTCCTAAAAAGTGGTAGTTATTTTGCCTCTACAAGAGTAAAACACTTGTCTGGAAAAATACTGCAGCTGGCCAACATTACACAAATAAGCTCTCACAGAATAGTGGAACTCGATGTCGCTCAAATAAAGTATGCAGTCATGCTAGTCTGTAATGTGGACCCTTACAAGCATTGACTTCTCGTGTAGCCTCCTATATGGTCACACAACAAGAACAAATGCACTTTTTTCATTAATACCCGATGGGACATCCCATAATCACCCTTAAACGGAAGGTGGAGAAGGTAAGAAACATTGTCAACAGTGATCGTCATTTCATCAAATGACATATGAAAGAACGATGTATTTAGATGTCATTTATCAACAAAAACATATAATAGACTAACATTAATTCTCTTTAAACTAGTACTCTAGAGTGAAGATAAACCAGAGTCAATCAATCATCCATATATCACATGTGGGAGAAATTGTGGAACTCGCTTTATTAACTTACACTAATGTACAACAATCTTAAGTTCTTTCTCTAGTCCTCGCTTCTGAAAACAATTTAAAGCATAAATTATAAAATATAAATAATAATTAAAATTAAAGATTAGTCTACTTAATAAAAAAGAATTAATTACCTCTTTATGCCATAAGTGACGAGCAATGTGGTGCTCATACCGTACCAGAAAAGATGTGTTGTACGACCCTTCTGAAAAATGAGGTGGTTACTCCATTTATCCACATTCCTGCTCTTATTGTGCATATCCATCCATTCATTCTTGCTCTTATTGTGCATCCATCCGCAGGCATCCATGCAAAATAATATTACAGTTGTGTCATCCACTACGCATCATTAGTAAAAAAAGTAGTCAAATTTGAAAGAAGAAAAAAACATCATATAACTCTAATTCAAGACCCCTGGTGGCTAAGTCTTATACTAAAGACAATTGATCAAGTAAAATTGACTACCAGATAGTCTTTAGTATAAAATTTATGGTCTTTAATTTATTTATTTTGGCACTGGGCTTGATAATTTAGGTCTAAGTTCTTAGATAAATAATCTTAAAAAAACAAACGGATCGGACAACTTACTAGTAAGTCCTCCAATATTAATATTTGGATCGAACAACCTGAATGAAAGGCCTTTGGGAGCTTGGACGGATCAGACAACTTCAATGCAAGATTTCTTGTAGTCAAAATTTTGTTATTTCTCTCAACTCATAACACCAGACCAAACAACTTCAAAATAAAATAATAAAAAGTATTTTTAAAACTTATACTACTATTTATAAAAAAGTATAATAGTCAACTTAGATAAAATAAAATGTAGGTATGGGGGATAATTGTTGGAGAATAGAGTAATTTTTTTCTTTTTTCTTTTTGTAAAAAGAAGTGTACTAGTAAACCATGGGTGCTAATAGATACTTCGTATATTGAAAAGCTAAGCCCAGATAATCAAAATCGGCCTGTAATTGCAATTTGGCAACATGCGTGGATCTGAGAGAAGTATGCGAAGCACGATGATGATGAACAACGAGTTCTAGTCAGATTCAGAATCATACTGCAAACAAGTTGATTCAGTTTCAGAGCGAGAGAGAAATAAAGAGCAAAAATGGTGAGGGAAGTTTCAGAGAGCTGCGTCGATAGCTTGATGACAGAAATGGTTGCGTGCTATTGCAATCGATTCTACGCCAACAAACCTGAACTCGCTGCCCGCAGGATCGAAGCCATTGGTTATCAGGTCGGTCAACAGCTCTCCGAAAGGTTGTTCCAAACCCTAATTCTATCTCCCTACACTCCTAAATCTCTCTAATCGCTTTCATCATCGAGATCTGTTATGAAAACACCATAGTAACATTGATCTTACTGAGTTTCGTAATTATAATCAAACTCAACCTAAATAGGATTGTTCAATTTCTTGATATTGGTGTGTTTTTGTATCTAATTGTACGTTATTATGGATCTCTGAAGTGAATTATCATGAAATTGTAATGAATTGGTTAAAATTTGATGTTTGTGCTTCAGATGTACTATTGATGTGTTTTTGTATCTAATTGAGTGTTATTATGGATCTCTGAAGTGAATTATTAGGAAATTGTAATTAATTGATTAGAATTTGGTGTGTGATTTAGATATACGATGGAGCGGCCTCGGTTTGGTGATCATTTGGAAGCAATTAAGTTTATTTGCAAGGATTTTTGGTCTGAGGTATTTAAGAAGCAGATAGACAACTTGAAAACTAACCATAGGGTGAGTTGAAAGATAAATACTGAGCGGGTTGAATGTATAGATGTTGGTATTTTTTTTTTTTATTTGATTGTTATTTGGCTATGCTGCAGGGTACATTTGTGTTGCAAGATAATAAATTTCCCTGGCTTGCACGGATGTCGGTTGATCCATCCGCTGATAATGTTAGTTCAGTTGAGGATTATTCTGCACCTACAGCTGAAAGTAAGGCAGCGCAGGCTATGAGCATGCATCTGTATTTCCCGTGTGGGATCATTAGAGGAGCTCTTTCCAATTTGGGAATTCCATGTGCAGTTTCTGCAGACATATCAAGCCTTCCAGCATGTACGTATCTCCCCCTCCCCCTCTCTTTTAGATGCGCACAGGGATAAGAGAGGTTTTTATAAGGGTAGATAAGAGTTCCGTTCCTTTTTTCATGTTTTTCGAATGCACAATTGCATGTGAATAATTTGATCTGTTTGGGAAAGTTTAAATAGGTTCTAGACTAGTTCAAGAGTGTGTGAGCATGAGCATCATTACTTTTTTAGAGTTCTGTGGATTTGGGTTACAGTTTTCTTGATCAAATTTATGTTGGGTGAAGTTGCATGTCTGTTTTTTAATTATGTCCAAAATTGTATGCTTTTGCAAATAGATGTATCACTCAGCTTTTCACCATGAAAGGCATCCTAGTGCATAAAGGCATCCACTCTTGTGGGGTATGGTATGGATTAGATGTATTTTGCCTTAGCCATATAAATGGGAGACGTTAGAGGCTTACAAGACTGTCTCTGAGTCCAGGAAACAGCTACCTTTCTCATCCTCCGGCTATAAATAAACCTGGAATATTTTTTGGGTAATGTTTTAGTTTATTAAAATTCTAATCAATGATAATCATGTCACTAAGTTAGCTCTCAAATTATTTGTGATATATGTTGCTTTCTGTTATGGAATATAATTATTTATAAAGTGCTGATAGTAAAGGGGAATACTATGATTCTTTCTACTAACCGTATAGTTGTTTGCTTCAATATAGTAAGTTTAGTTTTCACTTCTCTAGAAAATTTAATGTAACACGTTTGTTAATTTAACAATTCAAACAACTTTTTCCGTCTTCATACACGCATAAGAGGATCTATGCTTTCCACTATAGGTTGGTCTATGCTTTCCATGTTTGTATATATTAAACCATCTCATTATTCGTCTGTGTGCAGTTTATCCTGAACATAATTCCACTATAGGCATGCTTCTTGGGCTAGTAATATTATTCACATATGCAGTCTGTATCTGGAATGCACGTTGTTGTGCTTGTTGTCGTCGGCATTATATTGTCAAGTGTGTTTTGCTCTCTTTATTTATGACAGATCGTTATCATTGCAGCATGTGAAATCCTTCATTTTGCATCAAATATAGTTCTAAGCATTTGATCTGAAGTTTTTAACCAATGCATGAACATTTCTCTTGTTTCAGTGTTTGCATGTTTTTATCTGATCAATCTTCTTTTTACACATCATTGAACAGGTTCATTTGTGGTCCGTATAAAAGCTTGATAAATCTGTACTACTGCTGCGAGGGTGGCATTAACATTGTTCAGAACAATTGTTTGGTGTCTGCAACTGTGCTTTTTTGCACCAAAATCGCTGGAGTGGAGGAATGTTTCTTTGTCATATTTAAGCTATCAAATACTGTTAACTTGGTTGTATAGAAAGATCTCTTTAGGAAGTGTTTTGATAAATGAGGACATGATTTTTTGGACGCAGATTCGATGGAGTTTAGGATAGCATTGTGTTTCATTCACATACGGCGCATTGTGGAAAGAGAAGGGGGTTTCAGTCATTATAATGCTATCCCCTTATATGGAATGAATGCTACAATTATATTTGAAAACTTTTATTTTCCTCCTCGATCACAAATTGGCTCCACCAAGTTTCTTTATACTTAAAAGATGTGGTTAAATTTATATATTAGAAATTGGATTTATTTTTTTTGTGACGAACTTTATCTGATGTTTATTCTATAGCAAACCTTAAGTTTATTTAATAATAACAGTTTAATAACTCATTAGACGCTGGCAAACCTTGGTCTCACATTGAGAGAAAAAAAACTTGTTAGACATACTATAATTATTATGATGACGGGTTCGATAGAATCTCTCATTAGTGGAGAAAAAAAACATGAGACAAACATGAACAAATTATATATATATATATATATATATATATATATATATATATATATATATATATATATATATATATATATTGGTCATACTTGTTTTACTCCGCCAATAGAAGACTTAATAGAATCATCCTCCTATGATGTCCCCCTTGTAAAATATGTATAACATTTATTAAAAAATAATTAAAAAAATTAACTTAACTCCGACATAATAAAAGTAATACATGCTTTCTTCCTTCTCTTAATTTTGATTTCTAAATTCGTTGAATAATTGATAGTTTAAATACATAATTTATTAGTCAAAATTTACTTATATAACTGTTTTACTCTGATTTGTATTTATGCACCAATTCCGTTCTCAAAATGGAATCAATATTTTTAAGAAATCATTTTTTCCTCAAATTCAAAATTTGTCCTAAATCTATAAAATATATTGCACTCTAACAAATACTAATATACATTATAAAACAATTCTGAAAATTTTCAAATATATTTTAAGAGTTTCGTATTATATAGTAATATCCAAATATGAATGGATTAATCATACAATTAATATTCTACATTATCAAAATCAAATATTCCAAATAATAAAATACAAATCAACAATATTTTAAGAGTTCGAAAATGGATTTGTGGTGGGTACTAATGTCTCAATTATTTGTTAGGTCTTCGTCTTTTGAATTTGAGAAAAACCCAAATTCAAACATGATTCAATTAATTTGGATTTTCTTATGAAATTATGTTACTTGGGAGAAAGATGTTGGACCAGATGTTTAGGACAACTTGACCAACTCATTATATCAGGAAACAACAAAGAAACAAAGTAAAAACAATAAAGAACATGAGAGAATTTGTAACTCAATTCGATGCAAACAACACTTATGTCTATGGAGCATTATATCCAAAAATAGAAATACACTTTTTAATAGAACTAGTGGGAGATCTATGCATTCGCAGAGTATTCGTTTTAAGCGCACATTGTATTTAAAAAATAAATTATTTAAGCATCAAATAAGAAAAGGAAATAAAATAATTTGTAATTTTTAACATATATATTTAGTTAATTATTATAAAACATTTTAGAAAAATTAATTGCATTAGAAAATGAAACTCCAGTAAGGTGAATGTTGAAAATCAAGTAATGATAAAGTAAACATAAGGCATTCTATTTGAAAAGGAGAAAAAACATAACGAAAAATATTAATCAAAATTGTCTTTTTTTTCCGTACAAAAATATTTGAATCAACAATATATTTTTTCCTGTAAATAAATACACAAATTATATTACATCAAATTTTATCTATATTAATATTATTCAATATTTGGAACAATAATATGATAGATAAATTAATATCATTAAATATTTGGAACAATAATATGATTGATAAATTAATATTATTCAATATTTGGAACAATTAAATTGTTCCCTAGCAATAATATTTTATCCAGTATATATAAATAAATTAATCAACTATGTATTTTTTTCTGAATAAAAATATTTGAATCAACAATGTATTTTTGTCCATAAGTAAATGTACAAATTATATTACATCAAATTTCATTTATATTAATATTATTCAATATTTGGAATAATAATATTATTGATAAATTAGTATCATTCAATGTTTGAAACAATAATATGATTGATAAATTAATATTATTCAATATTTGAAACAATTAAAGTTGTTCTCGTTTATAACAATAATAATTTTCCCGAATCTATAAATAAATTAATCAACAATATATTTTTTCATGTATAAAAATATTTGAATCAATATTGTATTTTTGCTCGTAAGTAAATACACAAATAATAAAATACAAATCAACAATATTTTACGGGTTCGGAAATGGGTTTGTGGTGGATACTAACTACTAATGTTTCAATTATTTGTTAGGTCTTCGTCTTTTGAATTTGAGAAAACCCAAATTCAAACATGAATTCAATTATTTTGGATTTTCTTCTGAAATTATGTTCCTCGGAGGAGAGATGTTGGACCAGATGTTTAGGAAAGCTTGGCCAACTCATTATACCAGGATAAACACAATATGACAACAACAAAGAACACAAAGTAAAAACAATAAAAAAACACGAGAGAATTTGTAACTATGTTCGATGCAAATAACACCTACGTCTAGAGAGCATTATACACAAGAATAGAAATACACCTTTTAATAGAATTAGTACATAATGACTTGATAAACAAGCCCCTTGTTCAATATGTCTCTTCTTAATTCTACCCTCAATGTCTTTCTATTTTGGTATCCCCCTAAATATGAGAACTATTTCTCACTTTCTCTCAATCACTTTAGTGATCAACAATAATAATCAAAGTGATCAATGTTGAATTACAACTCAACTATACAAACCATCTATTATGCCTTATGATATGAATGGAACAATAACATTATGTACAATTAACAAACAAAGACTCGACCTAAAAACAAAAATAACACTCAAGCTCATTGGTCTTCATGGCGTTATAAAGTCTCTATATGTAGAAATCCAAAGATGGGCTTTTCTCCTTGGATTTTGGCATTGATCTCGTCCAGATATGATGGAGATTCAGTTAGAATTTGTTCCACAAAAACAACTCCATAAAAGATTTGATTTGAATTCAAATTTAAATCTTCTTGATTTTAATTTAATTAAATAATCAAACAAATCAGATTGCTATAAGATGTCAACAATCCTTGTTGCACAAATAATAGAAAACATGTTATATACATTTGAAAAACGTGCGCATACAACAACAACCTTGTCCTGAAGAAAAGAACCACATGTTAGGACATTTGTTCCCACGCGTGTCTTTCTTCACAAAAGCACTTAGGGGAAAATGTGTCACACCATCTAGAACATCATTGTCAATATGTGTCCGTACAATATTGTTTTGCATAATATAGTCAATCCAAAAAGGAACAACAATATCCCCCTTTGAAAATTTTTGGCAAAACGACATTCTTCAGAAACATACAAGATGTGCATCATAAGTATAACATTAAGCACGCCACATATAACAATCAGAGAAAAATATCTGTAGAAACATATATTGGAGCAAACATACAACAACAACATAAGATAATAGATATGTGGTTGCTACACAATCAATCACACAATGATGCTCCTATAATCAGTCAGTCAGGCAATCATTCTAAAGTAGTTAGTCATGCATGCACAGAGAGTTAGTAGTCACTGGTGTTAAGTTAATTATTTTAATTATGTCAAAACCATTTTATTTTGTAATTTGTTTATTTTATGTTTTTGTCACTTAAAAATCAAAAGTATAATACATTGCATATGAAGTATCATTAAGTACCAAAGTGAAATGGAAAATAGTAATATTATTCATTATTTAAGTTTGTAATGGCAAGTTGTAGATTTTGGTTATAGCGTTATGTAATTCTTTTGAGACGTGTGGAACAAGCAAACTAACGTCATTTGTGTAAAGACAATGAAGAAGATCGATTAAACATGAAAAGAGTATCAATATTGAAAAATGACACTTTCGTAATAAGGCTCATTCTCCACCATTACTCTTAGTGGTACAATCATAAATACAAGTGGCAAACTTGTAATTAAAGGATCATACTCAGGACATCTTTGGTACTCAACATTCAAGAGGATCAACACTTCTATAAATAGCATTTGTTCTTCTCTTCAAGATATCTCATTAAAAAATAAAGCATTCAAAAGAAACATTTATCACTTGCCTACTAAAATCCCTCTCACTAAAATCATCATCTTAGAATCAGTTAGAATTTGTTCCACAAAAACAACTCCATAAAATATTTGATTCGAATTCAAATTTAAATCTTCTTAATTTTAATTTAATTAAATAATCAAACAAATAAGATTGCTAAAAGATGTCAGCAATCCTTGTTGCACAAGTAACAGAAAACACTTTTATATACATTTGAAAAACGTGCGCATACAACAACAACCTTGTCCTGAAGAAAAGGACCACATGTTAGGACATTTGTTCCCACGCATGTCTTTCTTCACATAAGCACTTAGGGGGAAATGTGTCACACCAGCTAGAACATCATGCCAATATGTGTTCATACAATATTGTTTTGCATAATGTAGTCAATCCAAAAAAGGAACAACAATATCCCCATTTGACAAATTTTGGCAAAACAACATTCTTCATAAACATACAATATGTGCATCATAAGTATAACATTAAGCACACCACATATAACAATCAGAGAAAAATATTCGTATAAGCATATATCGGAGCAAACACACAACAACATAAGATAGTAGATATGTGGTTGCTACACAATAAATCACACAACGATGCTCTCATAAACAGTCAGTCATGCAATCATTCTAAATTAGTTAGTCATGCATGCATAGAGAGTTAGTAGTCACTGGTTAACATTCAGATGCTACTACTAACACACAAAGAAATCAGCACACACAATCACACAAAATTGAGGGCTGGATGCTTTGGCATGTGTGCACACAAATTCAATTAATACCAATCAGTACTAAGCACAACAAAGTCAGTCAACATTTATCGACACCCATCCACTAATTAACAAAATCAGTAGTTAGTCAGTAGTCACACCATTCCACTACATATTATTACTCATTTTTTTCCTCCATAATTTGGCAAATGTATGATCTAGAAAAATCAGTCAATCAATCAACACAAAGGTTAGCATGTTAGCACATACACATATCCGATCAAGAGTAGACAAACATCAACCATCAGAATAGATGTTGAACAAGATTCTAGAGCACCAATACAATTATTGGAAACAAAACCACATAGATTATTTAAAGTTAGAAACAAAAGGCTAAATATTCAACACAGTTTCAGCTTGCTGACATCAGTCTTTAGAGCTGGATTTTTTTCTATCACCAACATATTATTTCCCCCCTCTCTCTTCACTACGAGCTTCCTCATTATCCTCACTTTCTATCATTTTAACATTTCACCCACCTTTTTTTCCTAATTGTGCTAGCAGTTATGGTTTTCTACAATGCCTTTAAACCATCCATTAATTTTAGTGGAACATCCTTTTTGGTGGCTTGGGATAAAGGAGAAGAACTTCCACTTGAAATTTGACTTTGATGCTTTACCATAATTTCTGGGACATGTGTTCCGACAAACAACGTCTTGTCAAAGGTCAGAGGTCCAGCCTTTTTTATTGGGGTTTCTTGAAGATGCAACAATTCAGAGTGTTGATTTAATATCATTCTAGTTATTAAATTGGGAAAGACTATAGGTAGCTTAACAACAAAAAATCCATTTTGCTTCATTGTTTTTTCATACACATAATCACTAATTCCCAGTTCATCTTTTGTGCCTATGTGAAAGATAAGCTTGGCCAAAGTAGAGGCTACCCTTAAGTTATTATCAGTGGGTGCCCAATTTGATGCATTAATCCTATTCAAAATGGCATATTTCATACTCAGTCTGCTACTTGAGAGCAAACATTTGTTGGGTTATTTCTTCACTTGCCTGCCAGTTATTTCATGAGTCATCTTATCAAAGGAATGAGCCATATTTGATCCTTGAGACACGTTTCTGCCCTGATAATTATTGATACTCGAGGCTGAAATTTTCACACACCTTCATCTAGCATATACCTTCTTATAATTTTGACTTCCTTCAACACTGTAGTCAGGTGACAAGTTGACAATAAAATCTTTGACTAGTTTTTCATAGCAACGCCCAAGACCAATGACGTTTTTCATCAAACCAACAACTTAGATTAAGTCCACAATCTTTTTACACTCAAGAGATTTAGTGCCTAGTTCTCTTTCACATGCAATCCTTATTTGATAAACAAATTTCCCATTCTAAACACTTGATTAAGAATTAAATGATACATTATCATGTGGAACAACAACAACATTTAGTGGAATTATTTTTCCACCAACCTTTCTTCTGGTGGTGGACACAATGTCCTAGACATTTGCTTTACCATCTGTTCTAGATTCACTTGACTAAACAAGCATTCTCTTGAGATATTTTTTCTCAACATTGAGGAAATTGTGAGATTGCATGGGATGCCTTCGAGTATTGTGTCAGATAGAGATCTGAGGTTTACGTAAAGGTCTGGGAAAGTTTGCAGAAGGCTTTGGGGACTAAGTTGAGGTTGAGTTTTGCTTATCATTCACATAAGGACGGTCAGGCAGAGAGGACCATCCAATATTTGGAGGATTTTTTGAGGGCTTGTATGATATAACAAGGAGGTGTTTGGGATAACTACTTGCCATTGATTGAGTTCACGTACTACAACACTTTTCATGCTAGTATTGGTATGGCACCATGCGAAACATTGTATGGTACGAGGTATAAGACTGAATTATGTTGGTATGAGTCAGGCGAGAGTGTTGTGCTTGGACCTGAGATTGTGCAAGAGAACAATGAGAATATCAATATGATCTAAGAGAGGATGAGAGCTTCACAAAGTCTTCAGAAGAGCTATCATGATAAGAGAAAGAAAACATTGAGTTCCAAAAAGGACATAACATGTTTTTGAGAGTTACGTCAGCAACTAGTGTTGGTATAACTTTGAGTCTATAAAGCTGATATCGCATTTTGTTGGTCCGTATCATATTTCGTAGAGGATATGAGAGGTCGCATATCTAATTAATTTTTCGCCGCCGTATCATATTTTGTAGAGGATATGAAGAGATACATTCTGGATCTGTCTCATGTGATCCTAGTGGATGGTGTACATGTGAGAGATAACCTGACTGTTGAGACACCACCCATGCAGATAGAGGGTCGAGAGGTAAAACAATTACGGTGTAAAGAGATTGCCTCAGTGAAGGTAATATGGGGATGACCAGTTGGCAAAAGCATGACTTGGGAGCATAAGGATCAGATGAGAGAGTCTATCTGACTCTGTTTTCTTCAAGTAATTTTTGGGGACAATTTTTTTATAGGGGGAGAGAGTTGTAACACCTGTCGCACCTCGAAAAATACGATCCTAAAACAAACAACAGAGTCGCCACCTAATTCTATTTATTCTACGAGAGAAAAGGAAGATATAGACACAACCTAAATAAAGGATAAGAATGGTCAACGAAACCACTAATCTAAGTTCGGGAGTCAGTTACGCAAGGGGAAGGTGTTAGGCACCCCTCACGTCCGTTGTACTCAACTGGAACCTCTTAGTCTAGTTTGCGCTTTAAATGTTAACTTGTTATTATTGTCTTCTTTTACTGATTAAGGATTGCTTATTAAAGGGAAAGTTTTAATTATAATTTGTTATGGGACAATGTTAAGTTTTTTTTATTATTGTGCTCGCGAAGGATTAAAATCCCCGTGCCTACGTATTCCCCTGTGCAATGGGAAAGTCAGAGCTTCGTAGTTCGTGCTACTACGATTTGTGTTTTTTAATTGAACGATTGTTTGAAAATGCATTCTACTGCTAAGCGTTGGCTTATCTGCTCACGATAGGAGGCTGAAGCGCTAGCTTGTTTGCGAGATAGAAAGATTTAAACAATATTCGTTTTGAGGAAAGATGTTTGATCTTTGTTAAGGGTGTTTTAAAACGAGGGGGCGAATGAACCACGCGTGGGGCTAGCCCATGTTGCGGTTGCATTCAAGAACGTGCGGAGTGCTAGACTCCGGAGTTCAGTTACTCGCTAATTAATTATGAAAATGATTTGAATTGGTTGGTAAGTTTTAATTTGTATTTGAAAGAAAGAGACAAGTCGTCATCTTTTAGAGAAGTATATCACCTATTCCACCACAAACGTTTGAGAAATGTAAAATCGAAAGAAGCTTTAAACTTGGATATAAGATCGACAAGCAATGCCACATTCTTTCTTTGAAAATAAATAAAATCGGAAGAAGCTTTAAACTTGGATATAAGATCGACAAGCAATGCCACGTTCTTCCTTTGAAAGTAATTGTTTGTAAGATTTTTGTTTGTGTTTGTGGGGATAGGAGGAACCACTTTCCTTTGGAGATGAATCGTGTCTGGTCCTTTAAGATTGTTGAATTGTTTTGAATACGAATGATGATTGAACCAACGCGTGGGGCTAGCCCAATTGCGGTTCAATCCAGAACGTGCGGAATGCTAGACTCCGGAATTCCTTTTTTCCATAAATTAATTTAAAGGAATTGGATTATTTTTATACGAATGGTGATTGAACCAACGTGTGGGGCTAGCCCATTTGCGGTTCAATCCAGAACGTGCGGAATGCTAGACTCCGGAATTCCTTTTTTCCATAAATTAATTTAAATAAACAGAGTGCTGATGGCGATCACAAATGACCGACTTACGTGTGTGCAAAATGAGCTTATGAAATTATCCGGTGTATTTTTTAATGTGTTTTATGGTTTAGATACGATAGTGATGTACAAGCAATCAGACAAACGTAAATATGACATTAGGATCACAGTAAAGGGCAAAGGGAAGATAATATCGAGTTTTTAATAATACCTAACGGAGAAGGTCCGTTGCCCCTTTCACTACGTGCAAAAGAACTCAGGAACACGTGCATCAAGCTTCAAACGAACAATCCGCTTAATAATCACGTACACAACATCATAAACCAAAATTCAAAATCATTCCATGAAAAGCTATCCGGAACTTTACAGACACTTAATCAAAATTGATCAACACTTTAATTCATTCCTTAGTCAAAACTGTCCACAAATATTTAATAAAATTGCCAAGAAACTAACTCTAAATATTACTTAATAAAAGTTAACAAAAAGATTTAACTAAGAAGAAAAAAAAGAACACTTAATTAAACACACACACACATATATATATATATATATATATATATATATATATATATATATATATATATATATATATATATATATATATATATATATATATATATATATATATATATATATATATATATATATATATATATAAAGGCTTAACTAAGAAAAAATTAATTAAAAGTTTAACTAAGAAAAATAATAATTATATATAAAAAAACTTGAAAAATTAGTAAATAGAAATAAAAAGAAATAGTAATAAAGACCAATGATCCACAGGCAAAGCAGTAAAGCCGAAATCAATTGTTTTTAGCAATGACAGGTGCATGGGCCTCACAAAGCCCACGAAACAAAGGGAAAGAAAGACGGCAGCTGTGTTGTTTTGGCTCTGAGACAGAAGGGTTTCATTCTCAGTTCTCAAATCCTACTCCTCTGTCTTTCCCCTCGCTTCAATTTGTTTCGAACAAATCTTCCTAGCCTCCTCCGCGTTCGGTGATAGCGATGGCCGACGAGATTGGTCCGATGTGGAAGTTGGCTTGTGGATTTGGAGCGGAAAAGGGTTAGGGTTGTGCGGTTTGAAGAAGGCTGAGGGTGCGGCGGTAAGAGGGTTTGGTGTGATGGTTCGATGTTGACGGTGACGAAAGGATGGGGTTAATGGTGGTTTCGGATTGATTGAGGGTTGCGGTTCTGTTGCTTTTTTTCTCTTTTCTTTTTGCAGGTTTTGCTTGTCTATCAGGACTTTGGTGCAGGACGATGGTTTTATTGCTGCAGGTTTTTGGGAGATGAGACCAAAAGGGTTGACTAAGACAAAACAAACTCCTATATTTTTTGTGCTATTTGGATTAAGTCAACAATTAATAAAAGTTTATATAGAATAATTAACTAAATAGTAAACAAAATAAAAGTTGGACTAATTAAAAAAATAAATAACAATTAATCTAATTAAAAGAAAAAGATCTAATAAGCCTAATAAAAGCAAATTAATTAAAATAAGAGTGGATAAATAATGGAAATGACTTAAATTAAATGGAATATTAAAAATAAATAAATTACTTAGGACTAAATGATAAAGTTAAAATCAAAATAACTATTTTTTTAAAACCAAACTAAATTACATTTTTAAAAAAAAACTTAAATTGAAATTAAACTTAAACCTAAATAAAATCTAAATTTGAACCAAAAATAAAATAAATAAAAAAAATAAAAAAAAATAAAAAAAATAAAACTAACTTTAAAATGTCTAATATTAATCTAGAATTTTTTATTCTTAAACCGAAACAATTAATTCTAAAACAAAAATGAATTATATGATTTCAAATGATAAAATGAATAGAAAAATGCAAAGGTTAATGATTAACGGACTAAAAAATGCGAAAATGATTGATAATCTATATCACGACAAAAATGCGTTAAGAAATGCAATGATTAATGATTAATCATACGTTTAATCTAAAAATGCAAAAATGCTTGATTTTCCATCTATCGACAAAATGCGTCAGAGAATGAACAAGAATTTGAAAATTTTCTGGTCAAAATTTAGGGTATGACAGCTGCCCCTATTTAATCATCCTGAACCTGAATGTACGAATAAAAAAAAAGATTTGTTTTTTGAACATTCGAGGTGGAAGGTGATTAAATATCAGAATACCGGGAATTTTGACCGAAGATGCGGATGAAAATGATATGATATGCAATATGAAGATGCAAGACAAAAGCTATAACGCCGCTGGGAAAGAGAAGTTGACCCTATTGGGGATTAGACACACATGACTGGAGTACAATCCATACGAGGATTTTCTCCTGGGTGGAGCCAGACGACAACTGTCTACAGGTCCTAAGATGACTCGAGATCTTCGAACAAAAATTCCACTTTGAGGAAATCTACTGCCGAGATTTGAAACCTCATTTGGAAATACTTTATGTTGGTGTATCAAAACGAAACAGAAATCTACTGCCGAGATTCTGAAACGAAAACCACTTATTCCGAAGTCTACTGGAGATCTAACTGCCGAGATTACCAGAGAATCTAAAAATGAGATACCTTCTGCCGAGGTATCAAAATGAACCAAAAATCTACTGCCGAGATCTTGGAACGGGAACAAATTCTGTTGAAGTCTGCTGGAGATCTACTGCCGAGATTACCCGAGATTCTAAGAATGGAATACCTTCTGCCGAGGATTAACTGAGAATACACCTGTCGCCAAATCTTCTGCCGAGATTTAACTAAGGATGCCATCATCTAGCTTATAAAAGCTGTAGATGTTTAAGAATTGGCAGAATTTTTGACCAAACAAGAAATGTTAAATTCAGTTCAGAATGTCCTATCAGATGTTGGGACATTATCAAACAGAGTATGTGAACTTATTTCAGGATGTCCTACCAGATGTTGGGACATTGTGTAAATAACTTAAGTTCAGTTTTTCAGGATGTCCCAACAGATGTTGAGACATCTCAGACCTGCTACCAGAATTAATTATTGATTAACTGATCAGAGATATTTAAGGAGAAGTATCTAGAATTAATTAATGATGGATAAAAACAGAACAAGGCGCATCTGTAGGGTGTTTTATATTGAAGATTCAGATTAAAACAGAAGACCTAAATCACCTAGAATCTAGGAGGTAACAAACCCTAAATTCAAGGTGGAAGCTGCTGCGCATTAGGGCTGGATCCTCTACAGAAAGCCCAAAATTCAGATACCTATTTAAGCAACAGAAACTCATAGAATTGAGTACGAATTTCAGAAGACCAAATAGGGTGTCTAGTGTTCTTAATAGCAGGTTGTTTTTATGTACCACTTTATGAGCTTTTAAGCAAAAGTGCATTTGTGACTTGATTGAAACTGTGAAGTAAGATCAAGCTGTATTGTTTGAAAGATGTCTTCAATTTCTGTAAACTTGTAAACTTGATCACTGTGTGATTGAGGGGGAGTGAGTAGGGTACTCTTATCTAAGTGTGTCTTAGGTAGAAATTGCATTGGGTAAGTATTAAGTGATAGATTAAACAGGGTGGTTTAAGTCTAGAATTAATATTACTAATAGTGGATTTCCTCCTGGCTTGGTAGCCTCCAGATGTAGGTGTGGTTATACACTGAACTGGGTTAACAAACTTCTGTGTTGTTTACTTTTCTTGCTGTTTAAGTTTTGGTTAAATTTGTCAAATGTCCTATTAAGTGTTGGGACATCTCTTAGGACATCTCATACCTGATCACAGAATTTCAATTGGCATCAGAGTAGGCACCCTGCCTGTTTATACTGGGTGAGATCTAGGGAATACAAATTCTGTAACATGGACAGAGATTTAGGGTCAGTAAATAGACCACCTATACTGGATGGATCTAATTATGACTACTGGAAGCCAAGAATGATTGCATTCTTAAGGTCACTTGACAACAGGGCATGGAGAGCAGTCAATGTTGGATGGGATTACCCTATCCAAGACACCAAAGATGGATCAAAAGTGCTGAAACCTGAAGAAGAATGGAGTAAGGAGGAAGAAGACTCAGCACTAGGCAACTCAAAAGCCTTAAATGCTTTATTCAATGGCATTGATAGGAACATTTTCAGACTTGTGCATCATTGTGAGCTGGCCAAAGATGTTTGGGACACTCTCAAAACAACTCATGAAGGAACATCAAAAGTAAAAATGTCAAGACTTCAACTTCTCACCACCAAGTTTGAAAACTTGAGAATGAAGGAAGATGAATCAATTCATGAGTTCTATATGAACATCTTGGATATAACCAATACTTCTGGAGCTTTGGGAGAAAAGATGACTGATGAAAAGCTTGTAAGAAAGATTCTCAGATCTTTGCCAAAAAGATTTGACATGAAAGTCACTGCAATAGAAAAAGCTCAAGACATATGCTCCATGAAAGTTGAAGAACTCATTGGTTCCCTTCAAACTTTTGAGATGGGAATGAATGACACAAATGCCAAAAAGAACAAAAGCATAGCTTTGGTGTCAAATACAGATGATGAAGAAGAAGATGATGAATCAGCAAATGATAAAAGCTTATCAG
The DNA here is from genome assembly GCA_963966055.1 of Lathyrus aphaca. Classification (NCBI taxonomy): domain Eukaryota; kingdom Viridiplantae; phylum Streptophyta; class Magnoliopsida; order Fabales; family Fabaceae; genus Lathyrus; species Lathyrus aphaca. Next base: position 17,508,328 of record OZ014525.1, read on the forward strand.
AAAACCTTGCCTTGCTTGGAAGACAAGTCAAACAAATTCTCAGAGGAATGGAAGGCAAATCCAAACCTAGTGGAAGAAACACAAGCTCTGAGAACAGAAGACCTTATGATGCTAACAAAAGATTAAAGTATGCTGAAAAGACCAGTCAAGATAAAGGAGTCAAATGCCATGAATGTGAAGGATATGAACATATCAAGTTTGAATGTCCTACCTACTTAAAGAGGCAAAAGAAAGGACTCTTTGTGACCTGGTCTGATGAAGACTCAGGAGAGTCAGAAGAAGAATCAGCTAAGTATTTTACTGCTCTAGCTGGACTGTGTGAATATGACAGTGATTCCAGTTGTGGAGAACTTACTTATGAAGAACTTGAGCAAGCATTCAAAGATCTATACAAAAGAAGCTCTAAAATATGCAGTGAGGTTATAAAGCTAAAGAAACAGAATGAGGTATTAGAAGATGAAAAAGCAAGTGATCAAGTAATCATTGATACCTTGAAAAGTGAAGTAACTCTTCTCAACTCTAAGTTGGAACATATGTCAAAATCTGTTAAAATGTTGAATAGTAGCTCAAATACACTGGATGTTATTCTCAGCAATAATAAACATTCAGGGGACAAAAGTGGACTGGGATATAACAGAGATGAAGCCAGCTCTAGCAAAACTACTGCAAAAACTACACAGTCAAACAAGATGTCCCAACAGATGCTTCAACATCAGAACACAAAGACAAACATAATGTTCCAACAGATGTCTCAACATTCTGGAAAGAACAAAATGAAGAAGAAGTATCAAAGATGGAGATGCCATCACTGTGGAAGATTTGGGCATATCAAACCTCACTGTTATAAGCTACATGGATATCCAAATCAGATGTATCAGCAACCTTCCAATCAGAAAGTAGAAGGTACCAAGAAAGTGCTGCATAGACATCAAAGAAATCAGCAACCTCCTAAGCAGAAGACAGAGGTCATCAAGAAGGTTTGGAGACCAAAAGCTGACATTCAGACTGATCAAAGCCACATACCCAAGAACCAGATCAACAATCAAGCTTGGAGATCAGCTGAACAACACACAGGGCAGAGACATCAAAAGAAATCTCAACTCATCTGGTCAAAGAAAAGTACTGCATACATAGCACATACATCTCTGAGAGTATCAGCTAAAGAAGACTGGTACTTTGACAGTGGATGCTCAAGACACATGACTGGATTGAAGAATTTGCTAGTAAACTTAAAATCACATTCATCCAGGTATGTTACCTTTGGAGATGGAGCTAAAGGAGAAATCAAGGGAGTTGGAACCTTGGATTGTCAAGATGTTCCAAGACTAGATGATGTGCTGCTAGTTAAAGGTTTAACTGCTAACCTGATCAGCATAAGTCAACTATGTGATCAAGGATACAGTGTAAACTTTACCAAGTCTGAATGTATAGTGACTAACAAAGAACAAGAGGTTGTCATGAAAGGAGCCAGATCTAAAGACAACTGTTACATGTGGGAATCTCAAAATCTCAGTCTCACTTCAACCTGCTCTCTAGCTAAAGAAGAAGAAGTGAAACCGTGGCATCAAAGACTAGGTCATCTTCATTTCAGAGGCATAAAGAAGATCATATCTATGGATTCTGTAAGAGGTATTCCTAAACTGAAGATTGATGATGGCAAAATATGTGGTGAATGTCAAATAGGCAAGCAAACTAAGATGTCCCATCCAAAGCTCCAACATCTGACAACTTCCAAAGTTTTGGAACTTCTACATATGGATCTGATGGGACCTATGCAGGTTGAAAGTCTTGGTGGTAAGAGGTATGCCTATGTTGTGGTTGATGATTTTTCAAGATATACATGGATAAACTTCATCAAAGAAAAGTCAGATGTATTTGATGTATTCAAAGAATTATGTCAAAGATTGCAAAGGGAAAAATCCAGCTGTGTGATCAGAATAAGAAGTGATCATGGAAAAGAATTTGAGAATCAAAAGTTCTTAGATTTCTGTTCTTCAGAAGGAATCAATCATGAGTATTCTTCACCTATCACTCCTCAACAGAATGGGATTGTTGAAAGGAAGAATAGAACCATTCAAGAATCAGCAAGAGCTATGATCCATGCTAAAAAGTTACCTCTATACTTTTGGGCTGAAGCTATGAACACTGCCTGTTACATCCATAACAGAGTTACTTTAAGGAAAGGAACTTTGTCCACAATATATGAAGTCTGGAAGGGCAGAAAACCCACAGTTAAGTACTTCCATGTTTTTGGAAGTATCTGTTATATTCTGGCAGATAGGGAGCAAAGAAGAAAAATGGATCCTAAAAGTGATGAAGGGATTTTCCTTGGATATTCCATAAACAGCAGAGCATATAGAGTATTTAATTCTAGAACCAAGGTTATCATGGAATCCATAAATGTAATAATTGATGATGCTCCTACAGATGTCCCAGAAGATGTTGGAACATCTGCTGATATCAAGATTGAAGCTGAAGAACAGAATGATCAATATAACTTCACTCAAACTGATAAAAGGACAGAAGAATCAAGCAAACCTCCCTCCATCAGAATACAGAAGGATCATCCCAAAGATTTGATCATTGGTGATCCCAACAGAGGTGTGAGCACTAGATCAAGAGAAGTGATTTCAGGTTCTTGTTTTGTTTCCAAAATAGAACCTAAAAATATCAAGGAAGCTCTCACTGATGAATATTGGATTTGTGTTATGCAAGAGGAATTAGGTCAATTCACAAGGAATGAAGTGTGGATTCTTGTTCCTAGACCTGATGACATAAATGTGATTGGTACAAAATGGGTGTATAAGAACAAGTCAAATGAACAAGGAGTTGTTACAAAGAACAAAGCTAGACTTGTGGCTCAAGGATACACTCAAATTGAAGGGGTAGACTTTGATGAAACCTTTGCACCAGTAGCAAGGCTTGAATCAATAAGACTACTGTTGGGAATTGCTTGTATCTTGAAGTTCAAGCTATTTCAAATGGATGTGAAAAGTGCCTTTTTAAATGGCTACCTTAATGAAGAAGTATATGTAGAACAGCCTAAAGGATTTGTTGATCCAAACTGTCCAAATCATGTATACAAACTAAAGAAGGCACTTTATGGTTTGAAGTAAGCTCCAAGGGCATGGTATGAAAGACTGACCACATTTCTTATCAAGCAAGGATACAGAAAAGGTGGAATTGATAAAACCCTGTTTGTTAAAGATGAAGAAGGAAATGTCATGATTGCACAAATATATGTTGATGACATTGTCTTTGGTGGGATGTCTGACAGGATGGTCAAACATTTTGTCAAGCAGATGGAATCTGAATTTGAAATGAGCCTAGTAGGAGAATTAACCTACTTTCTTGGTCTGCAAATAAAACAAATGGAAGACTCAATGTTCATCTCACAAAGCAAATATTCCAAGAACATAGTCAAGAAATTTGGAATGGAAAATGCTGCTCACAAGAGAACTCCTGCCCCCACACATTTAAAGCTGACTAAAGATGAAAAGGGTGAGAATGTAGATCAAAGCTTATACAGAAGCATGATAGGAAGCTTGCTATACTTGACTGCTAGCAGACCAGACATTGCTTTTGCAGTAGGAGTTTGTGCAAGATATCAAGCTGATCCAAAAGTCAGTCATCTCAATCAAGTCAAGAGAATCCTTAAATATGTTAATGGTACTTGTGACTATGGCATAATGTACTTTCATGGTTGCAAACCAATTCTCACTGGCTTCTGTGATGCTGATTGGGCAGGAAGTGCTGATGACAGAAAAAGCACATCTGGAGGATGCTTCTTTCTAGGAAACAATCTGATTTCTTGGTTCAGTAAGAAACAGAATTGTGTATCCTTATCTACAGCTGAAGCTGAGTACATAGCAGCAGGTAGCAGTTGTTCTCAGTTGGTTTGGATGAAGCAGATGCTCACTGAGTACAATGTCCCACAGGATGTCATGACATTGTACTGTGACAACTTAAGTGCAATCAACATATCAAAGAATCCCATTCAACACAACAGGACTAAGCATATTGATATCAGACATCATTTCATCAGAGATCTTGTAGAAGAAAAGGTGATTTCATTGGAGCATGTAGCTACAGATTTGCAATTAGCTGATATTTTTACCAAAGCATTGGATGCTACTCAATTTGAGAATTTAAGGGGCAAACTTGGAATCTGTTTATGTGAGATTTAGCAATTAATGAGATGTGCCAACATGTCATATGACATTGCATGGCATAAGTTCCAGATGGCAAAACTAGTCTGGACAAGATTCTTGGGAACTCCATCTCTCATCATTTGCACAGTAACGGCTACTTACTTAGTAACTGTTTATAATCAGCTATCAAGATTCTCATCATACTATCATAATCGAATCACATTCACCAGCTATTCTCCAGAGATCATAAACCCTAAAGTTTTTCTTTCATCTTCTTCAACAATGTCTCAAAACCCTAAAACAGCTGAGGAAATTCTCAACAAGGAAGACGTGGTTCATGCCACTCCAATCTCTGTTGTGCCAATGTCATCAACACCATTGGACGAGCTCAGGGGAAGCGCCTCTCACACTAAAAAGGCAAGAACACCAAAGAGATGTAAAGATCAAATCAGAAGCAAAGCTAAAGGCATTCCCTCTCCTGCTAACATGTCCTCAAAATACTCCAAATATATTGATGATTCCATCAAGGAGATTGTCAACCAAGTTTTCTCTGAACAAAGAGTGGTGAGAGGGATCTCTGTTCCTTTGAACACCATTCCTGCACCTCAAGAAGAACCAGCTCAAGATACAGAGGACACTGCTGCAGAACAAGATGTCCCAACAGATGTTGGAACATCTGAAGATAAGAAAAAGAACTCATCTGATGTTGATCTGGAACAAACTGAGGACAAAGCCTCAAAAGAAAATGATGAAGAGGTCTCTGAAGAACAGGCTCAAGGCTCAAATGAAGATCAAATCCCTGCTGATCAACCAGCTGAAGAGGAGGCTGCTCAATCTCCTCCAGTGGTCAATCTGGAGCAGGACTCTGATGCAGAGATCATATCATCTGTGAAACCCAGCATTGCTAAAAGACTAAGGTCCAGGAAAGGAAAGATGCAAGCTGAACCTGTCATCCCTGAGAAGAAGAAGGTTAGTCCAAAGAAAGGCAAAGCTAAAGCTACCTTTGGTCCAACAAAACCCTGGAGCAAAGTCCAATCCCAGAAGAGAAAAGCTGCCACACCATCAGATTCAGATGTTGAATCAGATGTCCCAACATCTCCTCCCAAGAAAAGACCAACACCAGCAAGAGCTTCAACTGCTGTTCCAGAAGCTCCCTTGGACAACATATCATTCCATCTTGTCTCTAGTGTCAACAGATGGAAGTATGTGTACCAAAGAAGGGTTGCCCTGGAAAGAGAACTGAGCAGCAATGCACTTGAGTGCACAGAACTCATTGACCTAATCTCTGCTGCAGGACTATTCAAGACAGTCTCAGAGTTCTCTCCCTGCTATGAACTTCTTGTCAAAGAGTTCATTGTGAATCTTCAGGAGGATTGCTCAAATGGTAAGTCCTCAGAGTTCAGAAAGGTATTTGTGAGAGGTAAGTGTGTTGAGTTCTCTCCCCAAATCATTAATCAGTATCTAGGAAGGGACACAGATGGACCCAATGAGCTAGGCAAGACAGATAATCAAATCTGTAAAGTGATCACTGCAAACCAGGTCAAGGCTTGGCCTGTGAAGGGAAAGCTCTCTGTGAGCATGCTTACCAGAAAGTATGCCATGCTTAACAGGATTGGAACTGCTAACTGGGTGCCTACCAACCACACTTCCTCAATGTCAACTGGTCTAGCTAGGTTTATATATGCTGTGGGAACTCAAACCAAGATGGATTATGGAGCTTATATTTTTTATCAGACTATGAAGCATGCCATCTCTTCTGCAACAAAGCTACCAATAGCTTTTCCATCATTGCTGTGTGGTATTGTTCTAAGTCAATACCCTGGGATTTTAAATGAGAAGGACACAGTCTGCAAGAGAGAAAGCCCCCTGGCTTTTCACTACAGATTATTCCTCAGTCACCATGCTGCAGATGTTGAAGCACCTTCTGGGACATCTGCTGGTCCCTCAACTGCTAAGACTTCAATCTCCAAGAAAGAGTTAATTGCTGAGCTAAAGTGCACATGCAAGGAGCTTGAAGCAAGGAAGTTGAAACATGAAGAAATCATTCAAAGGTTGGAGAGTGAAGAAGACCAGAAAGTTGCCTCTGATGAAGACAGTGATGAAGCAAGTGAAGCTGAAACAGAAGATGAGGAAGAAGCTGAGAGTGATGAATCTGAGTGATATATGTAGGTGAGGAAATTGTAATGACAACACTGCTTTGTATTTCTGGATAATAGTGTCTTTGGCCCCAAATTTTGTGACTAACAAGGGGGAGAACAACAACAAATTGTACTGATGTTTAATGAAAAATCTGTTTGTTTCTGCCTGAACTGAATAAGTGTGTTTTGATGAATATTTCTGTTGCAACAAAACTGGACACATATATGTTTGAGGGGGAGTGATCTCAAATAAGAACCAACAGAAAAGTAATGATATACTTTGATAAAAAGAACTTCTGCTGCACTCTGAAAACCAGAAAAGATGTTAGCCAAAAATTAGCCAAAGGGGGAGTTTGTAGATGTTTAAGAATTGGCAGAATTTTGGACCAAACAAGAAATGTTAAATTCAGTTCAGAATGTCCTATCAGATGTTGGGACATTATCAAACAGAGTATGTGAACTTATTTCAGGATGTCCTACCAGATGTTGGGACATTGTGTAAATAACTTAAGTTCAGTTTTTCAGGATGTCCCAACAGATGTTGAGACATCTCAGACCTGCTACCAGAATTAATTATTGATTAACTGATCAGAGATATTTAAGGAGAAGTATCTGGAATTAATTAATGATGGATAAAAACAGAACCAAGGCGCATCTGTAGGGTGTTTTATATTGAAGATTCAGATTAAAACAGAAGACCTAAATCACCTAGAATCTAGGAGGTAACAAACCCTAAATTCAAGGTGGAAGCTGCTGCGCATTAGGGCTGGATCCTCTACAGAAAGCCCAAAATTCAGATACCTATTTAAGCAACAGAAACTCATAGAATTGAGTACGAATTTCAGAAGACCAAATAGGGTGTCTAGTGTTCTTAATAGCAGGTTGTTTTTATGTACCACTTTATGAGCTTTTAAGCAAAAGTGCATTTGTGACTTGATTGAAACTGTGAAGTAAGATCAAGCTGTATTGTTTGAAGGATGTCTTCAATTTCTGTAAACTTGTAAACTTGATCACTGTGTGATTGAGGGGGAGTGAGTAGGGTACTCTTATCTAAGTGTGTCTTAGGTAGAAATTGAATTGGGTAAGTATTAAGTGATAGATTAAACAGGGTGGTTTAAGTCTAGAATTAATATTACTAATAGTGGATTTCCTCCTGGCTTGGTAGCCTCCAGATGTAGGTGTGGTTATACACTGAATTGGGTTAACAAACTTCTGTGTTGTTTACTTTTCTTGCTGTTTAAGTTTTGGTTAAATTTGTCAAATGTCCTATTAAGTGTTGGGACATCTCTTAGGACATCTCATACCTGATCACAGAATTTCAAAAGCAAATATTTTCTGCCGAGGTAGACTGGAAATCTTCTGCCGAGACTTGCCAGAAATAAAAGGAATCATCTGTTGTCAAATCTTCTGCCGAGCCTTAACAAGGGATACCATTGAATAGAACTCCCATCATACTTCCCTTCTTTTGAAAGAGACAACCATATGATGGAGAAACAACTTCACGCACAAACTTCTCAACTCGTACGGAAGAGATAGCCATTTAATGGAAATTGGAAAATTCACAACAAACTTCTCAACTTGTCTGGAAGAGATAGCCATTTGTTGGAAAAATAAGAGAGATTCATATCAAACTTCTCGACTTGTATGGAAGAGATAGCCATTTGATAGAACGTTCATCATACTTCCCTTATTCTGAAAGAGACAGCCATATGATGAAGAACAACTTCACGTTCAAACTTCTCAACTTGTATGGAAGAGATAGCCATTTGACGGAAATTGGAAAATTCACAACAAACTTCTCAACTTGTATGGAAGAGATAGCCATTTGTTGGAAAAATAAAAGAGATTCATATCAAACTTCTCAACTTGTATGGAAGAGATAGCCATTTGATAGAACATTCATCATACTTCCCTTATTCTGAAAGAGACAGCCATATGATGAAGAACAACTTCACGTTCAAACTTCTCAACTTGTATGGAAGAGATAGCCATTTGACGGAAATTGGAAAATTCACAACAAACTTCTCAACTTGTATGGAAGAGATAGCCATTTGTTGGAAAAATAAAAGAGATTCATATCAAACTTCTCAACTTGTATGGAAGAGATAGACATTTGATAGAACGTTCATCATACTTCCCTTATTCTGAAAGAGACAGCCATATGATGAAGAACAACTTCACGTTCAAACTTCTCAACTTGTATGGAAGAGATAGCCATTTGACGGAAATTGGAAAATTCACAACAAACTTCTCAACTTGTATGGAAGAGATAGCCATTTGTTGGAAAAATAAAAGAGATTCATATCAAACTTCTCCGCTGAACAGGGGAGATGCCATTTGATAGAACAGAAACCTTGCTGAGGATGAACAAATTGCTCGAAAAGAGAATGTCATCTGTTGATTCACTAGGAAATCCATGGATAAGAAACAAGCTTCTCAAATAAGGAGACGACCACTTGTTGATTCCGATTAGAGGTCCAGGGATAATAGCAAGTTTCTCCAATAAAGAGACTGCCACTTGTTGTCAGGTGTAAGTATTCCAAGAGAATGTTGCAACAACACTGCTGGAGAGCAAAATTTGTCTTCAATGGAAGTCTTCAATAAATTTCTTTTGGGAAACTAAGCATCCGAAGGTGCAAAATGAATCCACTTTCCATCTGGAATTGCTGGGGATGGATCGACTGCTCGGAAAGAGACTACCATCTGTTGATTCCACTTGGAAGTTCGAAGACAAAACAAGCTTCTCAAATAAAGAGACGGCCACTTGTTGTCGGGTATAAGTAATCCAAGGGAATGTTGTAGTAACACTGCTGGAGAGCAAAATTTGTCTCCACTGGGGGAAACTTAGACAAATTCCTTCTGGGAAACTAAGCATCCAAAGGTGCAAAATAAATGCACCTTCCAATTGGTAGTTCAATTATCAAAAATTGCCAACGACCAAAATTCAATCCAGGAACGAGCTGGAAAGAAACTGTCAAGCAAGACACTAACCCATGAGGAATGAACTCAATTGGGTATTTATCCTATCCAAGTGTGTAAAGGAGAACTGAAGCAAACATCTTCCACGAGGGTTAAAACTCAGCGGGGAATTAGAAAGAATGTACATTTTCTGTCTAAGGCTGACAACTCTATTTGGAGAGAGACACATCACTTGGGGATAAACACGACCAATGTGAAGGTAGTATGCATTAATGAATGCAACATGAATATGAATATGAATTCAAATATGATGTACATGTATGCATATGCGTTATGTTTATGCCGACAGACAGACAACATAGACACAAGAGGTGAACTGGTGATGAAATAAACATCACAACAAACGAATACTCGACCAATCTCGTCAAAGTGTATGTAGTCACTGAAGATAGGGTAAAGAGCCATCCATGGAACAAAGTCCTGCAACAAGGCGCGAATCTCTTTGAGGAGAGAAAGATACTTCATTTGGGAAACAAACCTAGGCAAATCTTCTAACCTCAACATCTATCAGAAGGAAGCAACCATACAAACTACGTTTGCTTAGAATGAAGTAAAACTTGTACTCCGTTGGGGGGAAGAAAATCAGATTCAGCTGGAGAAGCTAGAATCAAGGCTCAATTGGGGGTACTAGACTTAGTAACTCACTGGAAGCACTATGGAGTAAAAGAAATCCACCAGAAAATAATGGGTCATGCCCCTGACATACCATAGCAACTTGGCGTGAGGACCCCAGTATCTGGAAGTACTTGCAAGGTAGATCCTAAGAGCGTCTTGCTTAGGGGAACACGTGGTCATGTGCCCACAAAATGATTTATGAGAAGAGATCATCTCAAGAGGATTTTATAGAAGACTTGACATTCAAGATGCCCCAGTGTCTTCAAACTCTTGTAGAGATTCGTCGAATCTCGACGTCACTGCCTCAGATTAACTGTACTTGGCACAAATGAGCCTTCAATACTTATCCTTTTAGGGATGATAAGAATGTGTAAGCACAAATTGGGAAACGACTTGCCCCGGTTTAGCAAAGTCTTCAAGCAACATGCCCCTATCTGGCAAAGTTTTCAGGCAAAATGCCCCTGGCTGGCAAAGTCTTCAAACAACTTGCCCCTGGGGATGATCATTCTCTGAAATGGTTGTTTAATTACTCATCAGAGTTTCAAATCTCAAGAGATTAAGTTCGTCACTGATACTCATACATAGGCTTCTATGATATCAAGCAAATGCTAACAAGCAAAAAGGTAAATGTTAAGACTGCTGATGCAACACACGTGTTTGTCTCGAAGATTTTTTTGAAAAGATTTTCACAATAGCCTGTGACCGAATCACTAGCTAGGAGGTGATATTCATTTTTTTTTATAAAGCCAACACAAATTTTTGAGCCAAGCTCATGGGAGTCGGGAAACACTTTCTCATCGAGTGTGCTTTCGAAATAAACCCTACTTCAATTAGGACTTTTGAGGGTTGTAATGTGGTTTGGTTCACGGTTTTAGAAACAAAGGATAAAGGCTCAAAGTTTATTTGGTGCCCACCCACTCTCCGTGATGTTCTCCAATCCTAGGTTCAGCTAAATTGACACATACATTTGTCTTGATAGCGTAGATATGATGCTCCAAGGTCCGCTTGAAATGACAGTCATCTTATTTATTCTTCGATGGATATTGGTGATCCTTTGATTTTGGTATGGTGGTCACTAAATCTTATGCTTTTAGGTTGAGGATTGAAAGGCCTCTTCTAACTCGAATTTCTCTTTGGTCCCTGATTTTTGCCTAAGTCTCTTTTTGGGTGCTTGACTTAGCGGGATTTTATTTTCTTTTTTTTTTTAAATCAATGGAAGGTTGGAAGTTGTGACTGTCAAGTCATTAATTGTAGTGGATTCCCTGATGGGATGTTTCATCTTATGATTTGATTGTGTAACCAGATTAACTGAACACTACCCTGCCCCAGGTTAAGCATAAGGGTTTTGAAATATCTGAAAGAAACTCCTACTTCTAGGCTCGAAGTGGTTGACTAGGGATTAACTCCTTATTTCTCCAGTGTTTGGGAATTTGAAACAATGCCTGTACATCGTCAGTAGGGTTTTAATAAAAAACACTCAACTAGAGGATTTGTGTTTTAATTTCGTCATCCTCCCCCCAATTCTCTGCCTAGGCAAGAGATGGGATAATGTTGGCATTATAAAGTTGAAAAAGCATTATGAGTGAATACGAATGGATTACTTCAAGACAAACATATTCATTGCATTAATCATTCAAAACAAATAAGTTCTTACATGCCAAAACAAATGCATTAACAAAACATAGCAAAATACATATGAAAAGCAGTAAACGAGCTAAACATCTGAGAAAATAGCTCCAAAACATCGAACAGGCGTATGGAGGAACTTGTCCTATGCTCCAGCAACAGATTGATTTGGAAAGGACTTTCTTGAGTTTTTTATTAGCACAAAGGCACTCCGTCAACAGATGGGATTCCTCCATTGAAGGTCAACACCCCGTAGTCGATCATCTCTTGAACCTTTTCCTGGAAAACTTTGCACTCTTCAATTGGATGCCCCTGTACTCCATTATGAAACTCACAACTGGTATTTGGATTAATCCCGCGGGGCCGAGACCTCGTGGCTCTAGTCTTTCTGGGTGTCATTATTGAGTTCCGGGCGAAATGAGACCACAATTGACTGTAAGTCATTGGGGTTGGGCCAAACTGATGGGCCGCTCCTTCAGGACTATTTGGAGACCTCCGCTGATTCTGACGTCGCTGACGAGTAGAGGTAGAATTTGACCGACGCTGAAAAATGGCCAGATCTTTGGCCAAAGAAATCAGTCGCCCTCTATCAATCTTCAAGCTGTGAACCTCTTCCTGGAGTTCAGTGTTCTCCTGCACAAGGCTGTCTATTAGAGTCTTCATCGTAGTTGAGAATATTCCCATATGATTTCTCAAAGTCGTGACTTCACTTCTAAGCTCCCTGTTTTCCTGCTCAAGTTGGTCCATCTTTCTCTGGTGACTGGTCGAGTACAGTTGACTGACGGAGAATAAGACATGTGTGAGTTGGATTGTTGGAGGATGATATGCAATGCAAATGCAAATGGTATGCGAATGGATGCAAAGCTCAGAATGCTCAAAATCGCAAACATAAACAGCTCCAGAATTGGATATAAAGGCAAGGCGTTGGATCCAAGGTACAAGTAACTCGGAATCTCTTAACTGGTAAGCCTTAAGTGGAGTGTTCTAAATTCTTTATCCATAAAGCCCACTCACAGGGTAGCTTCTATAGTGGTGGTATAAGGATACTCAAGGTCATGGACGTTTATCGTACTAACGCCCCGCCGCAGGCTAGCTGCATTGTGACGATAATAACGATAAGGTCTACCTTGAGTGGAGTTCTCATGCTAGGCGTGCAAGGAGCGAGTCCTTGGAACCTAACATTACACAACTACCAAAATTGAAGCAGGTTCTAGGGGGGTCCCAGAATCACAGCCCTTTCATGAATCAGGTCCCGCGACATGCTAGCTGCGTTGTGACAAGATTTACGAAAAGTCTAACTATCTGGGGGAGCTTTCATGTTAGGCGTGCAAGGAGAGAGTCCTTGGAGACTAACACTAATAACATCCAATTCTAACTTAGGTGTTCCCTCTTCTTTTTCAAAACTCAAGTACAACTTCATACCCGTGATAACCCGAGATCAAACAGGCAAATATAATGAGCAAATAATAAAGAAGGAAGCAATAGATAGAATATCAACAACAAATAACGAAGACAATCAAACAAATCAACAAACAAACGCGAACTATCCTAAGCTAGGCTCGACTCTCTTATGCACAAGGCAATAAATCCCCAGCAGAGTCGCCAGCTGTCGCACCTCGAAAAATACGATCCTAAAACAAACAACAGAGTCGCCACCTAATTCTATTTATTCTACGAGAGAAAAGGAAGATATAGACACAACCTAAATAAAGGATAAGAATGGTCAACGAAACCACTAATCTAAGTTCGGGAGTCAGTTACGCAAGGGGAAGGTGTTAGGCACCCCTCACGTCCGTTGTACTCAACGGGAACCTCTTAGTCTAGTTTGCGCTTTAAATGTTAACTTGTTATTATTGTCTTCTTTTACTGATTAAGGATTGCTTATTAAAGGGAAAGTTTTAATTATAATTTGTTATGGGACAATGTTAAGTTTTTTTTATTATTGTGCTCGCGAAGGATTAAAATCCCCGTGCCTACGTATTCCCCTGTGCAATGGGAAAGTCAGAGCTTCGTAGTTCGTGCTACTACGATTTGTGTTTTTTAATTGAACGATTGTTTGAAAATGCATTCTACTGCTAAGCGTTGGCTTATCTGCTCACGATAGGAGGCTGAAGCGCTAGCTTGTTTGCGAGATAGAAAGATTTAAACAATATTCGTTTTGAGGAAAGATGTTTGATCTTTGTTAAGGGTGTTTTAAAACGAGGGGGCGAATGAACCACGCGTGGGGCTAGCCCATGTTGCGGTTGCATTCAAGAACGTGCGGAGTGCTAGACTCCGGAGTTCAGTTACTCGCTAATTAATTATGAAAATGATTTGAATTGGTTGGTAAGTTTTAATTTGTATTTGAAAGAAAGAGACAAGTCGTCATCTTTTAGAGAAGTATATCACCTATTCCACCACAAACGTTTGAGAAATGTAAAATCGAAAGAAGCTTTAAACTTGGATATAAGATCGACAAGCAATGCCACATTCTTTCTTTGAAAATAAATAAAATCGAAAGAAGCTTTAAACTTGGATATAAGATCGACAAGCAATGCCACGTTCTTCCTTTGAAAGTAATTGTTTGTAAGATTTTTGTTTGTGTTTGTGGGGATAGGAGGAACCACTTTCCTTTGGAGATGAATCGTGTCTGATCCTTTAAGATTGTTGAATTGTTTTGAATACGAATGATGATTGAACCAACGCGTGGGGCTAGCCCAATTGCGGTTCAATCCAGAACGTGCGGAATGCTAGACTCCGGAATTCCTTTTTTCCATAAATTAATTTAAAGGAATTGGATTATTTTTATACGAATGGTGATTGAACCAACGCGTGGGGCTAGCCCATTTGCGGTTCAATCCAGAACGTGCGGAATGCTAGACTCCGGAATTCCTTTTTTCCATAAATTAATTTAAATAAACAGAGTGCTGATGGCGATCACAAATGACCGACTTACGTGTGTGCAAAATGAGCTTATGAAATTATCCGGTGTATTTTTTAATGTGTTTTATGGTTTAGATACGATAGTGATGTACAAGCAATCAGACAAACGTAAATATGACATTAGGATCACAGTAAAGGGCAAAGGGAAGATAATATCGAGTTTTTAATAATACCTAACGGAGAAGGTCCGTTGCCCCTTTCACTACGTGCAAAAGAACTCAGGAACACGTGCATCAAGCTTCAAACGAACAATCCGCTTAATAATCACGTACACAACATCATAAACCAAAATTCAAAATCATTCCATGAAAAGCTATCCGGAACTTTACAGACACTTAATCAAAATTGATCAACACTTTAATTCATTCCTTAGTCAAAACTGTCCACAAATATTTAATAAAATTGCCAAGAAACTAACTCTAAATATTACTTAATAAAAGTTAACAAAAAGATTTAACTAAGAAGAAAAAAAAGAACACTTAATTAAAAAAACACACACACATATATATATATACATATATATATATATATATATATATATATATATATATATATATATATATATATATATATATATATATATATATATATATATATATATATAAAGGCTTAACTAAGAAAAAATTAATTAAAAGTTTAACTAAGAAAAATAATAATTATATATAAAAAAACTTGAAAAATTAGTAAATAGAAATAAAAAGAAATAGTAATAAAGACCAATGATCCACAGGCAAAGCAGTAAAGCCGAAATCAATTGTTTTTAGCAATGACAGGTGCATGGGCCTCACAAAGCCCACGAAACAAAGGGAAAGAAAGACGGCAGCTGTGTTGTTTTGGCTCTGAGACAGAAGGGTTTCATTCTCAGTTCTCAAATCCTACTCCTCTGTCTTTCCCCTCGCTTCAATTTGTTTCGAACAAATCTTCCTGGCCTCCTCCGCGTTCGGTGATAGCGATGGCCGACGAGATTGGTCCGGTGTGGAAGTTGGCTTGTGGATTTGGAGCGGAAAAGGGTTAGGGTTGTGCGGTTTGAAGAAGGCTGAGGGTGCGGCGGTAAGAGGGTTTGGTGTGATGGTTCGATGTTGACGGTGACGAAAGGATGGGGTTAATGGTGGTTTCGGATTGATTGAGGGTTGCGGTTCTGTTGCTTTTTTTCTCTTTTCTTTTTGCAGGTTTTGCTTGTCTATTTGGATGAAAGTCAATGGTGTGTGTAGAGTCACCATCACCTTTACAGAAAGTTTGGCGTGGTATTGCAGCATTTGACTCAAGGCACATTTGTTGATGCTCTTTAGCAACTGTTGGGTCATTGTTATCAGGACTTTGGTGCAGGACGATGGTTTTATTGCTGCAGGTTTTTGGGAGATGAGACCAAAAGGGTTGACTAAGACAAAACAAACTCCTATATTTTTTGTGCTATTTGGATTAAGTCAACAATTAATAAAAGTTTATATAGAATAATTAACTAAATAGTAAACAAAATAAAAGTTGGACTAATTAAAAAAATAAATAACAATTAATCTAATTAAAAGAAAAAGATCTAATAAGCCTAATAAAAGCAAATTAATTAAAATAAGAGTGGATAAATAATGGAAATGACTTAAATTAAATGGAATATTAAAAATAAATAAATTACTTAGGACTAAATGATAAAGTTAAAATCAAAATAACTATTTTTTTAAAACCAAACTAAATTACATTTTTTAAAAAAAAACTTAAATTGAAATTAAACTTAAATCTAAATAAAATCTAAATTTGAACCAAAAATAAAAAAAATAAAAAAAATAAAAAAAAATAAAAAAAATAAAACTAACTTTAAAATGTCTAATATTAATCTAGAATTTTTTATTCTTAAACCGAAACAATTAATTCTAAAACAAAAATGAATTATATGATTTCAAATGATAAAATGAATAGAAAAATGCAAAGGTTAATGATTAACGGACTAAAAAATGCGAAAATGATTGATAATTTATATCACGACAAAAATGCGTTAAGAAATGCAATGATTAATGATTAATCATACGTTTAATCTAAAAATGCAAAAATGCTTGATTTTCCATCTATCGACAAAATGCGTCAGAGAATGAACAAGAATTTGAAAATTTTCTGGTCAAAATTTAGGGTATGACAACACCCTTATTCTTCTAGTACATGTTTTGATGTTTTATTTGTTGAATATGCATTTTCATGATGTTTTTTATTACTGTATGATATTGAGTTATGTGTTTCTAAGTTGGGAGTGAAGAGAAATATTAGAGGAGAATAAATTAATTGACTAATGTGTGAGAATTGTATTATTGGTGGGAATATAAGTTCTTAAGTTATAATTATTTAGAATAATTAAATAATAATTTATGTGGTTTATTAATAAATAATAAGGATAATAATATAATTAGAAGTGTAGAGATTTAAGGGGCAGTGAGGTAATTACATGAGAATGAGTGAAGGCATATGAAGGAAAACATATAAAGAGTATAATGTTACTAGATAAAAAGGGAAAGGATGTTAGGGCAAGGAGACGACAAAAGAACATACATCCATAGAGCTTGAGAATCAAAGTTGCTTGGAATAACAAGGTAAATATGGGTAATGGTTTTCAATTGTGAATGATGTGAGGGAAGGGTAGACACATGGTTTTATCATTATTGGGTGTTGGTGATTCTATGATGATAAATTGATATATGGTTGATTGTTGATGAATTATAGTGATAAATTGTGGTAAGTGAATTTTTGATGATTTATATCTATGATAATGAACTGTTATGTTGCAATTCTTGATCCTATGAGATGATGAATTTGTGTGTTGATGATGATGAAATTGTGTGTTGATGATGATGAATTGATGATGATAAATTGATGATAATATATGAATTGATGTTATTGTTGTGTTATAATGCTAATCCATGAGTAATACAAGATGATAATTGATTTTTAGAATGTTAAGATAGAAAAAATTGGGTTTGTGATGATATAATTTCGTAGCATAGGTTCTAACATGATAAACCAGTGTAAAAGTGCTTTTAAAAAGTGATTTTTGGGGGAAAACGTAACAATATGCGTCGACCTACACGCCTTATGTGTCGACATATAACTTCCAGAAATGATTTTTTTTGAAAAAATGGTCGTATGCGTTGACCTATGTGTCAACACATGCACTCGGATTTTGCCAACATGTTAATACGATTTCGATCATAACTTTTTAACCATGTATCCAAGTGACAATCCATTTGAAGCGTTGGAAAGCTTATAAACATAAATTTAACATGGTATAAATATGTGATTGTTTTCCCAATATTTACATGTCTAATATGTTTAAGAATGTGATTATTACTTGTTGCATAACGCTATGAAGTCTTGTTGTAAGTGACAAACCTTGAATGTTATTACAATGACGTTGATGTGATGTTAATAATGGTATTATGAGGATGTTTTAATGATGTTGTTGTAGTGTTAATGATAATATGATGAAGATGATTTAATGATGTGCATGGTTAAATATGTGATACATGTTATGTGAAGATGATTATGTGATGCTTTTGTGAATGATGATGCCATTGACTAGACGTGGTCAAACTTTTATGTGACGTTGTTGTGCATCATACATTCATAGCATTTTTTAAGGTGGTTCTCTTGTGATGAACATCAATCTATTGTATGAATTGTGTGCGAGTAGCTAGATCCATGTCCGGGGATTTAGTGAAACATTATTATGGTGATGGTAGCGATTTGGTATGCTCCAGTTTCAAGATGGAATTTATCCTATGGTGAGGATTATGGAGGTGAAATGAACCAGGTGATCATAATTGTTACCACATATGCATCGTGTCAGTGTCAGTGTCATTGCATTAACATTCTATGTGGCATTTTATGAGTTTTAATGGTGAAATAATGAAGCGATGTTATTGGTATTTGTTGTGTGGTTATTCGTGACAAATGAGTCATGTGAAGTATTTTATGATGAATTGAAGGTGCGAGTACATGTGATATTGATGTTGTTGAATTGTAGACTATACTTGTTTAAGTTTACTTTCTCTTATATTATTTATGATTGATTATGATTACTCACACCTTCTATTTGAAAGTTGCATCCGCGTGGGTAACGTAAAGATACTCAGGAGTAGCTCGTTGAAGTAAGGATGATAACTCGTTGGAGTAATTAGTAGTTACCGTTAATTAGAGGTGTCTTGCTCTGAAATGTAATGAAGTTGAAACCTTTGCAAGGAATTTTTAATGTCGAATTGTTTTTATGTTCAAATCTCTTATGGGACTATATCTCATGAGTTTGAAATTTGAGAATATTTATTTAATGATGATTCCCATGCGACATTTTTAACATAATGTTGAAGTTTAAAAAATATTATGAAAATGTATGTTTGTGAAAAATTAATATAATTTCTATAACCCATGAACTAATCCTTCAACTATATTGCATTATATACAAATTTTTATTAGTATCTTCACACTTTAGGACTTGAAATAACATCTCAGTATGTTTTAACTTTAATTGATTGAGATATGTAACCGATTACCAATTAAATATAATTTTTTTAAATTTCAAAAAATTATTATAAGAAAAATGTAAATCTAGATTTATAAATTTAAAGAGTTCTTTTCTACGCATCGTCTAAGTATCAATACATTGAAAGAAAAAGGAGAAATCATTATTAGAATTTCAAGAGTTTTTTCCTTTCAATCAAACCCATACACTTCCCATTTTAAGAGATCTCTAACTCATTAATTAATGAAGAAAACTTATTTACAATTTCTTAAATGTGATTTTTACTACGTCCTTCTTCCTCAGTTTTTTATTATAAATTATTTTTCATTATATATATATATATATATATATATATATATATATATATATATATATATATATATATATATATATATATATATATATATATATATATATATATATATATATATATATATATATATATATATTAAAAAGTAATAATGGTACTCCCTCTGTCCCATATTATTTGTCACATTTGATCATTTCACATATATTAAGAAACAATAATAAATGAAAGAGAGAGAATAATAATTTTACCAAATTATCCTAATTAACTATTGGTGTATTCAAATTAGCATTCATGTTAAGTGAGAAAACAATTAATTAAGAATAATTATTAGAGGATACAATTGGAAGATTAAATATAAATATGTATTGGTAATCTAAAGTGACAAGTATTTTGGGACAATTTTTTTTCCTCAAATGTGACAATTATTTTGGGACGGAGGGAGTAATATAAAAGAAAGTAAATATAAAGGGTTTTATAAAATTATCTTTCATTAATGATATTGAAAAAATAAATTTAGATAATTGAAAAGAGAGAAAATAATAAATATTTAAGAATATAATAGAAAAAAAATTAATAATTTATTGATAATAAAAAAAATTAATAATTTATTGATATTATAAAAAATTATATTTAAATATTTTTCTTAAAAAGATTATACTATATACCCCTACACTTTGACATATATCCCTACAAAAAAAAGTCACGTTCTGGAATACTTTAGATATGACTTCCAATATTTTTTTTTCAAACCCGGAAGACTTAGGGAAAGTGTTCCGGTTTAGTAATTTTTGATCACCGAAAGACTTAGGGAAAGTGTTTCGACTCGGAACATAACCAATAAGACTCCCGGTATCAAATACACTACCAGAAGACTTAATGTTTTTTTTTTTTTAATTTTCTTTATAATTTATTAATATACAATTAAGGAAGGAAAAATTATTTGACATTAACAACATAACAAATATTTATTACAAATTAATATACAAGGAAGGAAAAATTATTTGACATTAACAATATAACAAATATTTATTACAAATTAAAATTTATAGCATTTAAATGATAATTTATTGAATATGTGTTGTTGATGTAAATAATGAATATGTGTTGTTGATGTAAATAAAAATACTATGAGAAACAAAGTTATTTAATGTCATTTATACTATTGAATCATTAGTATAAGATAAATAACATTTATTATTCTTTATAATATATATCTTTTTTAATATCATTCGTTACTTAGAACTTAATTACATTTAATTTATTTTTTCCTAACAAATAATTAAGAATATATTATTTATAAAAGAGAAACTATTTTAATTTAAAATGATTGTTAATGTACGTTTAAACTTTAAATTACTATTTAATTCAATATACCTATATATAAACAATTAAATTTTTTGAACGAATTAACATATGATAAAATATTTTTTAAATAAAATAATTATATTATTCAATTTTAAACAATAATATATATATATATATATATATATATATATATATATATATATATATATATATATATATATATATATATATATATATATATAATAATGTAGAATACAAAAAAAAATATAATAAATAAAATAGTGTATAGAGTTTTTAATATGAGTTTATATGAGAATCACACATTTTATTGACGTCGAATTTTTAAAATGTATATAAGGCCGAAGATAACCAATTTATTTAATTAATAAATAATCAAACAAAATATTTTGGGTATAAAATAAGCATATAATTTAAATTAATAAAATGAATGATCCGAGTGTCGCGTGCGGATCAAAACGAGTAATTTTTGAAAACGTATTATAGCGACAATGACTCAAATCGTCTCACAAGGATTCTTGATCTTATTAGTGATTATCAAATAAGCTAAAACGGCTAATCCTACTGATTTGGATTCCGACTTATCATCGGTTATTATAATTTCAACCTCCTAAGTGGATTATCTATTCCTATTTGATTATAAAACTCATTGACAAGCACAACTGGTTTTATGTGATGTATGTTCCTATTATCTGAATTAAGCAAACAAGTTTAAGCTCTCGTGAATTAAGCAAACACGATTTGATCAAACACGATAACGAATTAAGCAAACGCTAACGCGACTACTGTCAAGGATCATACAATAATCAAATTAAATCAACACTAATATATGATAATCGAATTAAGCAAACAATGATCACATAACAAAATTGAAAGAAATAGAATTTGGATTGAAAATTATTGTAACCTCAAAGTATGATGGAACCTGTAATCAACACGATTCTGATTACAGAAGACACGACTGCTAGGCATAGGAAAGTACCACAAATTCGTAAAGCAAAAAGGTTCTGGTACAGAAGACACATCTGCTAGGTATAGGAAAGTACCACAAATTCCCTTTCTAACCCAATTGGGTCAGAAACATAACAAACCCGACCCAAAACTAATTATTTTAAAAACTCATAATTTGAATCCTGACTTCCACGACTTATTTGAGACTCATGCACTTCGAATCATATTTTTCATAAAACATGGAAGTTGTAGCTCTCTGTCTTAGCTTTCCATCGACTGGTAGAACATCTCAAGTCGATTCTTGTAGCTCTAGTTATGATCATTTTAATGCAGACTGTTAATGCTGAAAATAAAGTGCGAAAATCAAATAAGTGCAAAAATAAACTAATTTATAAAAACACATTAAAATAGAAAAATAACCAAAGTAAATTATGAAAATACATAAGTATAAACATAAAGGAATGTGCACCAAAATGCACTGATCAAATTCCCCCACACTTGAACTTTTGTACTCCGAGCAAAATAGAAATCAAAACTCAAGAAACACAACAATATTCAGATACTCATTCTAGGCTACAAACTCTTCTTCGGTTAAGATAGCATCGATAGGTACTAATATTGCACACTAAGGATATCGTAAGAACACAAATCAGTACTTGTACGGTCATAAGCCTCCCTCCTATACAAACCAAGAATCATGTTATTATGCCTAATCTTAACTTACTCATCCTCCTTTTTGCTCTCTTTCATTCTAGCACAATCACATTAAGTCTGTTATCTATTCATACACATGGTAAATAAGCATGTTAGTGACTATGATCCATATCTTGTTAATATTTTAAAGTTACTTTAGCAATACCAATTTTTTTTTTTAATGTTTCACATCTGTTAGGCTAAATGACCGGGTGAGGGTCACCTAACTTAAAAGACGGATTCCTATTTAGATTTCTTATTAAGTACGAGATCATTCACTTATTTGCATCAACTCAATTACTTAGTGTATGATTTATAGATGGTGTTGACTGCTTGATAAACTACTTAAGAGCTATTAAAGGATGAGAACTCATGGCTATGGCATAAAAAGTATTCAAAATGATTTCCATATTCAGGAGACTTAAGGTGTTAAAACAATACCGATCTTGTGAACTTTTCCCAAGTCTCCACAACTAACCTCAAAACAATATATAGCCTAAAACTTAAAAAAAATGCCTAGTGTTTCTAAAACAAAAACAAAACAAAAACAAAACAAAAACAAAGAAAATAAATTACTCCCACACTTAAAACAAGCATTGTCCTCAATGAAATAACATAAATATAAAATAAGAGGGAGGGAAAGGAAAGAACACACCCGAGTAGTCAAGGTGGATAAGTGATCACATAAGCAACATTTCCTAATGAGAGCTCTTGTACAGTCTTTTCTTCCAAAGTGGGGATCTCATAGTGTAGCTTTGGGTAGTATCTATTAATCTTGAAGTTTTTATTTGTGCCTTCGTCTTTTATTCTAGGATCAAAGAAGAATATTCGATAAGTAAAAGTGTTGAATGTGCACGTGACATTGATCTCCTTTTCTACAACTTCAAGAATCAAAGGATTAAGGGGCTGCCTCACTACTTTTGTTCCATCTTCAATTGAGATCTTATGCATACTCATGGATGGGCTAATACCAAAAGTGTCAACCAAAGTCCATCCAATTCCCTTCTTATGTTCATGTAATGATTTCTCTTCCTGCACAAATTCAAATAAATTATTAGGATATGGCTTCAGCTCTAAAGAGGGTGATGTCTTGATGGATGGTTTGTTCCGGGAAGCCGGGGTGTCGAGAGCTTCATTGACATGAACAAATTCATTTGTAACCTCATTTGCAGTAAGAATATCAACTTGCAAGGCAACCTCAATTTCAGCACAAACATATCAGATTTTAGTGTCAGTACAAACATCACAAGAGTAAACATCATCAAAATCAGATAATAATGGAAAATTAGCTGCAAAAAAATTAATACAAGTATCATCAACAGTTTTAGAAGGCAACTCTATTTGAAATATAGAATGTCTTTCCAAAGGTCGTTGGTTTGATCCTTGAGCTTGTTGCATGACATTCATCAAAGTGGTAAGTTGATCAAGCTTTGTTTGCAAAGCCTGAAGATTATAATTTGTTTGTTGCTGAAACTGGAGATTATTTGCAGCCATTTGCTTGACAAGGTCCTCTAGTGAAAGTTCGAAAGGTGCAAAGCACCCAACCTGAAATTTCTTTAGAAGCTTATTCGGATCCTCACCTGCAAAACCATTAAAATTTGGCAACAAGTGTGTTAAACCAAATTTCAATTCGAAAGGTGCAACAACAATATGATATTCGAAACATCAAGCATTATAATTCACATCAGGGGCAACAAGTTCTCTAAGAGTTCTTTGATCAGTCATGATATGATTATCAAATTTAAAATCAGAATTAAATCAACGCTGAATCAAATAAAACCACTGCAGAGTTAAAATGAATGGAAAATAAGAAAAGAAATTAAAATAGAATCTAAAAAATATAAAAAATAACGCTAAAAATCTAATTAAATCAAATAAAGATCGCACAATTTTTTATAGATTTTTTTGAATATATGAAAATGAAAAATAAATCAAATAAAATAGAAAAACGCATAATTTGCAATTTTGAGGGTCAAAATCTTTTAGAATTTTATTCTAAAAGAGTATCGTTCTTCGATTTATTTCTGAAAGAGTATTGTTCTTCGATTTATTTCTGATTTTCTGGAAAAAAAATTCGGAGCAAATCAAAACAGTAGCTTCCAACTTACCTGTACAGCTGGAAAACTTATCACTATACTGCAACCGGTATTGCAACCCTGAAAATCAACAAACACAACAAAAAATAAAAGAAAAAATCTAGCAGGAAAACTATACCTATGACTATAAAATCAGTTAATAACAACAAGAATCCCCGGCAGCGGCGCCAATATGATACGCGTGTCGCGCGCAGATCAAAACGAGTAATTTTTGAAAACATAGTATAACGACAGTGACTCGGATCGTCTCACAAGGATTCTTGATCTTATTAACTAACGATAATAACGATTTATGGGGTTTTAGATTTTGATTTGAAGAAAAAGCAATTAAAATAAAAAGTGATTATCAAATAAGCTAAAACGACTAATCCTACTAATTTGGATTCCGACTTATCACTGATGATTATAATTTCAACCTCCTAAGCGGATTATCTATTCTTATTTGATTATAAAACTCATTGACAAGCACAACTGGTTTTATGTGGTGTATGTTCCTATTATCCGAATTAAGCAAACAGATTTAAGCTCTCGTGAATTAAGCAAACACGATTTGATCAAACACGATAACGAATTAAGCAAACGCTAACGCGACTATTGTCAAGGATCATACAACAATCAAATTAAATCAACACTAATATATGATAATCGAATTAAGAAAACAATGATCACATAACAACATTGAAAGAAATAGAATTTGGATTGAAAATTATTGTAACCTCAAAGTATGATGGAACCTGTAATCATCACGGTTCTGCCTTGGAATTAGTTCTCCATGAATCGTAAAACAAAAATAAAATTCGTGAAAAGAAAAGTTAAAATTTTGTAAAAGAAAGTTGGATAAAAGGTTCTGGTACAAAAGACACGGCTGCTAGGCACATGAAAGTACCACAAATTCCCTTTATAACCCAATTGGGTCAGAAACATAACAAACCCGACCCAAAACTAACTATTTTAAAAACTCAGAATTTGAATTCTGACTTCCACGACTTATTTGAGTCTCATGCACTCCGAATCAGATTTTACATAACACATTGAAGTTGTAACTCTCTGTCTTAGCTTTCCATCGGCTGGTAGAACATCCCAAGCCGATTCCTGTAGCTCTAATTATGATCATTTTAATGCATACTGTTAATGCTGAAAATAAAGTGCGAAAATCAAATAAGTGCAAAAATAAACTAATTTATAAAAATACATTAAAATAGAAAAAGTAAAATATGAAAATGCATAAGTATAAACATAAAGGAATGTGCACCAAAATACACTGATCAATGAACTTTAATATAAATACTAATAGAATGAAACATAAGTAATGTATGAATAAATAGTATCAAAATTGTATGATATTTTTTTATTAATCATACAATCTATTTGTCATTTATAAAAGGAAAAAACCTAGATACAATGCTTTATACTTAAAATATGACAAATGTATAATTTCCTCCTACATGTATGCAATTTCTTTCCTATTTTTACTCCATAAATAATATTTAAATATACTTGTCATATTTTAATTGAAAAATAGTATAAACCACATTAAGAAATTGTATCTAAGTTATTTCCTTTATAAAATTTAAAATCTTAACCGCACAAGTTCATCAATGATCAATATATATTTATCTCTCTCTCTCTCTCTCTCTATATATATATATATATATATATATATATATAAAGTAATTGAAAATTAAAATTAAAACTTTATTGGGGTCAATTCCACTCAAATATGAAATAATATAGTACATGTATTCACGGATATTGATATTAACACATTTAATTAAATATTGAATAATAACAAGAATAAATTTACTATTGACTTAAATATTTTATAAATAATTCCAAAACAAAATTATTTATATATAGAAATAATTATACTGTTGATTCAAATATTTATATATATAGAATAATATATTTTATTTATAAATTGATTTTAATTAATAATATATTAATTTGTTATTACTAATTGAATTATATAATTTGATTGAATATATCTTCACTATATTTTATCAATTTAAGATTTTAATTATTATAAAATATTTTATTATCATCAAATATTATTAAACAATGTCATTTTTATAAATGAAACTAAGTTTACTGTTAATTCATATATTTTTATAATTAATGTCAAAACAAAAATAATATTTATCATTCTTATAAACGGAAAAAAATATTGGTAATTCAAATCTTTAATTATTATTTTTTAAAACACGGGTACTGATATGACACATATAATACTATATTAGGAACAAATATTATGTGTTCATACGAGTTACTAATTAAAATATTGAATATTAACGGAAACACGAAGTTATTGATCAAACTATTGAATATTAACGGAAATATTAAGTTGATAATCAAAATATTAAATATTAAGAGAATCGTGAAGTTATTAATCAAAATATTGATTATTAACGAGAATATTAAATTACTGATCAAAATATTAAATATTAACGGAAACATGAAGTTAGTGATATAAATATTAATCAATAACAGAAACATAAATTTACTAATTAAAATATTGGTACCCTATGGAATTGATTATATCCCCCATTATATTTTTTTATTTACTAATTTTTATTAATTAGATACTTTTTATTTTCAAATTTTAAATATATACAAATAAATTCTTAAACAAATACATTTTTCCTTCCTTAATTGTATATTTAGTTGTTAAATCAAATATTTTTTTCTTCCTTAATTGTATATTAACAAATTATAAAGAAAATTAAAAAATTAAAAAAAACAAATAAACTGGAACAAGTAAGTCTTCCGGTAATGTATTTGATACAAACCGGAACTTTTACCTAAAGTGTTCCAGTATATGAAAACTTGACAACATGAAGTCTTATTGCTTCTATTTCGAATCAGAACACTTCCCCTAAGTCTTCTGGTGATAAAAAATTACTAAATCGGAACACTTTCCCTAAGTCTTTGAAAAAAAACATACCGAAGTGATATCTAAAGTTTTCCGAAACGTTACTTTTGGGTAAATTTTTCGAAACTATGACGGCATAAATGATAAAAGTTAATATAATAAAATAATATCAGAATTATATTTGGCATTTTAAAATTTTTATAGAGGTATAAATGAAAGTGTAGGGGTATATGGTACAATTTTTTTCTTAATTAATTAAAATATAAACATACATACATGCATTTGGCAAGAAAAAAAAAAAGAAGAAGTATAAAACGACTAAAATAAATATAAATAAATAAACAAACACCAAAATCACGAAGTACCAAAATCTTCGCAGAAGAAGAAGGATACAATACTCGCAGCCGCGGGTAAGTTCCATCGTCATATCCGAATTCTTCACTTTCTCCTTTCTCAGATCTCATTTTAGGGTTTATGTTTCATCTTGTTTTGGTTTCAATTTTCATTATTTACATTTGATATGAACTCAATTAGGGTTTAGATTATGCTGTGATTGTTCTGACCTAACTTCCATCTCAATTAATGTCTGAACTTTTCGGTTATAATTTCAATTATTCATGTAGCTTAGTTTTCTTTATTGCATGAGATTCAGCTTCTGAATCTAAATAGCTTTTTTTTAGGGTTCTGGCTTCTCATATGATTTTTTCAAGTTATTTTTTGATAATTATATTTATTGCATGTTTAGATCTACTTTTGTAGTTATGTGAAAAATGTTGATTTTAATTTGCAGCAAGGGAAAACGTTTTTTTTTTTTTTTTGGGTTTTCTTTTCAATCTGTCTCCTGTTTTTATTGCATGCTTGGTAAAGGTGTTGTCACTTCTACTTCTATAAGCACTTTAGACTAAGGTTCTGTTTGCTTAATCTTATAAGCTTGTTGATAGTTGAACAGTTGGCTCATTGAAATTAAAAATGATTGGTAACTTCAGTTGTTGTGGCGAGTGATAATGTGAAATGACATGAAAGTATGCTTATAGGTTTCCTTAATTTTTTACCAATTGTTTTTATCAACATTTTTTTTCCACTTATATTTAATTTTTTTATAACTTTTTTTGTTCTAATAATTTTTCATATTTAAGATAGTAAATGTTGTTGCTCTATGAATTCAATTGAGAATTTTTTGTCTAAATAAACTTGTTTATATATATATATATATATATATATATATATATATATATATATATATATATATATATATATATATATATATATATTAAAATTAAATAGTCTGAATCATGACAAAAAGGCAATAGAAATCAAGATGCTTCCATAAAAAAATTTCATCGGAAATTGAAAGCAAATATGCATGGTCATACAATCGGTGATTAATGGGCAAGTGATAACGCATGCAGTTACTTTTTTCTAGAAACATGTGGGTAGTTGTTTTATTATTTTATAATGAACAAGGTTAAAAATGATTTTTTTGAAGCTTATAGGCTATATGGTCAAATGCCAATTGTAATTGCATCACAAGAAAAGTTATAAGCTAGTGAGATTAATCGTTATTGATTTAATTTCATACTTATATATGTTTAGATACCGTTGCAGGTTTAATTATTTATGATCATGGTTTTGTGAAATTGGTCTTAGTGAGTTTTGAACTGATGCAATTTATGTTTAGATACCTTTATTTAAAATAAAAAAATTTTAGTTGAAAATTAAAGCTGAATGCAAAAGAATGGGATGATATGTGGCTTCAATGGAATTCTACAACCAAACTTTATTTTTGTGAAAAACAATATGATTTTCACATAAAAGCACATTTGTTGTCATTTGAATTAGACTTTTGGTCGAACATATGTCGACGCAAACATGCAATAAGTTTTATTAGAAACTTGCTTTCGAAGCTCAAGTTTCAGTTGCAAACAGTCACTTTGTTTTGTTTATGCAAATAATTCATGACATTCTTGTTTAATGGTTCATTGGGGTGGCTGGCTTTGTCAATCAGGTGAAAATGTTGCACTGTGTCTGAAGGGCAGAAGTTTCCCGTCTGTGTGTTTTATGATCGAGGGGAACTACATAAATTGAGTTTTGATTTCATCTTACCCATGGAGTGCAACAAGGATGAGGCTCTGAGGGCAAAAGAAATTGCTGAGAATAGATTGCAGACTGGTGACTTTGCAGGGGCACTGAAGTTTGCTACGAAAGCTCGGCAACTGTTTCCTGATACCCAGAACATCACTCAGATCATTACTATTTGTGAGGTTCACTGTGCTGCCCAGAACAAACTCTCTACGTCTGATATGGACTGGTATGGAATTCTTCTAACTGAAAAATTTGTTGAAGAAACAACGATAAAGAAACAGTATAAAAAACTTGCGCTGCTACTTCATCCTGATAAAAATAAATCTGCTGGGGCAGAGGCTGCTTTCAAGTTGATCGTGGAAGCTAACAGAGTATTGAGTGACCCAGCGAAGCGTACTTTATATAACATGAAGGTTAGCCGCCTTGCTGGAATTAAAGCACCTCAGGCTTCATCCCATCACCATAATAGTTTTCATTCACAGTTCCATACTCAAAATCCAAATTTGAATCAGAAGGAGACATTTTGGACATCATGCCAACATTGTAATACTAAGTACGAATACTACAAAAACATTATAAATGCTACCTTGCATTGTCGACAATGTTTTAAACTCTTCAAAGCTCGTGATATAGGGTTGCCGGTTGCACCATCAGGACATACATCATCATTTTACAGACATAAAGATACTCCAAACCAGATGCCACCAAAAGAAGCATCACAAAGTAATGGTGGAAAACCTTATGGTAAAGGACCGGAGGACATGTCTGTGCCCCCTCGTCCTGTATCAACAAAACGCGGGGCTGGAGACGGGGCCTCTTGTAAAGTTCAAAAGAGCAAAGATGGCCATGGGGCTTCTTGTAAGGTTCAAAAGAGTAAAGATGGCCATGGTACCGCAGGTGTGACGAAGGCTGCTGCCAGAACTTCCAACCATGCTACATCTAAGGCCAAGCAATCACGAACCCAAACAAATGTTGGAAATAAGAGAGCACGGCAGTCAGCATCAGCAGATTCAGTGGATGGAAATGGCATGAAAGATAGCAATGTTAAAGAAAAAGGTGCTGATCCTTCTGGACCTGACACAGTAGTCTATTCTGAAAAAACAGTTTTAAGGAAAAAAGTGAAAGTTGAGCAATTGAATCCAAAAAGAAAGGAGAAATCCAATCCCAATATTATATTCTGTCCTGATCCAGAATTCAGTGATTTTGATAAGGTTAGGATGGAGGATTGTTTTGTTGCTGATCAATACTGGGCTATTTATGATGATACTGATTCTATGCCAAGATTCTATGCTCGCATCAAGAAGGTGCACTCCCCTTTCAAACTGGAATATACTTGGCTGGAACCAAATCCAGATCTCAATGATGAGATTGAATGGCATGATGCAAATTTGCCTATTGCGTGCGGTAAGTACAGACTTGGAAGTACTCAGATAACTAAAGATATTGTTATGTTCTCTCACAAGGTGCATTGTGTAAAAGGGAGTGCTAGAGGTTCTTATCTGGTATATCCCATGAAGGGAGAAACTTGGGCAATTTTCAGACATTGGGATATAGGATGGGGTTCTAAACCTGGAAAGAATGCAGAATATCAATTTGAATTTGTCGAAGTCCTTTCCGATTTTGATGAGAAAGATGGTGTTAAAGTTACTTATCTGAGCAAAGTGAAAGGGTTTGTTTGTCTCTTTCAGCAAACTATGCAGAATGGAGTTGGATTATTTTGTGTTCCACCTAATGAGTTGTATAGGTTTTCACACCGAGTTCCTTCATTTATGATGTCTGGTGATGAAAAGAAAAATGTTCCAAAAGGATCATTTGAACTTGACCCTGCTGGCTTGCCTAAGAGTGTTTTTCAGGTTCAAGTTGGCGATCCGGGTGATGTGATGGAGGATGGAAGGTTAAACAATGGAGTCAGTTCTTGCCAGGAATCATCCAAGTGTAAAGTTGATCAGGCAAAGTGTAATGAGAGTATTCCCAAAGCAAAATTGCGAGAAAGTGGTGGTCCTGAAAGAGTTCCGCCTATCAATAAAAAGCCGCCAAGGTCAAACACAGAAAATATGGGCAATGGTCATACAAGTACTAGTCAACATAAGGTCAGAGAACACAATAAGAACACAAGCCACCGGGACTACAGTCAACCAGAGGGAAGTGAAGCTGCGGCAAGCCACCGGGACTACAGTCAACCAGAGGGAAGTGAAGCTGCTGCAAGCCACCGGGACTACAGTCAACCAGAGGGAAGTGAAGCTGCTGCAAGCCAGACTAACAAGAATTTCAAGTCACCACAGAAACCCAACAAGAGAAATTATCATGTGGAGACATCAACAGTTCGAAGGTCACCAAGAGATTTAAGCAAGAAAAATGATGCAGGAGGTGCTGGTGAATGTGCCTCTAGCAAGTTGGCTGATAATCATTCCAACACTAACAGTAGCATTAAGGAAACTCAGTCGGTGGGAAGCGATCACGCGTGCTTGAAAAAAGATTCTGGGGTTGTTGGAGCCCGTCACGACTTTAATAAGGAAAAACCTAGGGAGATGTTTCAGTGTGGTCAGATATGGGCGATATATGGTGATAGGGGTAATATGCCTGATGTTTATGTTCAAATCAAGAAGATTGAATCCACCTCTAATTTTAGGTTGCATGTATCCGAACTTGAGCCCTGCTCGCCACCAGAAGGTTTCAAGCGAGCTATATCCTGTGGCTCCTTCAAAATAAAAAAAGCCAAACCGCAAATTCTTTCTCCCTCAGCATTCTCTCATCTACTAAAAGTTGAACCCATGGAAAATAGTATATATGAAATTTACCCTAAAAAAGGTGAGATTTGGGCTCTATACAAGGACCAGAATTCTGAACTTACTTCTTCAGACCAGGATAGAAGCAGAAGGGAATGTCATATAGTAGAAGTATTAGCAGATAGTGACAAGAGTATAGAAGTTGTTGTTCTGTTGTGTTTTAGCGGGTCTCAGCCAATTTTCAAGGCTCCCATTACGCGGCGATCTAAGACCGGTGTAATTGAAATATTAAGAGAAGAGGTTGGTAGATTTTCACATCAGGTTCCTGCTTTTCAGCATAGTGGAGAAGACGATCTTCATCTTAGAGGGTGTTGGGTGGCCGATCCGTCTTCAATTCCTGGTTTTGCAGCATAGCCATTTTATTGCGTCTCATTTTGTTTGTTTTGAACTTGTGTTTTACTATACAATTAGGCCCTGCTGTTGTATGAAGTATAAGGAATGTATGCAAATGCAGAAAAGACTTCCTCATTCCATATTTTGATAAGTTGTTTTGGTCACAGCTGCTGTTTTTATCTTCTAGATTTCTGTTTATTATCAGTGGATGCGTGATTCGGCACCACCAAGTTGAATGTATCCTTCGTTCTCAAGAGGAAAAAAAGCAGAGGACATCATGACACAGAAAGGGGGTTTTCATGGCAATTTGTTTCCGTCCTTACATGAATAGGCTACATTGTCTATTATCTAGGGGAGGAACTATTTTCATCCTTGTACCATTTTCTGAAAGGTTTTTTCCTCTTGCTTGTATTAACTATTTCCCATTTGTATTTTGTTACATTTTGAACACCTATACATTACAGCTAAATCTGAAATATAATGGATTATCTGTTTCGACTTGACTTTAATGATAAAAGTTGTTTGGCTGTTATTAAGTTTTGCTTTAAATTTTTTAATGGATTCTGCTCCTATAACAAATCACTTTGGAATATAACGTGAATATTGTAAATAATTGATTATGTTAAGAGATTAGTAGGTATTTATTGATACTGTAAATTTTTCTTACATGTTTTTAATTAAATTACACGTGTTTTCATTTTTATACATTTGATTTTTAAAATATTTCTATAAATATCTGAGACATGATTTATTTAGCTGTGTATGTGTAATGTTTTGTACGATGTCAGTCCCTCTCTCGTAAAATAATAGTTCTGTAACACGGTGGGAGAACTGACTTTAAGCAATGTTGCGGATAGCAAGAGTCGCCACCGACTTTTATTTTATCCATAAGGAAAGGTTATAAAAGAACAGGAAAGACCTTACAGGAAAGACCTTAGAGAATATTTTGGGTCCGGGGGTAGGTTATGAAAAGGGAAGGTATTAGCATCCTTTTCATCCATGGTTATCCATGGGCTCTTAGGTACTTAAGCTCACTTTAAATTGATTTTGAAAGTGTAGTGTGTGAATAGAAAAAATCTTCAGAATAGTTTAGTAATAACCCATGTATGGATGTGTAAAAAACTTGTTTGAAAATTTGTTTGAAATTTGTTTAAGTATGAAAAAGTTTTGAAGTGAGCAAGTATCTAGGAGTAACCTACCCTAATGTTTAAGGTCTTTCTTATTCTTTATCCTTTCTTTGGTAAGACTATCCCTACTATTAAGGAGTAGGTAGTCCTTACTTTGGATGTAAAGGGACATGTGAGGGACAATTTGATTTTGAAGGCCATTGTGGGGTGTAATAAGCATAAAGAAGGGACTATCATCATTTATTTCGAAGGGACTCGATCCGTAAAGGCAACCATAAGGGACTTTGATGATTTTCTTTCGAGGGACTTGCTTTATACACCCCACTTAACCATTATTCGTAGGCAACTTGAGGGATAACCTTAGGAAGTGAGACAACGATTAAAATCGACTTACGTGTGTGACGTGTTTATTTTAATTATCTTATATTAAAAAATTATCTAAATTTATTTTTAAATAACAAACATGTTTTGTCACTCCTTAATTACTAACCATAACAATAATAATTAAATAATTATAAATTTACATCCAGGAACAATTACATAATAATTATAAAATAAATGGCAAATAAATAAATATAATAGCAAGATATAAATAATAAATAAATAAATTATAATTAGGGGTTAGTAGCAATAATAATAATAATAAGTTAGAAATAATAAACAAGGTTAGAAAAATAATAAATAATAATATGGTTAGTAAATAAGAATAAACAAAATTAATCAAAATAGTATAATAATAAGAAATTAACAATAAACAACTAAAAAAACAAATATGAATAAACAATTATTTTAATTTGCAAATTATTAAGTTATATTTTAATTATATTGTAATGTTTTGTACGATGTCAGTCCCTCTCTCGTAAAATAATAGTCTTTTAATTTTAAAAAAGTTCTTCCAAAATAATATTTTTACGTTTTTAATGTAATATTAATTAGTTTTTACCAACTTTATCTTTAATAAATATTATTTATATTACTACATCATATTATATTTTTATGTCAACCAATAGTAATTAATAGGGATGGCAAAACGGGTCCAGCCCGTTGGGCATGCCCGTTTTCCCTGCACTTTAGTGCGGGGTGGGTTAAGGATTTAGACCCTCACCTTCTAAAGTGTCCGCCCCGTTTTCGTCGCGGGTTTAAATTTTTGTATTTTTAGGCTTAAAAAGTTAAATGTCCGCGAATTTTCTCCGCCCCACCTTCACTTTTTTGCGGGAAGGACTTAGGTTTTAGGCTAGCATCCTTAGGTTTAACCGCCCCGTCCCGTCCCATTTTTTTGCGGGCTTTTGCGGGGAGGGCCTAAACGGGGCGGACATGCCCGTTTGCCATTCCTAGTAATTAAGGACCGTTTTGTAAAATTGTTACATTTTATTATTTAATCATTACTTTTCTTAATCTCTGTGCAACAACTTAATATAATTTTATGTCAACCAATAGTAATTAAGGACCGTTTTGTAAAATTGTTACATTTAATTGTTTAATCATTATTTTTTTTAATCTATGTGCAACAACTTTAAAAGGCGAGGGAGTAGTGTATAACTATTAGATTTATAGTTTAAATAAATTGTGACTTTGTGGAAATAACATTTGTTGTTTATTTTTACATTTTATTTATTATAGACTCTTTTAGGGCTGTTTTTTTATCATAATAAAAATAGTTTCTTTTTTATATTTTGGAAAATGTTTTTAACTAAAATATTTTTTAATATTTTTTATATATTGAAATACTAATTTTAATATTTTGTAATATAAAATACATTTTTGAAAATTAAAATATTGATGAAAACAATATTTTTGAAAAAGATATATCTTAAAAAATATTTGAAATAATTTTAAATATAAGTGACTTTTTAAAATTTTGATATTTATATAAAATTAAGTGACTTTTTAAAGTTTTGATATTTATATAAAATTAAGGTAAAATATCTAAAATAACACTTTATAACTATTTAAACTAATATTTCATTTGAAATTTGTACCGATAAAAACAAACACCCTTGAAAAGGGAAGGATGTTCAGAGGACTTAGTAGGCATGTTATGTTGGAGATTAGAGATTGGTCGTGGCGGCGAGAAACCCTATATGATAGTGTTTTACGGTGTTATAGAGGTTCTACTCACGTGAGGTGCAAGATTATATGGTAGTGATTTATGGTGGTTTAGAGGTCCTACTCATGTGAGGTGCAAGATTTTGTTATTGAGCAAGGGTGTTTAAATTTGAAAGATCCAATAGAAAATCGCTAATCAATTCGAACTAAATCGAAAACGGTAAAAAATCGTATTTGGTTAGGATATGTTTAGGTCATTTTCTAACAAAATCGTGCGGTTTTGTTTGGTTCGCAGTTTGTATTTTACAAACCAAACCGAACGAAACAAAATCACATTAAACTATTATTTATTTTTTTTAATTTTTTCGAGAACTCAACGAATCATATCGGTGTATTTTATCTTATTTTTTGTATGATATTTATTTTAATTTATATATTAATAAAAGATAAAATATTATTTATTTATAAATACTGGTATTTTTAAATGAAATGAAATTGTTAAATATTTACTTTTGTTTTTATTTTTAATTTTAGTTTATTGACATTAGTAAAAATATGATTAAAAGAAAAAGTTTAATTTACTTTACTTTTATATCCCTTTATATATAAAATATTAATAGTATTTTAAATTTATTTACTAATACATTTTCATATATTTTCTTTATACATAAGATAAAATTGTAATACACAATTCATATTTATGCATCAAATTATAAATTTATTTTGACAACTATAAACTTATTTTATGCTAACATATGAATGACTAAACACAAAATTATATTGTCCATATATGTGTATGTATGACTCAATAAAAATCTTGTAAAAATCGAACCAATTTAAACCACATTAGTTTGATTTAGTTTTATTTCTAAAATTTAACCGAAACAAATCGAACCACACATTTTTTTCCTATTGTGGTTCATATGACTTTTAGGATCAAAATCATCCAAATCGCACCGCAAACACCTTTATTATTGAGTGGTGTGCTTATGTATAAGCGTATGTGAGGTGTGATATGCATGACTTAAGATATCTCCATTTCTCCTCTTGGGCGGTTTGGGTAACCCGTAAGGGAGACAACTGCTCTCTCATGATTCGGGGAAGTTGTTGACCACCTAATCTCAAGAGAATAATGGTGATCTCCCTTTCCTTTGACTAACAACATTACACACATCATTAGTGTCAAAGGCAAACTATGTGCTTTAGAATGGGTATCACCTAGACGACACCACACTTGGGCGAGGGCGACCTTATTAAGGACACTTATAAATATAACACCATGTAGTCCCTCAAGAACAAGGGCTTTGTTAAGGGCGCAGTGTTTTGAAGGCCTCATTCATTTAAGGTACACCCCTCAGCCTTTAGTGTGCTTCTTAGCTTTAAGCGAGTATTTATTTTCGTCATGACATTGATGTGAGGAAGATGTGATTATGGAACCCTGTTCAGTGAGAGAGAGAGTGTGGGAGATGGACTACTACAAAAAATCCATTTAACAACGGTTGAGAAAGATATATAATGAGGCCTACGCATGCGTTGTTATGTAGAGTGTTGTTGTATATACTGTACTTACAATGACGGTACATGAACCGTTGTTGTATTCTTGAAGCGCGAATCATTTTGCAATGGTTAGTTTAGACAACTGTCACGATATAACTAAGGTAATCTGGTTCGATTCTCAGTGAAAACATTTTTTATTTATATTATTCAACATACAACTACGGTTGGATTTTATAACTGCTGTCAAAACATCTGTTATAAATATAAAATTCACTGCTTATTATCAAATTCTTCCTCTATTTTATCATGTCAAAATAACTTATGTTTACACATAACACAATATGTTCATCAAAACAGTGACTATTTACATATATAACACAATTTTACATCAAAGACTAACATTATATTCTTATCAAACTGTCAAAAACACTATATGTACATCAAAAGCTAACTGTCGAAACATGTTTGTTTACATCAAAATATATGTGCAACAAAATAAATGTTGAGGAATGTTAAGCAGATTGTTGACCCTTAAGCATACTGTGCATATACGTCCAACGTTTGCGAAGATCTACAAAGTCCTCGAGGGGGGATGGGGTTTGGTCGTTAAACACCTACTAAGAAAGAGCAAAATATTGAATTTCATGCATGATAATAATTCAATAGTCAACTTATATAATGAAATATATACCTTATCCCATGAGTCAACAATGTCGCCAAGGACAATGTTTAACATGTGTTTCATGACATAATACCCACATTCGTAACTCCCGCGTTGTTTCCTCGTCTACAAATTTATGAAATAATTATATGAATATAACCACACATGAATGTAAATGTAAATGTAATGAAATAATTACATGAAAATGAATTCAACATATTACATATGATAAACCAATTACAATTAATGTAAAATAAAATGATATTAAACATAGACACTTACGTTTGAATCGTTTCTTTCATTTGTTTGTGGATTTTGGAGTATGCAAGTAACATAGTGTAGTCACCATATTTGTCATAAATGATATTATGATCAATTGTCAATAACCACTGAATGAACACGAGAATATATATATATAATTAGTTTTTACTAAAACAAAAATAAATATAGAATATATAAATAAATTACAACAATACTTACCAACAGAGGAATGATGCAAGGTAACATTCTTTTCCTCCCTCATTTAGCCGACTTCTCAAGTAACCTTCCATGATTTTTTTTGTCATTAAACGGCCACATAATATACGTTGGCTCCAAGATTCCATAAATACTTGATTTATTCAACTTTATACAAAGACGGTGAATGTACCTAAGTGGTTAAAGAAAATGAATCAATTAAGGGAGAACATATAAAAAATGATAATGTTAATGACATGTATATTCAACAATATACTTACGTGCACCAAAATTGCAAAATACACACGTCAAGACACTTAAATCCTGCAAGAAAATCCCTTACTTCTTCAGGACCGTAATACATAACGTCCAGTTGCGGGCAATCTTCTAATGAGAAAGGTTGTGATAAATTTGTTGATGCAATAAATTGGTTATTTCATTCAGACTAGGGTCCAATAATCCATTGCGGTTATCCACAGAGTGGAGGAGGGTTGTATTACTTGCTCTTGTAGAAACGCGATTTACAACACTTCTACTTGGAGGTTTGATGATCATAACCATCAACACAACAATTATCTTCATTTGTTTTTTTCTCTCGAGGTTTTCACTTAATCTCTACATCATAATATTGAATTACAACATAAATAAAAAATAAGTATAATGATATATCATACATCTCGAGTAAAACACATATTGAATATAACTCTTACAACATTTCCATGTCTTTTTCCCTTTTTTCCCTCTCCTCTTAAAACATCTTCCGCTGTTCTTCCAATTGCCTCTCAACATTTTCAATCTTTTTTCGTTGAGCATTCAATTCAGGGGTTTCAGTTCTTCTCCTTTGAGACCCAAACTGACACCTTCTTCAACACCACAAACATGACCTCCATGCTCAGCTGTTCCGATAGCTTCCACTAATATGTCATGTCGTGCTTCCGAAATAAATGTGCCTTCACGGGCCGCCACAACCAAATTATCCTACACAACATGAGCAACTTACATAAGCAAATGCATTTAAATAACATAAACAAAACAAAACGTATACTTACAATTTTCTCAGCAACTACTCTTGAAGCCTCAGAGGTGTACTCTCCATTAGGTCTCACTCGAACCCTCTTCCATTTCTCGTGTCTTGATAGTGGAGATGGAATGTCATTATCTCCCATTTGTTGTTGTTTTTTAAGCATCATTTTCTTCTCAAGTTTCCTGTAACCCCCATGAGACAATCTATGAGGGTACATGTTTTTCGCCTTGTTTTGAACCACTGTTTCACTTTTAGCCTGTTATTAACAAAGTTATTAATGTGTATGATTAGTATCTATAACTCATTAGCATAACATTATCGATTAAATCAGACTAATAATAACCCTGAATTCCTCAGAATGACGTGTCTTCACAAACCTGTTCCACACCTTCTTCGATATAAAACAATACCAAATCCATGGACGTTCAAGACCACTCTTAGGCTTTGTAATATAGTCAGTTGTGATCCTTTACTTAAATCCCTCCAACGAACACATGCATACGATATCCACTTATTTTTCAATTTTGAGTTATCGACAATCTCAAAATTCAACTATATTTAAATCAATACATAAGTATGAATCAGAAACTATAGGTAGTGAATTAGAAACTATAAAGTAAGAATTAGAAACTATGTAATACCTTAATGTCTTTCCATATGCTATCTTTGACATTATCATCTATGTCTCTCCAGTTATCTATTTGTATACTGACCTTGCTACGTGCAAGGAAAGCAACATAACTCTTAAAAATAGAGTCATGTGGACAATCCATTACTATGTACAACGAATTAAACTCGATCAAAATTTTCACACCAGAAAAGTTGTGAAATGATGTGAATCGGGGCATCATTGTCACACATCTCTATGATGTTTTCGTTTTAGTTGTATTCGAAGATCACTCAATCATTTGAGTATCTTCGCTGCTTTCTATTGAAGAACTTGACAAGGTCGACATCTATGTTTAAAAATAATAAAAACAACGTGAACAACAATAACATGAACAACATGAACATAAACAACAACAAAATGAACAACAATGGCAAATGAGTTTATTGTAGATGCATGGAGAAAATATTTTATGTACCCTAAACGTGATGACTATGTTAAGATGTTGGTATTGGTGTTGTTGTTTTCTTCCTTCATTAACGATGTTGGTGTTGGTGTTATCTTCCTTCTCGATGGTGACGAAAATGTTAGTTGGTGCGTAATCTTCCTTCCGCAACGATCGTGACGATGATGAAAAAAATGACAACAATATAGTGAATAATGGATATTGATGATGCAAGCTCTGGTTGAAATCGTGTATTGTTTCACAATATTGAATGTTAGGGTTTAGGGTTGAAATCATGTATCGTTTCGTCTAGTTTCTATTTTCAATGGAAAAAGGATACTGAAGAGACAAGTAAACTAGCTAGGAGTATATTGTAAAGCTACTACGACGGTCTAAACAATCAGCCGTTATGATACAAAAATATTGAAAATATACTACGACGATCATTATTACAAGCCGTCATGATATATTCCTTTCATAATGAAATTTCATAATGAAGCGCCAGAGTCATATTTAGAATAAAAAATTAAAAATTCATACAAAATATATCACAACGGTGGAATAAACAATCGTAGTCATAACCTTTAAGTTTTTCATTTAAAAGTAAATAAAAAAAGAAAAAGCGCGCCTTAATATAAAAGGAATAATATATATGATGACACTGAGGTTTGAACCCATAAAAGCTTGATGGTATCATCACGGTTAGCTTATCAACCGTTGTTACATACAATTAATTTTAAATAAAAAAACAAATATAATACAATAGCACCATAATTTAGATATGTCACAACGATGAAGGGTAATACCGTGGTGAGTCTGGCGTCGTTGTTTAAGCGTTTTGTAGTAGTGATAGGTACCTCCAGTGAGAAGTGTACTCCCTATACTTATGTCCACCTTCCCATTATTCATGAGTTAAGAGCTTTGATTCCATTCACTTCTTTCGAAGCAGATTATTTTGACTATTATCAACGTTGCCCTTTCTTAAGTTACCACATATATGTGGGGGCATACCCAGGGCTTTTCAGATACCCTGTTGCACCCTGGGCGTGTCCCCCACTATAGAGTTATTCCTTTATTTCTTTAGGACGAGTGTTAGTATGAGAGTGCATCTAAGAGGGGGTGGGTTGGGGGAGGGGGATTATGTTTACTAGATTTTTAGAGAAAACTAACAAACTTTTTTTTTTGTTTTGCAATTTATACTAGTTTATTTACTGGTTTATGATATGTCTTAATTTTATGGTTTAAGTGATAAAAGTGCTATTCAGAAAATTGAAGGCAGAAAAGTAAATTGCATAATATATATCCTGATTTCTCTTTCCAAACAAGAGTGCTCCAGTCCTCTCACACCTCGTGAGAAATTTCCATATGTTAAAATCTTTGTACAAGCCTTACATTAAGACCGTTCCTATAATCTTTCTAACATAAACACCAAACCTATGGTGGACTTTGAGTCACCCTGATTCAAAGGACATTTCCAGCAAATAGAAAAATAACCTTTCGTTTTTGCAACAGTCTGTAATAAGTACCACACTTTCTTACAAAATCACCACACACTTAGTGAAATATACAACAATTTGTATG
Organism: Lathyrus aphaca; assembly: GCA_963966055.1. Taxonomy (NCBI): domain Eukaryota; kingdom Viridiplantae; phylum Streptophyta; class Magnoliopsida; order Fabales; family Fabaceae; genus Lathyrus; species Lathyrus aphaca. Next base: position 17,550,141 of record OZ014525.1, read on the forward strand.
AAATATATTATAGACAAAATTTGCAACAACTGTGATGAAATTGATACTTTGTTGATTTTCTGATGTATGAAAGTTTATTCTTCTCCTTTAATGCATAAGTCAATAGAAAATAAACATTTAAATGCGTAAGACTTTTTCACATATGATTTGAAAATTTATCCAAAAAAAAGTTATTTCGTCAAATATTAGTGACATTTAGAAAACATAAGAAAATTGTTCATGAAGAAGGTGTGTTTTTGAATTTGAAAAATATTTCTATTTATAATGCACCAAATACCTCTTGAAAAAAAATAATGGTTGAAAAATAATCATGAATTCAAGCAATGATATGGAAAAGTTTCATGATCATTTGAATGAAGAGGTATGGAATTGGTTCATCGTTTTAAAAAAAAATACAAATGACAATTGATTGCTTATACCCAACGTAAAAAAAAAATAAAAATTTACACAATGGTAATCGATTGTCATGCTCAAAAAGTGGAATTCTTTTGCTGGAATATATATATATATATATATATATATATATATATATATATATATATATATATATATATATATATATATATATATATATATATATATATATATATATCAATTGCAACCTAGTGAGTGACAATTGATTATCATGCTTTAAAAATGGAATTTTTGCTTTCTTAAAAGATGAAACGTGTTCCAATTCATGCTTAAAAGTTTATGATTAATGCTTGATCATCTTATGTCTATAACCATTGATTTAAACATTGTACCTTTGTTTATAATACAATATAATTGAAATCCAAATCTTGACATAAAATTGAAACTTGATTCGTTCTTTTTCTTATTATGATAGCCATCTGTCTTCATCAAAATCAAGCTAAGGATGAACATATCTTCTTCACACGAAGATTCTCCCTAACAATGGCGGGATGGAGTTGTGCCCACTACCAAGAGGATGTCTGTTACACCCTTTGCAAACACTTATGAGGAGTGGAAAGACAAATTCGTGCGGATGAGAGGGCGAGGCGACACTTTTCCAGTCATTGCGAGAGCGAATGATGACCCATTTTCCCTCTATCCTAGACTTTGTATCCACGAATTACACAAAGGGTGAACACAACGAATGATGACATATTTTGAGATGTTTTCGTTCTCTAGAATCCAATACCCTCATCACCCGGGATCGTAAACACAACGATGAGGTGGAGGCATACTTAGTTATAAAGAGTGTCTTTTTCGACCTAATCATGTATTTATTACTCTTATATGTTCTAACAATATTTTTCTCCACAAGGGATATGGTGGAGACCCCCATTAGCGAGATAAGATAGTGCTTGGTGAGAATGCAGATGGCACAACAGAGGGCAAGCCTTCTTCTGCTTTTCCCCCAAGGTGTATCAGGTGACAAATGTAATACCTCGATTTTTAATCGAGTACTTTTATTTAATTATTGGTGTGTTTTATTTGTTATACTTGAATTTTTGTGCTTTTCAGTGTGTAGGGATATTTTGATAATTTAATAATTATCGGGGTTATAGAATTGGATAGTAGAAACATAAAATAGAATTATTAAGGTTATTATGAATAATTTTATAAATTCAATTATTTTGTAAACAGTTGAAAGAATAGAAAAATAAAAGACTTTTGATTAAATATTTATTTGAATTATATATTTATTTAAATTAAATATTTATTTAATTTAAATAATAATTATTGAAAAATTGAGAGTAAGGGGATAAATTAGAGTTTTTAATAAAATTAGAGGGTTAATGTGTAATAATGAAATGTTGAAGAGGAAAGTAGAAAATTGCCAAAACCAATTAGTTTACTTAAATAGAAGAAAAATGGAATTTAGAGAAAGAGTGATACTTAAAATTGGGAAAAATATAAAAGCGGATAGGAAATCCTAAGAAGTGCTTTAGGAAGGAGAAACAACAACTTAACCCAAAAACTCTGCAAATTCAAGGTAAAGGGTCGGGGGGAGATTATCTTATTGATGAGTGATTAGGGCAGCCAGGATGGTGAATGTTCCTTACCCTCCCATCAGCGTCTTTGGGTAATGCAATTTATTTATTTATTTCGTATGATATGTGTAATTTTGGCCAAATAAGGTTTGGGCAATGCCTTATTGACGTAATTCATGAGTTTGTACAAACAACATCACTTTACAAACCTTGTTGCGGATTGTGATGATATTGCATGAATTTTGTGTTATGCTGTTAGATCATATTTTTGAGTTGGAATCTTTTTGGGTCATTTAATTTCCCAAATTTTTCTGTCTGTAGTTTTTCCTAGAATTGTAATTTTTTTTCAAAAAGCTTCCCAAATCCTGTAAAACTATTTTTTTTTCAAAAATCGGAAATTTTTACAGAAAATAAAAAATTGGGAATTTTTGGAAAAATATCAAAAAATCGGTTCAGGTGGTGGGGGGGAGGCGGCGGTGTCATCGAGGAAGTCGATCGGCAATGCTGGGCGGCAGCGTCCGAAGTCGCGATGTGGATTGTAACAGCCCGGGCCCCTCGCAAGGCAATTCCGGCACTGCCACCTCACGATCTTCTCTACCCCCCTCACTAGTAGAGTTTTTGCCTTCCGTGGGAATCGAACCCTGTACCCTGGGGCTCAAGTACATGTTCATTCCATTCCCACTACCATTTGAGCTACTAGCTCAAGTGGTAGTGGGAATGGAATGAACATGTACTTGAGCCCCAGGGTACAAGGTTCGATTCCCACGGAAGGCAAAAACTCTACTAGTGAGGGGGGTAGAGAAGATCGTGAGGTGGCAGTGTCGGGATTGCCTTGCGAGGGGCCCGGACTGTTACAAAAAAAACTCAAGTGGTAGTGGGAATGGATTGAACATGTACTTGAACCCTAGGGTACAGGGTTCGATTCCCACGGAAGGCAAAAACTCTACTAGAGAGGGGAGTAGAGAAGATCGTGAGGTGGCAGTGCCGGGATTGCCTTGCGAGGGGCCCGGGCTGTTACAAAAAAGGCGCCTTTTTTTGTAACAGCCCGGGCCCCTCGCAAGGCAATCCCGACACTGCCACCTCACGATCTTCTCTACCCCCCTCACTAGTAGAGTTTTTGCCTTCCGTGGGAATCGAACCCTGTACCCTGGGGCTCAAGTACATGTTCATTCCATTCCCACTACCACACTTGAGCTACTAGCTCAAGTGTGGTAGTGGGAATGGAATGAACATGTACTTGAGCCCCAGGGTACAGGGTTCGATTCCCACGGAAGGCAAAAACTCTACTAGTGAAGGGGGTAGAGAAGATCGTGAGGTGGCAGTGCCGGGATTGCCTTGCGAGGGGCCCGGGCTGTTACATGGATCGACGGCTCCACTTCACACTACTATAAATAATACTTTTTATGAAGAAACTTTCACCTCAAAATGCTAAAAACCCAGAGTATAGTTTCTGGTAGCGTCATGCTAACAACCTTTTACCTCAATTATCCATAAAACCAAGGGAATATATATATATATATATATATATATATATATATATATATATATATATATATATAAGGAGTACTATTTTATTATTAACATAAACCTTGAGCACGACGTTCTTGAAGTTGAGCATTAGAAAGTCGTCGAATTAGTAGTTTGGAAGGTTGGTTTTGGGTTGGGTTTCTTGGGGTAGTGGTAATGATAGGCGCATTTGGTGGTGTGGAATTTGGTTTGGGAAGGTTGCTGGAAAATGGTTTGTGAAACTTAGGTTTTGTGTCTTTAATCTTTAATTTAATCAACTTAGCTAGGCCAATAGCTTGCAAAATCGAAACAGGTTTGTGAATAACAATTTCGTTTTGTATTTCCGGTGCCAAGCCAGAAATGAAACAATTTAAGATGGCATCTTGAGATAAACCCACCACTTGAGTACCCAATTTTTCAAAGGCAGCTTGATAATCTACAACAAATCCAACTTGCTTTAATTTAAACAATTATGCTTGGTGAATAATATAAGTAGAGAGACCAAATTTTAATTCCAATGCCTTAGTAAAAGAGGCGCAATCAATTAATAAATGACTTTGGTGCATCCACTTAAACCAACATAACACATCACCTTTCATATAGAAGGACATCATAGAAAGTCGATTTTCAGGTGGAAGTTGATAAAAATCAAAATATTGGTCAACTTGAAATAACCATTGTAAGGGATTAGAACCATCAAACATAGTCAATTCTAATTTGGGGGTCCGAAATGGTGGTAAGGGTGTGGGGTGAGGAACTTAGGAAAAAGGAAGAGGTTGAAAGTGAGGAATAATGCAGTTCTGGCTGAAAGGTAGTGTGCTTGGCTGTGTGATGTATGAGGCTGAAAAAAAATCAAGGTATTTGGGTAGGTGTGAGGCGCATGGCAGAAGTATATAAAGGGATTTGTGGGGTATTGTGGGTGGAATGGGTAGGAGTAAGATGTTGTTGGAAATTAGGAGGACTAAGATGGGTGGTTGCATTAGTGAAAATAGAGTTTAAGAGGGTTGTAGACATGTGAAGGGAATGGGGAAGTTTAGTAATACATGAGGAAGATGATGCTGTTGTAGTAGAACTTGATGTAGCAGCTGACTGTTCCTTTTGAGTGACTATTTTGGTAAGCAACCCCATGATATTTTCATATCTAGAGTCAGAAATTTGCTTTTCATTAACCATATTGGATTGAATCAGCTTCAAATCTGCATTTGTTTTATCAAAATGTTCATTCATGAGTTGCTGATTTTCTTCCATGGCATTATTAAGACGAACATTGACTGTTTGGACAACTTCTTCAATAATATCTCTATGGTTAGGTGGTTTAGGAGGAGGAGCCATGATGAAATCACCAATTTAATAAGAAGTTTTCCACAACTATTTTCTAGATCTAGGGTTCTAACAAAAGACAACACAATATAAAAGATGATGAAATAAAATTATCATTAATTTTCTGCCATCTCTTACAAAGATAAGAGAGCTTAAATACAACTCTAATGGGTCAACATAAAAAGGCCAAGCCCATCAAGAAAATCATAATAGATATAAAGATTTAATAACTAATTTAATTATAGAAAATCATAATAGATATAAAGATTTAATAACTAATTTAATTATAATTTAAAATCACTCATCCATTTGGACCTTGTCCTTAATTCACATGGGCATGCTAACAGAATTATTGTTGATCACCATATTGAAACTAGAAACAAAAAGTAAATTTGACTCTTATAGTATATTTATGTTTTTTTTCTCACTTCTCTCATCTGATTCCATTGTTTCTACATAGTAAATTTGACTCTTATAGTATATTTCAAATAGCAAAGACTTTGATTCAACATAGGAGTGAGTATTAATAAAAGAGAAGGATAAAATGTGTCCTTAAATATTTTCATAAAATTTTAAAAAACAAAAATTGAATATTATTATAAAAAATCTTCAGTTTTTTTAAAATAACTTCGAAAGATATCTAAATCCATCACCAAATGTTAAAAATAACAAGATTTATACACTTAAATATTAATTACATCTAATTATTTTTGTTTAGTGTGTATTATTTTCAGGTGAGAAATTAATGATGATACAAAAATTATATGATTTAATTATAATGAGAGAAAATTATGTAAATATTCTTATTTTTAATTATAATAATTTTGACGCGTTGATCAAATCTAATTATATATTTGAGATGTTTCACTGCTGAGGGAATTAATTAAACCCTACCCCTTAGACTTCACCTAAAATCATATAATATAATTACTAAAAATAAAATTTAAATAAATTTGCATAATATAGATATTATAAAAATAAAATAAGTTAATTAAATTGAAACAAACAAGTTTTTGTTTATTTATCAGTAACTGACACTTCTTTTTCCACGTTTATACCCAGAGCTTTCTTCTCCAACAAGTTTTACATTCAAAGAAAAATGAATTAATAAATTCTTATTTTCCGAGTAATTTTATCGCATTTGAGGGATAGAAAGTAGACGCGTATTGTTGATAAACATATGAAATTGGTGTGTTATTATAATCTTGAAGAATCAACGCGATTTTGCAGTTAATATTAACAAATAAAGTTTTATATAAAACCACAATCGGTCGGTTTCTAACTGTTTCATTGAAAAGCAAAATTAGGGTTTTATAATGGGAGCGTGTTGTTCAGATATGAAAGGAGCTAAAGAAGCTGTGGGAGCTCAACAAGCATCTACGAGTAACACCAATGACAATAACGCTGTTGATTTCTTCTATACTGCTCAAGGTTTTCAGCCATTGTTCACGCAACTTCAGGTACTTTTTCTTATCTATCTATCTATCATCATAACTCTTATGCTCCATGGATATGGCTTCTGTTCAAGAGTTGAGTGGGTGTTTATTTAGGGTACATTCAAGTTGAACAATAAAAATTATAGAGATAAAATCAATTTTTAAGAAAAATTAATTTCAAACGAAATCAAGTCAATTTTAGGTCACGACACTGAAACGACGACACCGATAATAATTTTATAAAAATGAATAAATTAAATGCAATCACAAGTGTAAGTGCAGATGTCCGATGCCGACACAGATACGCCTTTCTTCAGAGATGTCGGTGCTACATAGATTAAATACAACAAAAATAACTTTCTTGGCATAAAACATAATTCCATTCTAGTTTTATCAAGTATTTTTGCATGTGAAGGATATATTTTGAAGTTTCATTTGTTTGATTTCCTATTTTTTGTCTTTTGTTTTATTTATTTCAAATATACCTATTTGTTAACAATTATTTATGGTTTTCTAATCTTTTGTTGCAGTTATCTCTTTCAGCATGTAACTTACTTGATCTGGACATTGCATCAAAGGTAATTTTCCTATATATAAGAATGCATATGTTATTATGTATGAAATGCTTCTTATTTATTCACTTCTGATCTTATTTTTATTAATTTCAGAGTGATCCTATGGTTGTGGTATATGCAAAGAAAGGAGATGGAAAATTGGAAGAAGTGGGACGCACGGAAGTCATAATGAATAGTTTGAATCCAGAGTGGATAGGAAAAATTAATATTGCATTTCATTTTGAGATTGTGCAACCACTTGTGTAAGCTATATGTATATCCTTCATATGCTTATTTTATTCCTTCACAAATGTTGTGCTTTGTATATATGTTAACTCACTCTCCCTTGTTTTACTTTCTTTCAGATTTCATGTGTATGACATTGACACAGCATATCATGGTGTTCCCACCAAGGTTTGTAAGAAACTTTATAAAGTATTTTAGTTTGCAATAAAAAGCTGTATATTTGAAAACCAAAAGTTTGAATATGTTTTGTTACTTCTTGCAGACACTAAAACTGAATGATCAAGAATTACTTGGAGAGGCTAGTTGCACTTTATCAGAGGTCAGTTGTATATTACTTCTCCATCACAGTTTTTCATTTGTTACTTACCCATGTTTTAATCCTATCCTAAAGAATTTAATACTAGGATAGACTATTGACCTTATACATATTGGCCAGCTTCAATAATGTACAACTTTTTTAAGTGGCCCACTTGATGTTGTAATATGACATTTTCTTTAGTTCTTTATGAACTAGCTTATTTTAATATTAAATACCTTTTCATTCAAACTTTGATGAGAGAGAGAGAGAGATTTACGGGACATTCTTTTTCATGGTTTTGAAAATTATTTTCAAATAAAAGTGTTTGACTAATGAAATTTCTTAGAACTACCTGTGTGTCAGGATATTATAAATTTACAGTATATTTGAGAGTAGTTTCTTACTGTAACTTTGTAACAGACATGAGAATCCATATTTCTGAACTTTCACTTTTAAAAATAAATCCCAAATATAATATCATATGGCACAGTTTTAAATGTTTCACATTATTGAAATTTCTATGTTGGTATAAATAAATATGTCTATGTTAATAAATCAGTCTCTTCTAGTGAGATCACTCTTACTTCATTCTGTAATAAAATAAGCATACATATAAAGTTACAAACGTACACATGGATCTGGTCGGTTTAATTATAGTTGCTTGCTAACTTTGTGTGACATTGGTGTCTCTTCTGTTTGTGTGTGTAATACGGAACAGATAGTGACCAAACCAAGCAGGAGTTTAACCTTAAGGCTTCAAAACAAAAGCGAGAACATTAGTCAAAGAAATCAAGGGGCGATTACCATTCATGCTGAGGAGACTGTTGCTGCAAGGAGTGCTGTTGAGATTATCTTTCATTGTTCTAACTTGGATAACAAAGACAGATTTTCTAAAAGTGTACTAATTCTATACCCTGCTACATATTTATTTATGATTTAGTTTAATTCATATACAAGTTTTTTAAACTTGTCATGTTTTTTCTTGTGTAGGATCCTTTTCTAAGGATATCAAGAATGGTTGAAACTGGAGGTTCTGTTCCTATTTGCAAGACTGAAGTTATAGATAACAATTTAAATCCGAAATGGAAACCACTTTCTCTTAGTGTCCAACAGTTTGGTAGTAAAGTAAGCTTTTGATTTTTGTGTACAACATGTCGGATGGTACATCATATTCGTATAGATTACTCTGACATTTTATGAATTATATTTTCCATGCAGGATAATCCATTAGTTATTGAATGTTTTGATTTCAATAGTAGTGGCAATCATGTACTGATTGGGTAAGTGTTGAATTATAGTTATTTTATTTTTGTTGAGCCTAAACTTTTTTAGGCTTTTCATTTTCTAGTTCATACTTCATAGATGCAAAATAGTGACATCAAAGTTTGTTGGTAACAGTAAACTGCAGAAATCGGTAGCAGATCTGGAAAAGTTATACCAAGAGAAAAAAGGTGCTAATTTTGTCATGCCATCCAAACTCCATGGACAAGAGAAGGTGTTCATTGATCCATGCAACTGAATTTGAATTACATTTTGGCTCTGATCTCTGCTTAACCTCACACTTGGTTGAATTTCTTCATTTTAGGTTCTGAAGGGTCAACTCTTTGTGGATCAATATTGTGAAAAGCAACAATTCAGCTTTATTGATTACATATCTAGTGGATTTGAACTAAACTTCATGGTCGCGGTAGATTTCACAGGTAAGTGTCTACTGTTCTATTGCCTAAGGTGATTTTACTAATTTCATTTTTGTAGTTTGCTAAGTTCTTCGATATTTGTTCAGCTTCCAATGGAAATCCTCAACAGCCAGATTCTTTGCATTATATCAGTGGATCCGGTCGGTTAAATTCATATCAAAAGGTAAGCTTGATACTTCTCAATGGAAGATTCCAAGTTTTTTAATCCATCAACCTTTGAAATATAATGGAATCAACCACATTCAAGATTTCACTATGATCATATATTATTTTGGATATTTTTATAGAATAATTACCCTTACATCTTTTTAACCATTGTCTGGCCTAATGAACAAGGTAAAATTTGTGTAGGCTATAATGGAAGTTGGAGAAGTTATTCAGTTTTATGATTCCGATAAGAGGTTTCCTGCTTGGGGATTTGGAGGAATAATACCCAGTGGTACCGTATCTCACTGTTTTAATCTGAATGGGAATCCGGCTAGCTCTGAGGTGAGAAATTTTGTCTGTTGCTTATAGTAGAATGGCTCTTTGACTTCTTTCTCAATTCTTTCCTAGAGAAGATAGAAACTTGTGCCGCAAAGCAATGATTCTAGATAATTCTTGGAAAGGTGGAAAACTATTGTTAATTCCTTCTTTAATAAACTCGATTTTACCTCATTCGTCGATTCTAATGATAATAACATTCACATAGAATATTGATCATATGAATGATGAGTATGAGAATAATCTCAATGAGTTTTTAAAATTTGCTGTAAAAACTCTTCCTAAAAAAATTACACCTCTATGTTTTCTCATTGCCAATTATTATGCATAACATTTCAAGGAAGGGCTCTTACCTTCTAGCGCATTGATCATGAACTTGACACATTCTATAGGTGGTTGGAGTTGAAGGCATAATGGAAGCTTATGCTAGTGCTTTACACACAGTTCGCCTATCAGGACCCACTTTATTTGGTCCAGTAATCAACATGGCTGCACAGATGGCTGCCGAGTCCCTTTCATCCTATAACAGCACTAAGTACTATGTTCTGCTTATCATAACGGTGAGAAAGATAATAAATTGGTTTTATCTTTTATGCTGTTTTCTCGTGCATATTAATGTGTATGATTATGATTTAACATTATAGTTTCTTTTTGATACATTTTTAGTGTAAGCTTTTTATATTGCCAAGCAGTCACATATATATGTATGATTTTTATTTTAGTCGTGACTAAAGTCAATAAATACAATAATCGTAAGCAAACGATTATAATTGGTTGACAGTAGAAAAACAGAGCTACTCCGTCAGTGCATACCAATAAATCTTTAAAACTAACCACAATCAAATGTCCATGATCTTGTCATAGGATGGAGTTGTTACGGATCTTCAAGAATCAATAAATGCACTGGTTATGGCATCTGATCTTCCCTTGTCGATTCTTATAGTTGGTGTTGGGAGTGCTGATTTCAAGAGCATGGAGGTCTACCTTATATCCTCGTCTGAGTTTCTTTTTCTTTAGCATGGCTCCATGCTACACTTTGTCATCTGAGAGTATTAATAACACAAAATTTGGTCTATCATTACAGATACTTGATGCTGATAATGGACGTCGCCTTGTAAGTTCTACTGGCCGTGTAGCTACCCGAGATATAGTGCAGTTTGTCCCCATGAGAGAAGTAATCTGTAAGTACTAGTTTTTGTTTTTCAACTTCAAATGACAAACGCATTACATGTGACAGTAGCAACATCCAAAGGATGGGCATACCCCAATCAAGAGCATAACATAACCAATACGTCTATAAGCTAAAACATTTGAATTCCTACACACAGTCTATAAGCTAAAACATTTGAATTCCTACACACAATCAACATACGCCTTTCTAAATTTATTAGTAAGGAGTTTACAATCAGGAACCATTGGTTCAATAGCTGCAATAGAATTATAAACTCTAATGCATTTAACAACCACCAAAAGCTGAACAGTTATATCCTAGAGTTTTTGTTTCTTGGCAAGTTGGAGACACTATTTTGTTGATAGTGTCTTTCAATCCTTAGTAATTACTATTTTGTTGTTTTTGTTTTATTGACACCAATCCTTGTACCATCCAGTTTAAGTTGAAAATACAAATATAACATTTGTTAATCTTTTATATTTTATATTTTATATTCTCAGCATGTTATCTAATTTTTATTCATTTAATCGAACCACATTCTTGTGTTTTTGACAGCCGGACAAATCTCTGTTGTGCAAGCTCTTTTGGAGGAACTACCTAATCAATTTTTGACTTTCATGCGAAGTAGAGATCTCAAACCACATAATTCCTATTTCCCTCATGTTGCATCCTCAAATCAATAGGTTTTACAATTAGAAACATCCAACCTTAGTTCTTTCAATAGGTAGTTGATCCACAAAATTCCTTAGATTTTAAGTAGTACTATTTTTTGTTGGGTGAAGACGAAATGTTAGGTCTCAATATATTTGCATTTTTCATTCAAATGAACTATAAATAGAAGCATGATGAATCTTCAATGATGTAGCAGTCTTGATTATAGAAGTTAGAAAGTAGTTAATTATGATGCTTCTATTTTATGTTAGTTAGCTTTTGGTTTACATTTAGTTATTTGACTCATTTTCAGGTTGATCTTTCTTTCTTCCTATGTGTATGTACCATTCATTGTTGAAATTAGAAATGTTTTCTTTCTTTCTTCCTATGTGTATGTACCATTCATTGTTGAAATTAGAAATGTTTTCTTTCAATATTCATAATATGACATTGGCTGCAAATAATTCTAGTTCCTTGATTAGTCAAGAAATCCACAAGGGTTAGGGTTTAGGGTAACAAAGATAACAACAAAGATTGATTATAAACTGCTATTCTTTCCTTTCTCTTTAAAACAAGATTGCAAGTATACTAGAATAATAAATAATATCTCACTTTTGAATTAGGGTTTATCTTATTTTCCCTTATACAAAAAATCTTTATTTTCTCTTATACAAAAGATGAGAGACTAGTATGTTATTTATAATAAAACTAACACACTAACCTAATGAGATTTTTAACAATTACTCATTACAAGCTAATTTAGGGTACAAACTAACTTAAACAATTGAATCCATAACACTAGGCCCAATTAAACAACAACATGTGAGCGGACTTCGACGACATGCTATTCGTACTAGGGTTTGTTCTAATATTTCACAAATCTCCACCTTGGAACACACCATATACCAACAAGAAACAAACTAGCTTTCTTCATGCAACTTTATCAACTGCATACAGTGGAAAAACTTGCAAATGGGCAACGTCTTGGTGATCATATCAGCAACATTTTGATTTGTCGAAATCTTCAGCACTTGGACTTCTCCACGCTCGATTACTCCTCTGACAAAATGCAGCCTCACATCAATGTGCTTGGTTCGCTCCTGATAGGTTGAATTCTTCGATAGGTGTATTGCACTTTGACTATCACATTTAACCCTGATACCTCGACCTTGAAGTTTTCAGCTCCTTTGCAAAACCTTCAAGCCACAATGCTTCCTTTAAAACTTCAGTTAAGGAGATATATTCTGCTTCAGTGGTTGATAAGGCAACAACCTTATGCAGTGTTGCTTTCCAATTAATTGTTGTGCCAAACATAGTGAAAACATATTCAGGAATAGATTTTCTGGCATACAACCTGCATAATTAGAGTCGACATATCCTTCGATTGCTGCTTTACTATCTTCACCCAAGGCTCCACAATAAATTAGGACTCTACCCAGAGACCTATTTATGTCCCTTAGAATCCACTTCAATGCTTGCCAGTGAGATTTTCCAGGATTCGCCATGTACCTACTTACAAGACTTACTGCATATGCTATATCGGGTCTAGTACATACCATAACATACATCAAAGAACCTACTATATTAGCATATGAAATGTTATCCATATAAGTTCTTTCGACATCAATACTGGGACACTGATCTATACTCAACTTGAATTGAGGATTTGTTGGAGTCACAACATACTTTGAATTCGACATACAAAACTTATCGAGAATCTTCTTCAGGTATGCCTCTTGAGATAAACATAATCTCGACAGCTTTCTATCTCTCCAAATGTCAATCCCAAGAATCCTGGACGCAGCTACTAGATTATTCATATCGAACTCCTTATTGAGTTCAACCTTTACCCTCATTACATCTTTAACATTGTTGCTTTCTATTAGAATATCATCCACATAAAGCAACAAAATAACAAATGAATTACCAGATCGAAATCTGAAGTATACACAGTGGTCGAACTGACTTTTGATGAAACTTATGCGTACCTTGAACTTGTCGAATCTTATATTCCACTTTCAAGGAGATTGTTTCAGCCCATATAAAGACATTTTCAGTTTGCACACATACTCTTCTTTCCCCTCTCTGGCATACCCTCTAGGTTGCCTCACCAGGATTGTTTCATCAACATCACCATACAAGAACGCAGTCTTCACACCTATTTGTTCTAGTTCAAGGTCGAACTGTGCCACCATGGCAAGCAACATTCGAATGAACATGTGCTTCATAACAGGAGAGAACACATCATTAAAGTCGACACCTTCTTTCTGAGTGAAACCCCTTGCAACCAACCTTGTCTTGTATCTCTTCGACGCCACTCCTTGGATTCCTTCCTTGACTTTGAAAATCCATTTACAGTTGACTAACCTGGCTCTAGCAGGTTTTTCGATCAATTCCCATGTATTGTTATCATGAAGAGATTTCATCTCATCATCCATGGTGTAACACGGTGGGAGAACCGACTTTGTCGTTTTTTGTTTTCACAAAAACTATGTTGTGGATAGCAAGAGTCGCCACCGACTTTTATTTCATATAATTTAGGAAAGGCATAAAAGAACAGGAAATACCTTTTAAAAGATTTTGAGTTCGGGGGGTAAGTTATACAAAGGGAAGATGTTAGCACCCTTTGTATCCATGGTTATCCATGGGCTCTTAAATGCTTAGCTCACTTTATACTTGTTTTGTTTGAAAAATGTAGTATGTGATTAAAATATTTCGTAAAGATTTAACTTTGTAATGATTCTCGTATGAATGTATACAAAGTGTTTACTTGTTTGAAAGTATTTTGAAAAGAGTGTGGGGTGTAAAAAGTATTTGTTTTTTGAATGTTGTGAGCAAGCATTTAAGAGTTACTTACCCTAAGTTTGTAAGATTTTTCTTGTCATTTTGTTTCCTTAGGGATAGAACTGTCCTTACTATTAGTTATTAAGTAGTCTTATCCTTGGATTTGAAGGGACATGCGTAGGATCATCGTATGATCATAGAAGGTAACATGTAAGGGTATCTTAGCAATATGAAGAGACTATCATCATTTTTCCGTAGGATCATCGAGGGACGAGATCATTTATTCGTAGGCAACTCGAAGGGACAACGAGGGATTATGATCTTTATATCGTAGGACTTGATGATTTTTATTCGTAGGAAACCTTGCTAAAATACCCCTATATTCGAGGGACTTGACCATTTTTGTAAGGAAACAAAAGGGAAAACCCTGGGGGTGAGTGTGTGAGAAATGTGTTAATTACAATTATTTTAGTCTTAGAAATTAGGGTTATCTAAGTCCATTTATTTTGTTCACATACATTCTTTTCACACCCTATTATTACTAACCACACAATTAATAATTTACGAAAATAAAAAATCGGAAAGTAAGGCCTAGACTATTACATCACGGGGAGGGGGATACATGTTTGATTTTAGGGGAGTGCGGAAAGTAAAAGTACGGAAAATTAAACCCTAATTATGCTATTACAAACCAGGAGCAGATACATAATCGAAGAAAATACGAGAAAATAAATCTACGCTATTACATAAGTCGCATATCCTATACAATTTTCTAAGGAATTAAATAGCAAAATAATATAATGAAAGGATTAAGAAAATAATTTTAAAAGTCCTAAAACCTAAATAATTGTGTTGATTAATTTTAATAAGAAATAATTTAATTAATTAAAAAAATTAAAATTTGATTAAGAATTAATTTAATTGAATTTTGTAATTTTTTTTTAATGATTTTCTTAATTAAGAAAAAAACTATTAATTTAATTTAAAAAAATGTTTGGTATAAAAAAATAATAAATATTGATTTTAAATTTTAAGGATTAGTTTATGAAAATGTTTAATTAGAAAGTAATTATTAATCCTAATTAACTAATTAAAAGAAAATAAATAAGAAAATATAAAAATAAATAAAACAAAGAATGGAAAATGGCCAAAAAATATAAGGGGGGGGGGGGGGTTGTTGGGTTTCGAACCCGCCCCCTAGAGGTCACAAATGCGCGTCCCAGCCAACTGAGCTAGCAAGCCTACGTGTTAATAATCAGAAACAAATTATTAAAAAATAAAGAAAAGTTTGAAAATGTTAGAAAACCCAAACACGCGCCAGATTGCCTTCATCTTCTTCGTTGTAAACCAGGTTTATACCTACGATTTCAGTTTTGTCGCTACAACCTATAGTGGTGGTTTTGTCCGTCACTATAGCACCTGCATTTTTCAAAACTTTAAAACAAGCATGATTAATACATTTTAAAGGTACATATCAATTGTAAATCGTCCCATGAATCCATTAGAACTATCAAGTTAGCTTGAAATCGTCCTTAACCTAAGTTCCCAAATTTGAATCCGTAAACCCTAGCAATGGTGAATTGCTAAACCTGCATCGAAACTTCAATCAAACCATCCAGATAGCTTCTAAACATCAACACAAACAACAATACACAATCAAATCATGATTATTATGCATATATAATCGAAATCGAAAAATCAAAATAAAGTAAGCTAAAACGAATTCGGTTAGGGTAAATGGTGATGCTTTTGATGATGATGATTATGGATACGCGTTTAAAATGTCTCTAGGAAATATGATGCAACCTTTGAAACTCCTTTAAAGTGGCTGCAATTGGAAAAAACCGAATTTGACTTTTTCCTTTGAACTTTTGAAGTTTGACTAGGGTTCTTTTGCTCAGTTTTTTCGTCCATTGTGCATGTAGAATGATTGTGTACTTATAGAAGAGAAAATTATGTTAAGAAGTTTGGGCTTGGGTGTTGGTTTTGAGGTTGCTTGGGAATGAAGTTTCCACCTTTCTATTTTGGTAAAAATTTGATTTTAAGACATTCTCTTTTGGTTTGCACGAAATTGGGATCCTTATTATGATCATAAACAGCAAAATCTGATCCTAAAATAATCCTAAAATCACATATTTGATTTTTCAATATTTATTTTAATTAAAATTGATTTTAAATAAATTAAATCCAATATAATATAAAATAAATATAAAAAACCTGCCAAATTAGAAAAAGAGTATTCCACCTCTTCCTTCCCCCAAAAACTACGAGCCACCTCCTCCGATAGATCTTGAGTTTTAGTTTCTTGAAGTATAAATAAATTCGCTTTACCATTAGATATTAAATGAGAGATTATTCTCCTATTGACTCTACTACAACCCTCATAATATTTAAAGATCCCACAATTATCGCAAATTTTTTTGATTCCCCTTCACTCCCAACAATATAGATTTATACGCTCTCTCCAAATCAACCAATCTATGCTGAAAATCATCTTTATGTTCTCCTTTTATTACCTCAAGTTTAGAAATAAAACTCCACAATTTTCCTCCAGTATTAATCTCTAAATTATCCGCAATTTTCTTATTGCATCTATCAATTCCTGTTTCTGCTGAATTCTCACCGTGGAACTGACATGAGCTTCCTCTTCCTTCAAAAAACTACCCTCCTCAGACAGTGAGGATGAAGTAGCACGCAACTTGAAAATAGGCGCAAGACTATTACCATAATGTTTTCTACTCGTCTCACCAAAAAACCTTTTTTTGAAACCTTTTTAAAAACCAAGTAGGGCCAACCCCCCATTCATACAAATGCTTAAGTCTTAAACACTTTATAACCTCCCTCCTCCCAAAGCTTTTATTTTCAAAATTTTGTGGGTCCTTCAAAATAACTTTACGTTTCCCAAAGTCTGCACGTTGTCCCCTATCCCCTTTACCAAAAGTACACTCCACTTTAGAATTCTCAAAACTTTCATAAAAAAATTATTCACCTTTTGTACTTTGAGAGCTGATAAAGAGAGAAAGTACTCCTTTTAGAGACATGGCCGCATCTTCAAAACAACCTACACCAAACTCTTTATTCGATAAATTCACCACTGCACCTTTAAACAACTACTTTTTCCTGACACACTGCAAACTTATTATGGTCCAACGGACAAGCGGCTGCTTGGCCTCCTTTGTAACACCCCATTTCTACCCGGAAATAAATTACAAATTCAGAGTTATAAAGTTTCCGACAAACAATGGAATGCTACACTTTCAACTTAAACAACGACATTCAATCACCTTATTAGTCTTCAAAATAAAACTTTCATTACTACGCAGTGGATTCATAAAATTCAACTTAAAATAATATAGCTTGTGTTCAGCATTAAAACAACTTAAAAACAACAATCTTTAGTGAAAACAACTTAAAATTCAGCAACATGATAAAATCTAACATCAAAAGAAAACATGTGTTATCCCCCCGAGTGCTACGTATCATAGCGACAACACTGACCCGAATCTACTAAGATAAGCAACTTTACTTTAAATTACCTACATGTTACCAACATAGGGCGACATTCAAAGAAAAGGGGTGAGATATCAAACAATATAATCAAATTTATGATAAATAACATATTAAATCTAATTATATACAATCACCACTTCACAAACACACAACAACGTCAATCGACATAAAATACAACACAATGATATAATTATGTAACTTAACATGCAACTTAGATAAATGCACATGCATGTGGTACCATTGGAGCAAAACTCCCAACTTAATAATTTTCCAATTAATAGAGGTGTCAACAACAAGGCATAAGCCTTCAACTTAATTTTGCCGATCTAGACCAACTTACTGAGCTGCAACTCCAACTTTATTAATTCTATGTATGCGAGCCAATATGAATGTCAAACAACAACAATGATAATTACATAGAAACACAACAATAATTCAACTTTGGCCATGAACCTACAACTTGTATTCTTACCAAGGATAAGGAACTGCAACATAATTTACATCCAACGACTTCACAACTTATAACAAGGAACACAACACCAAGAACAAACCAATCACATTGCAACCAAACCGCATTACTATTTGCATAATTTCTGACTAAAATTCGGTTAACTAATTTATTTACTAAACTCTGTTATTTCTACTTTTTACTAGCTTCTTATCACGCCTCTGTTAAATTTGTGTCAGTAAACAACTTACCAAAACCTGCTACTAAATTCTACCTCACTGTTACTTAAATAATTCCTTTTAAGTATTACTGATATTTATACTAATTTATCATGTTACTGCTAATCAATAAAGCTTGTCAAAAAATACTAGTACTACTGCTACTTATGACTTACAATGCTTCTAAATCCAATTAATCCTCTGAAAATTAGTTACTTAATCCAATTAAAGTTTCTGGAAAATTATTACCCAGTTCAATTAAATTATGTCTCTTGAAATTATCTATGAGTTCAGTTATGCAAGACAACAGACAAAACCTAAACGCATAAACAAAAAAAAATTTCAACACAGAACCTGTGTGACCATCGTCACATTCCCATGACCATCGTCACACTTGTGACTTTGGGACGGTCTTAACATGATGGTGACGGTCGTCACCTCCTCAAGACGGACGTCACCTGCCCTTTGGGACGATCGTCCCATTGCAAACCTGTTCTATCTGTTTTTCTCATTCTTCTTTCGTCTCTGCATTCTCTTAACGATTCCATCTCAGACTAATTTTTCCAGTCAATTCCAATACATAATACACAATACAACAACAACACAATAACAATCATACACGATCAACACAAATTAATCAATCTATGACTAATTCAACAACACTAATCAATTTTGTTATTCAACCAAAATAACACAACATACTGACAAAAGCAACTTTATACACCCAACCCCACATGTTTTCATCATATTTCCCGATTATAGAGTCAGAACCCCACCCTTATCTTGGATTTAAGGTGACTCTAAAGCTTTGATTGAAAACTTATATTTTCCTCTCCTATGCAACTTCACGTAACCTCTCTCTCAATTTCTTGATTTCCTTTTTCGGATAACCTATTTTTCATAATATAATTAACTTATAGTTTAATTAATCTTACTAATTCCCAATTGGGCCTAAACCATACACCTCACTCTTTACTACTTTTACTCAGAAACAATCCCATTAAGAATACTAGTGTCATTCTACTAATAATTCTACAACTTACTCAACTTAATTAATTTGACCAACCACAACACAACTTAAATTAACTTAATCTAAACAAATAAACGACAATATTTAATTAAATAAATAGGGCGTTACATCCTTTACCGCAACCTTTATGTGTTGCTACCCTGACCGGAGAAAGGATTTCCTCCACCGAATCTCCTTGATTTGAAACTCCATCATTGTTATCTTCGTCTTCATCATCAAAACCTTCATTAACATTATCTCCTTCAGATCCACTAGAAATAGATTTTGATTCCAAACCTAGATTCTCAGAAAATAACAAACGCTCTGATCCCAAGCCCTCTTCAAAAATCGAAATAACCAAAGATATACCATCGATCACCACCTTAATTTCATCTTTAACCACTGATGAAATCGGCATCCTCACCAACACCATTGCCACATCCTTGCAAAGACCCTCCAAAGTCCTCCTATCCACCTCAACAAACACACCCACCGTGTTCCCGAGAATAACGAAGAACTCAAAACTCCAAGCTTGACAAGAGGTTCCCAAAAAATGTAGCCTTGAAACCCTTTCGTGATCTACGTATGTTTCCTTCCATGGTTTAATGGCTCTGAACCAAATCTTCCAACATGTTTCTCTTTCAACGATCAATTCCTCAACCTCCCTTTCTTTTGATTCTCTGAGTAAACACATAGATGCCCCTAACGGCGTAGCTTTTATGGAGAAGAAACGCTCCGCAGCCAAGGTAGATTAAATAGAAAAAGGATTTCCAGGATGATGCAGAACACCTACATAAGCCTTTTGCAAATCCTTTTTCATCCCGACATCCGCCGCAAAAAAAAGGTGATTCCGCCTTCTCAGATAGTCTACCATCCCTTCCAATAACATTTGCAAAAGACTTATAAACATCTCTCTCAACACCAGAAAACCTCCTATGAGGCTCTCCACCCCTAAGCACCGCCCCTGCAGACCTAAAATTTCTAACACCCACCCCATCTTCTTCTCGTCTCCCCTGGAAAACCTAGGAGGATTTGCATATATTTTTCTCCCATCCACTTGAATGTTATCGAGCCTCAAAGCCAGAGTTCGCACATCCTCGACTTCTCTGAATCTAGAAAAGTCGAATCTCTTACCGAACTTGTTCCTCCTTGGTTAAATCATCACCTCTACCACTTCACCTTCACAACCAAATAATGTGAAAATGTCGACTGCCTTCAATCTATCAGGAAACTCAGTGAAATAGATTGACGCCAACTGAGAATGAACCCCTTTCACTACTGCATTTAAATGGATATCCCATCTCTGAGTTAAATTCCGAAAAACCTTCCTCTGAACCTTGTTCCACTCCATCACATCCTCTAGAAAAATCGAGCCTTACTGAAGAAAACCTAAGCCACAAACGAAGAGAAATGAAGGTTGAAGGTCCCTGATTCGAAAAACAGGAATTTAAACCAAACACCATCCATTCCCTTGTATGCAACCCAAATTTATTCTACAAAATCTCAAAAAGATCGAAGAGAACTCAGAATAGATGTGGCCAGAAAAGGTTGTAACGAGCAAAATACGAACAAATATTTCCGTCAAAAGATTTTCGGCAACAAAGTTAACCTGTCACAGTTCTAGAGATGGAAGAAAATTTCTCTCTCTTCATTTTATTGATATCTGCGGTAGGAAAGTCAACCACTTCATTGAGTTTTAGCTACCAACATCCCATCTCTAGAAAGTCAACCACTTCAGTTTATTGATATATGTAAAGTCAATCACTTCATTTTCTTCCCTCCTTCTTAGCAAAGTTAATCACTTCATCCAGCATTTAATAAAATTATTTAATTACTCGTAATTTTGTAGGGAAAAAATAAAATTATTTATTAATAATATCAATTAATTTTATAAAAAATTATATTAATTATGTAATCACTTTAACTTTTCTAGTATTATTTGTCAATTTGTATGTATAAAAAATATCCAAAATCATTTAAAAAATGTAATTATTTTATAAATATAACCTTTTCATTTAATCATGATATATCATATTGTTATAATTTATGTTCTAAAAAATGCTACTATTAATAATAGTATTATATTTATTTTATCAAATGTGCATCTAAAATAATGAGATTAACATTTATGTACTAATGGTGTAATTTTTTTAATAAATACTTTTAATCAAATTATTATGCGGTAAATAACCGTAAGTATATCTTATTGTTATTCTAATATATACTTTTATAGACCATAAAAAAGAACTCTCAAAATAAATAAATAAAGATAGAATAAAATGAACTAAAATACGGTATTTTAGGATGACCATGAGTTATTATTGAATTTGGTAGTTTATTTATTTATAATTACGGGGAAATTACACATAGGAATGAATGATATATGAGACTTTTCTTTAATTTTATTTATACATAGAGGTTTCTTGTGCCACAGTCTTCCACATGAAAATTACACAATGATGAATATTATAATACTGATTTAACAAGCACCTTCCTAGTTATTTGATAAGGTAAGAGAGTTTTTCGTGGAAAATAAAACAATATTCATATAAGAAAATTAAACAATATATATAAACCGAAACAAAAGGGTTGTGGTATCGATTTACGAGTGAGATTGAAAAGTATAAATTATGGTTTAAAATGGGAGGTTGTTTCTCAGACGTAAAAGGAGCGAAAGAAGCAGTTGGTGGTGTTAATCAAAAAGCAACCAACAACAACAATGACGCGGTTGATTTCTTCTATACATCTCAAGGTTTTCAGCCATTGTTCACCAGAATTGAGGTTCCTTCGATTTCCCCCATTCTGTTTCTGGAATTTATATTCACTTTCAAAATTCATCTTCTCAAATTTCAATTTGCACCTATTTAATCTAATCATTTTACATTTTCCGTTGTTAGAACTAGTAGTTGATTCTGGGAATGTGAAGTTTCTTGATGAATGCTTGATGATCCTGATTTTGTGTGGTCAGTTATAAAGAGTAATAAAAAGTAATAACTTATTTAAAAATAAAAATAAAATCTCACACCGATAACCAATAACTAACAATTTCATTTGTTTGATTTCTTTTTTTCTTTAGTTTTATATATTTCATATATACTATTTGTTTTTGTTGTAACGTGAACTACTTGGAAATTACTTATGGTCTTGTAATGTTTTCTGCAGTTATCTTTTTCAGCATCTGACTTACTTGATATGGACATTACATCAAAGGTATTTTAATTTTCATGTAGATAACAATGTTGCAATGTAAATTTTTAAATGTTTCTTACCTATTTATCTACCTAAAACCATTACTAATTTCGATATTTTTTTGGTTTTATTTTAGAGTGATCCTATGCTGGTTGTATATGCAAAGAAAGGAGATGGTAAATTGGAAGAATTAGGACGAACTGAAGTTATAACGAATTGTTTGAATCCAGAATGGATAGAAAAAATTAATATGGCATTTCATTTCGAGATTGTGCAACCACTTCTGTATGTCTAACTTCTTTTTTTTATGTATATAACAATCTTCTTTCTCACTTGATTTATATATAATTCCTTCTTCCTCATTTTGCTTTCTTTCAGATTTCATGTGTATGACATTGACACAACATATCATGGCGTTTCCACTAAGGTTTGTCATCTCTTACTATAATCACTTTTATATTATAGTAGTTTGTCCCATAAAAAGATAAAGATGAAGGACATCCTAATGTAAAATAAAGAGAAGAAGTTTGACACCAGAGTTAAATGATAATTGAAATTTGATGAACATAAAGATAAAATATTATAATCATAAAAATATTTTGCTTTGTCAACCACAAGACAAGACACAGTTCGTTGCAATATATAATAGTCATGGGCAATCCTCTTAAGCAAGAATTTGAATTATCACTTAAGATCAAATAAATCACATTGAATTGAGATATCATAAGATATCTATATATTGGAATCCAAATATTTAGAGCTTGAGAAAATACCTATAAGATATACTATATATTGGAATCAAATATTTAGAGAAAATTTGTATAAGATATACAACAACAACAACCATGTTTTATCTCACTGGTGCGGCTAGTTACATGAATTATATTCTATTATAATGTTTTATCCAATATCAAATTCTTATCCAATTTGTTAATCATGAAATTTTTTAATAACTTATTTTTAGGTTTTTCTCAACCTTCAATTATTTGATAAAAAAATCTATTTTCTTTACAATAAAATCTACAGATTTTTTCTCTTGCCCAAACCACCTAAATTTATTTTCCATCATCTTTTTTACTATATGTTCTACCTCAACATTCTCTCTAATATTGTCATTTCTAATCTTATCCCGTCTAGTATAACAACATATCCAATGCAATATTCTCATCTATTTTACTCTTAATTTATTCTCGAGTTGATTTTTAATCAGCCAATATTATGTCCGATAGAAAATCGCAGGCTCTACTGTTGTTCGATAAAAAAAATTCCTTCAGCTTGAGAGGTACTTTTGTGTCACATAAAACCCTTGAGATCCTCCTCCATTTCAACCATCCAGCATGAATTCTATGGTTTACATCCCTTTATTTATTCATGGTTTTGATATGGTTTCCGACTTTCACCACTAGGTTAAAAATGTTTCTCTCTTTATTGAATTTACATTCTATATACTCCATTTTACTTCTATTTAGCCAAAAATCATGTGTTTATAAGGCTCGTCTCCAATCTCTAATTTAAATCCTCCTTAGACTCTCTAAGTAGTACTATAATATTTTACAAAAACAAAAATGTGTTTTATTTCACTCATCCTTGGTGTGTCTCAGGAGGATAACATTAATGACTCTGACACTAAACTCGAGTTATATATCCTTGATCATAGCTTCCCTAAAATACTTGTTTATGTTCTTCTCTTACTCTTGTTTCTGAACTCGGTCGTCAGCTATTTTGAGTCTTATTCTTAATTCAACTTCTGAATAATCTGTTTATGTTCTTGGTTCCTCCATTATCTTCTATTTTGCAGGAGTCATCAAATTCAGAATTAGTTCTAGTAGATCAAGAAAAAATTAAACTTGACCAGTCCCACAAACAAATTTCAGTGTCTAAATCAAAGGTAAGAATTGAAAATGGTTCTTATATTGATGATTCTCAGAATATAGATGTCGTATCCTAGTTTGTCTCAATATTTTTCTCTACATTGCCAAGATTTTACTGGCGTTGTTCAAAGGTACCAAATACCAATAGATAAAAATTAGATTTAAACTATAAATGAGAAAATGAAAGCACTTGAGAAAAATGGAATTAGAAGAGTGTTAAAATGATACAAAGATAATGTAGAGAAAATTTTTTCTACATAAACCATGTAATAGTTCTGCCTTTAATAACTTCACCTACATGATATTTTTGTTTGCAATAGTCCATACTTCAAAAACACTATGATTTTTTCTTGCAGACACTAAATCTGAAAGATCAAGATTTCATCGGAGAAGCGAGTTGCAATTTATCAGAGGTCAGCTTCAATTGTTGATTTGGCAGTACAATCTTGATATATATTTATCCAACATTTCATATTGTTTCATGTAACAGATAGTGACCAAACAAAACCGGAGCTTGACCTTAAAACTTCAAAGCAAAAGAGAGAATATTGTTCAAAGAAATCTTGGAACAGTTACCATTCATGCTGAAGAGACTGTTTCTTCAAGGAATGTTGTTCATATTAGCTTCCGTTGTTCTCGCTTGGATAACAAAGACATTTTTTCTAAAAGTGTACAAATTCAATACCCTGCTACATATTTATTTATCATTTAGTTTAATTCACATACAAGTTTTTGAAACTTTTCATCTTGTTTTTTCTTGTGTAGGATCCTTTTCTAAGGGTATCAAGAATGGTTGAAACCGGAGGTTCTATTCCTATTTGCAAGACTGAAGTTATAGATAACAATTTAAATCCAAAATGGAAACCGGTTTGTCTGAATTTCCAGCAATTTGGAAGTAAAGTAAGCTTGCCTTCTTTTGACACAACATATCTCAGTTCAATCGATTTTTAATTACTGTCTCGTGTAAGGAAATGTTAACCAAGTTTTGAAAATTTTCAACAACCTCTATGCAGGAAACTCCATTAGTTATCGAGTGTTTTGACTTCAATAGGAGTGGAAATCATGCATTTATCGGGTAAAATCGAGTTAACTATACTTGTTTTAATTTTGTTGTTCCTAAGCTTCTTTAGGTTTTTCAATGTCTAGTTTATATTTCATAGATGTAAAAAAGTGACATCAAAGTTTGTTGCCAACAGTAAAATGCAGAAGTCAGTTGCAGACCTTGAAAAGCTATATAATGAGAGGAAAGGTGCAAATTTTGTTGTGCCATCGAAACGCCGCGGACAAGATAAGGTGATCATTGATCCATGCAATCAAATTAGAATTTGGTTTTGATTTGCTTAAAAACTCACATTTGATAGAATTATTTCTTGATTATAGGTTTTAAAGGGTCAACTCTTTGTGGATCATTATATTGAAAAAGAACAATTCAGTTTTATTGATTACATATCTAGTGGATTTGAACTCAACTTCATGGTTGCAATAGATTTCACTGGTATGTGTCAATTGTTTTATTTACTGAAATGATTAGTACTAATTTCATGTTTATAGTTTATTAAGTGCTTCAAAATTTGTCCAGCTTCAAATGGAAATCCTCAACAGCCAGATTCTTTGCATTACATCAATGCATCCGGTCGGTTAAACGCATACCAAAAGGTAAGATTGATACTTGTCCATGAAATCCTCAAAATTTGTCCAGCTTCCAATGAAAATTTGTATCCATGCTGCGTCGTACTAGTGCCTGTAATACCATACGTATTCGGGCTTCATATCATGTTAATATACTGTCGCCAATGTCTTTCCTTATGAACATGAAAAATTGTGTAGGCTATAATGGAGGTTGGAGAGGTTATTCAGTTCTATGATTCTGATAAGATGTTTCCTGCTTGGGGATTTGGAGGAACTGTACAAAGTGGTGCAGTATCTCACTGTTTTAATCTGAATGGAGGAGCTCCAGGTTGCTCTGAGGTGATAAACTCTCTATTTTTGACTAGATAAGGTAGAAGAAAATTCTACCATTAATTCATCATGAACTTGCTAGAATATTAAGATAGTTTTTTGAATGTGTTTAGGTGGCAGGAGTTGAAGGCATAATGGATGCTTATGCTAGTGCTTTACACACAGTCAGACTATCAGGACCGACTTTATTCGGCCCGGTTATCAACATGGCTGCACAGATGGCTACAGAGTCTGTTTCGTCGTATAACAGCACTAAATACTACGTATTGCTTATCATAACGGTGAGAAATATACTCGCTTTGTTTCTAATTATAAGATCGTTTTACAACGCCGATAAAAAAATGTTCATGGTGTTCTTTGATAGGACGGAATAGTTACGGATCTTCAAGAATCAATAAATGCGGTGGTTAACGCATCTGATCTTCCCCTATCGATACTTATAGTTGGCATTGGAGGCGCTGATTTCTCCGGCATGGAGGTTTGTCTACTTGCTAACTTTCTCTAGACTTAAATTTAGACCAGATAGATACATGTACTTATAGGTTAGTTAATTATTACAGGTATTGGATGCTGATAGTGGACCTCGATTAAGAAGTTCTACCGGTCGTATAGCGGCACGAGATATAGTGCAGTTTGTCCCAATGAGAGAAGTTCAAAGTGAGTAGTTAACTTGTGTAATATAGTCTTTCACTTTCACTCAGACACAGTACCACCTACACCTCTGAAAAATAGGATGTCAAACGTGTCGGTTGGTGTCACTGTTAGTGTTCGTGCTTCATAGTTCAATTCTTACGATTATTTAAGTGTTTTTGACAGGAGGAGAAATGTCTGTTGTGCAAGCTCTTTTGGAAGAATTGCCTGATCAGTTTTTGAGTTTCATGAGGAGTAGAGAAATCAAACCAATCCCTTCCAATTTCTCTTAAACATTCAAAATTCATTAGATTTTACAATTAGAGATCACAAGATCTTTTCTATCTTTAGATAGTTGATCCATAAAATGCCTTGGATTTTAAGTGACACTTTTTTGTGTTGCATGAAGATGAAACTTTAAATCTCTGCACAATAGATTTGCAACTAAAAAAAAAAACTATAGATAGAAGGAAATGAATCTCTTTAGAAAGTAGTTATTGTGTTACTATATATATATTAATCCCTTATAAAATTTAATTAAGTCAGAGGTCTCTATCTCAATATTTTTTTCAAACAAGATTTTTTTTACTTTTAACTTTTTAAATATAAGAGATATTTTGATCCTACAATAATTCTTTTTACAAGTTAATTCCCATAACCTTTTTAAAATAAACTTGAAATTTTTTAAATATTCATGAAAAAAATATCAAAACTTACGTTTTTGAATTTTAAGCAATCAAATTGATATAAAAAAAGTTAGATTATTTAATCTGGCACCACACACGCAAGCACACACAAATTGTGTTTCATATATTACCCTTGGAAAAAAAAACTCATATCATTACTCAAATTTCGGAGTTATAAGAAAACACGTGAAAATAACCGAGTATTTTGATCCTTCTATCAAATTTTTCAAGTAAGTCCATTTTCATGTTTATTATTTCAAATTTTACATAATATTTCATGTTGTATGCCGCATATTTACGAAAACCATCCATTTTTACTCGTCTTTTCAAAATTTATAGTAAAAACTCATAATTTACATGCATTTTTACCATAGTTTTTTGAAAAATATGATTAAATCACGTAAATTTATACCAACATTTTTTAAATTTTCAGTAAAAATGATTACATGCTTACCAGATATTTCAAAAATTTGGATAGATTTTGGTAACCAGATTTTTCAAAAAAATCTGGTAAAGCCATGTTTATATCAAGATTTCTTTAAAAAAAAATTTGGTAGTTCATATTTCTTTGTTTATTTTTTTATATAGTGAGGACCAGAAAAAAAGATGGCTCAATTACTTCTAGATGACTTCATAGAGCCGTAGAGAGCTTTCATTGTGCAAGGACAAATGATGGGGATGATCATTAGCTTCATGCAGGTAAAGTCCCCACCGGTTCTCACAAGAGGATAATGATTGAGCTATCACGTGCACCCCGTAATATCTAGCGTAGAGGAGATATAGTTGGATGGGGTAAAGATTTTGATGTAGATCCTAAGAAACATAGGTTGAGACTAATGATGACTAAGGTGGAGGCTAAAATTGAGTTAGAGGTGGTGGGGTGTTATCTCCAAATTTCGATGCTAGCATTAATTGGTTTGGCTTAGAAAAGAGTTTTCTTGCTATAAGCTAAAAAATAAGGTTTTCGACCTTACTCTTTGAAATGGTGAAAGTCGAAGGAATACACCATCTATAGATCATGTACTTAGAGAAATTCTAA
Source organism: Lathyrus aphaca (assembly GCA_963966055.1). NCBI lineage: Eukaryota > Viridiplantae > Streptophyta > Magnoliopsida > Fabales > Fabaceae > Lathyrus > Lathyrus aphaca. The sequence goes on from OZ014525.1 coordinate 17,578,786, forward strand.
GTTTGAAATATTTTCTAACTGTTAGTGGGATTCAACCATGCATGCATTGGACGTAGAGTGGCAGTTACCTAAATGTTGCACGTTTTAGCCTTGGAGGAAAAATCTATAATTTTCAATTCAAAGACAGAGACAAGTGACGCAAGATGAAGCTTCTTTAACTTGTAGTGAGACAAGTGTCATCATCTTAGAGTAGTCTTAGGATGAAACCGTCGAAAACGGTTACTTTGTAATCTCTATAAATAGCTTAGTCTAGTGTTAGAATAAGTGTGCGTGAAAATCACATTGTACTAAGTAACTTCATGTAACACTCAAAGTATCTGTGTGTAGAGAAAAAAATGATGTGAGAATGTACGTGATGTAACACCACCATCTTATTTTCAAAGTCTTTTATGTTAAAGCAACAATTTATCTTCAATGTTATTTATCATTCAAGTTATTTATCTTTAAAGTCATTTAACTTTCAAAGTCCTTTTATGTTATAGCATTTATCTTTCAAATTAGTTACTTTTCAAGCAATTTACTGCATTTCATTTACAATTCTTACTCTTTAATATTCTTGTCGTACACTTATCTTTTTTTTACATTTCCAGTCATTTAAACTTTCTTACTTTGCATTTACTTTTTCAGTTATCTTTTCATTTACTTTGAAAGTCCTTTTTAATATTTCTTGCATTCAATACTTGATTTTACATTGTGTCTTCTTTACTATTTCTCACTTTGTACCTTCTGAATCCTGTCGAAGGATTTATGACATTTTTTTCCAAAAAAACACTATAATTAACCACCAACTAGCACATGTCCTCTTTAGTAACTTCTTTGGTAACTTATTTCCTTAGTGGGTGTCTTGGTCGAAAAGAAGATTTTAGAATATTAATTAATATTTGTGAACTAATATAATTTACTAAACTACAATTATTAAAGAGAAGAAAAGATGGAAGAGAGAAAACTTATAAATTTCATAGTAAGTTTTGGTGTAAATATTACATTGTCAAATGTGGTATTTATACTACTTGAAATACTACTATTACACCAATATAATAATTAGTCATACTATTTTAGATAGATATTTCAACTCTATAATAGTATGTAGATAAATATGTATATTTATAATAATATTATAAATATTATAACAGAAATCAATTTTTTTTCCCTTATTGATATGCTGCCACATCTCCATTTTATGGGTAAAATTTGTCAATGATGGATTATTCTTAACCAAATGCAACTTTATTCATTTTTAATTATTGTTACAGTAATATCATTATAACGTGAATTAAATTCATATTTTGATTTCAAATTCAACTTCTCTCTCCCTTTCAAATCAAACGAGTACAACAGCACCATCAATGCTATTATTCCCCTTTCAAACCAGCTTTACATTCATCATCTTACCAAAACCCTAAAACCCTAGGCCAAGAATTTCCAGCTTTGTAATTTCCCCTAAATTCAGTTCTTCTTCTCTGGCTCTTCTTCAACATGTATTGAAATGTTTTTTCCAATGTTGGTAAATGCATGACATCGTTTTGGTCTATATATCCTAATTTGTTTCCTACATCCAATAGATATGCAAGCCACCTTACTGAGTTTGCAAATAAGAAGCTTTTGTTTTTTATTAAGCATTGTTGTTTGGGTACTATATTAATGTTATTTTGTTTTATATTATGATTTTTTTTGTGAGAAGCTATATTTGTTATGTTTTTCTTTCGTAATAATTTGATTTAATTCTCATATGGTCTTGATTTGAAAAGAAAAGACTATGGAACAACACCTCAAAGAAGTTTTTTTTTTTCTTTATGCAGCACCAAAACAAAGTTATAAGATTTGGAAAGGAAAAAAACTTATTACCATTGTGGGATTTGCTATATGTAATATGAATCATGTTTTGTTCGGAATGATTTGTAACTTTAATATTTCATTCTTTATTTTATCTATTTATTTTAGGTCGTAAAAATAGTTGATCTTTTAAACCTCTTTTTTTTGTTGATGCAGATCAGATGTTTGATATGGGTCAGATGTGTATGAGATAATAAGACATTTCTATCAGGTGATATCTATAATATAAGCAAATAAGTGGCTCTAGAAAGAAAAAATATCATTATTTTACGCCAAATACTTTCACTTGCAACAAATATAGAGAATTTGGTGTTTTTCTATATTTTTCCAACTAAATTATTTACCTTTGGCAATACTAACTTATATGTTATCTTTAGGATGTCATAAAAGCTATTGTGAATAACTATTATGAATCGTAACGGTAGATTCGAGATTTTGATACAGTGAAAGAGGGGTTAACCTGTAAGGTTAACACTCCAACGTCCAAGTCAGTATGAAAGTTATATGAAGAGAATGAGATTTGAATTTGAATTACTTGAGAAATTATGTGTTCTCCTTTCTTATAGTGAACCAGTTGTAACAATCCGCTAATTTATCATCACGAGATGCGGGGATCTGTTTGTTTGATATTTGGGATGAGATTACCTACTTCCTTCCTCTGGATATGGCATATGTCTCTTGCTTGACTCAGTGGATCATTTCGCCTTCTGGGCCATATGGGTAGTCCAAAGCAGTTTCCCCTCAAGCCCTTACCACTGGTCTGAAGGGTGAGGGCTTTATTGTGTTCCCTTTCTTTTGTGGTCATTGTCTGATTTAAGTGGAAATTCACAATGTGACATCATCTTCGTAGGGAACTTGGGCCTTAAATGTGCTTTGTACTCTTGATGTCTTTTCATTTGTCTCGTCGTGATGACGTTTTGTTATTCAGTCATATGCATTTTTTGGAACACATTGTCTCCTTGACTAATGGAAGTGGTACTTCCCAGTTACCATGCTTCCAAAAATAATTGAAGATACTTCAAATGCCTCGATAGATTCTGAAATTTGGATGACCATTCAGGTGAAGATGAAAAAATGGTCAAATCTAGTGTGATGTTGGAAAAGATATTGGATGCACGAAAGACTTGTATGCTACCTCTATAATGCATTTTAGGTGTGTGTGTGTGTGTGTGTGTGTGTGTGTGTGTGAGACATCCAGATTCCTGAATTTCGTTGAGAGTACTAGTCTTAACCAAGTGAATGTGTATCGATCAAGTTAGACACCTAGGCAATACAATAACTAATTGAGTTGAATTTGTACATTTGGCACTGAAGAAATGGTTAGGTGATATCAAGTGTGATTTTTGTAGAGAGCAGGTCGTTGTGAACTAAATGTTCCAAAACCAACATAATGAAATAGAAACAACTTTTGATTGGAGAATTACCGTGCTAGAACACTGATTCAAAGACAATACTCTCTATTCGGACTTGGTTGGAAACGTGTCTCGAGCGAGATTGAATTTCATATTTCACAAAGCGAAGCAAGCAGAGAAGACAAGTTTGAATAGTTCAAAGTGTGAATGTACACTTAGGAAGACTTGCGGTCTTTCATGTGCCTGTATCATTTCAAAAAAGATGAAGTTTGATGCCTTGGTACGTATGGATGAAGTCTACAGTAAATGGAAAAGGCTCTGGTTTGATGACGATAATGTGATAAAGGATGGTAAAGAAAGTATAACTATGAGGACCGAGTGGAATTAATATAAGATAGATTTTATAAAGCAGATGACACCAAGAAATTTCACATCAAAGAGACGTTTAGGAAGATTGTCTATCCAGAAACACATATTTGAAACCTCATTCGGAACCGGTTAAAACCAAAGGTGCCCCTAAAAAAGGTCAAACCAACACAAAATGGCAGTTCAACGAAACGGTCTCCTTCATACTTTGAACATGTTAATTAACATTTCTCGGATTCACCAACTCCAAAATCTCAAAAAGAAAGTGTTTACAATGGTGCTCGCATTAGCAAACAACCTCTTTCACCGTCAATGCCGAAAATAATCTACATTAAAGAAATGTCATTTCTTGTGCACAAACACATTGAGCGGATTGTAAGTGTTAATGGTGATGGTAATTGCGGTTATCAGGTGTATCCGGCTTGCTCGGCAGAGAAGAGAATCATTGTTTGTCCTCCAATAGCTTTTGACAGAGTTGACATTACTTTGGGAGTCATACACATCGTTAGGCCTGTTTTCGGTCCGGACCGGTCCGGGTAGAAGGGGGTCCGAAAATTGGACCGAAAATCCTATCGGTTCGACCGGAACCGGACCGCTACAGTGATGGTTAATTTTTTTACCCAAAACCGGTCCAGTTTTTTCGGTTCATCCAGAACCGGACCGCTACAGTGATGGATAATTTTTTTATCCAAAATTTAAATTTAATTTTTTAAATGCTGAAACTTAAATTTTAATTAAAAAAAAGCACATATCAAAATATTATGATTAAAATTTTAAATTTAAGCTTGTGAACCTTGTGATCAAAATATCACATATCATAATTCATAACATATTTCTAAATATTGTCCCCTAAGTTAAGAAACATGTTCAAAAAACATGTTCAAAATTATCTTGTTTAAACATAAGTTAAGAAACTTATGTTTTCAATTACAACAAAATAAAATAATTACATATGATTAGTCTCAGAACAAAATCATCATTGGCTTTGCAAAGTTGCTCGCGTCGACGAAGCGGCACCCGGATCCTCACCAAAATGAAATGCTAAAGGTTCATCATGTGGTTCTTCAAGCTACATCAATCAAAGCATAAGTTAAATGGCAAAACATAAACTCAATAAATATTGAACTATAATATATCATTTGCAAAAGATACTTACTATACTGGCAATGCATCCCTTCTTAATTCCATATTTTTCTTTCACCCAATCTCCCCCACAAAGTACCATCTCAACCGTCTTAGTTTTCATAGAAGCCCGTTTTGGATCAATAATCCTTTTACCAGCACTAAAGGTTGTTTCAGAAGCAATAGTTGTAACCGGAACAGTTAGGATATCTTTAGCTAGCTTACTAAGAACAGGATATTTAGCCTCATTCCCCATCCACCATGTTAAAACATCAAACTTAGATGAAGGAGGAACCTTCAAAGGAGGCTCCTCAAGATATAATTCAAGATCAGTTTTTGAATTTGTATTACCAACAACAGTTTCTAAAAACATTTCAAAACTTCTTCTACCCAAACCAGAACTACATCCTACATCAGATACAGGTACAGTCTCATCATTTGTTCCAAAGGTATCTTGATACAATTGGAAGAGTGATTTTAAGTTGGTTGCCAACTCTTGTTCATAGGTAGTGGCTTGAGTAGAATTTGGATACAAGAAGGGATATACCCATTTGATGAAGATCATTTTATACCTAATTGAACAAGGATGTGTCAACCAACTTATAATCATTAATACATAGTTGCATAAATTATTTTCAGAGTCTATTTATATAAAGTCTATTTGCCTCAGATAGACTTTCATCATTGGCAACTAAAGTAAATATGTGGTAACTGAATTGGCCATAGACACAATTAAATCACATCTCAGAAAGGCTGGACAACATAATTTAATCCAAGGCATCAATTAAGTCACACAACTCAGAATCAGAACTCATAAGATCAGTATCAGAATCAGAACTCATAAGGTTAATATCAAAATTAAAACTCAGAAGCAGAGGCTTCAGACAGATTGGCAGTCATCATTGGCAGGTAACATAGCAAAACCTCTTTATCATCAATCATCAGAATAAGAAGCAACATAGTTAAACCTCAGATTTTAACCATCATCATTGGCATCATTACAGAATTATTCCATAATCAATCATCACTGGCAACATTACAGAATTAATCCATAATCCATATCAGAAATAAATTTCAGTTTCTTTGTACATTACACAAATAATCCAAAATAAATTTCAGAAGGTAAAACCTCAGATTTTAACAATCATCATTGGCATCATTACTGAATTATTCCATAATCAATCATCATTGTCAACATTACAAAATTAATCCATAATTAATATCAGAAATAAATTTCAGTTTCTTTGTACATGGCACAAATAATCCAAAATAAATTTCAGAAGGTAAAACCTCAGATTTTAACAATCATCATTGGCATCATTACAGAATTATTCCATAAATAATCATCATTGGTAACATACCAAGCAGAATAGTTGCTACCTATGTGTATAATGCATGGCAACTTAAATAACTATCTACTTGTAAGTTGTACATACCTTGGATCCAGGACTGCCCCAATTGATATCAGTGTGTTAGACTCTGACCAATACTTTTCATACTTCATCTTCATCTCATTAGCAAGGGCCTGCAGCTGAGGATTAGCTGAGATGGATGAGGGATCATCAAGTAAAACCTTAACCCTGTAAAGCTCAGCCAAAAACAAGTTAGCAGTAGGGTAAGAGGTGCCACTGATAATGGATGTCACATCAGCAAAAACCTCCAAGAACTTGCAAATATCACGAACATCTTCCCAATCATTCAAATCAGGCAAAAAATGCAAAAATGCACCATTTTCTTCAGCATATCTGGGCCAGACTTCTCTGTAGTGATATGCAGTGGACAACATCAACCAAGTTGAGTTCCACCTTGTCTTAGTATCCAAGACTTGCATTCTGCCATCAAGTTGCAACTCATCCACAATTTTTTTGAATGCCTTGCATCTAGTTTCAGAATTCAGCAAGTACTTCACCCCACTCCTAATCTTATCAACAGTCACCTTAATCATATCTAGACCATCTTGAACCAATAAATTTAATATGTGTGCACAACATCTCACATGAAAAAGTTTACCATCCAATGGAAGATTTCTCCTACCAGAATAATCTATTTTCAATCTAGCAATACAGTTATCATTGGCACTAGCATTGTCAACTGAAATTGAAACCACTTTATCCCTTATGCCCCAATCATCCATCACCTTTATCAATTCCCTACACAAAACCTCACCAGAATGTGGTGGTGGCACATTCTTAAAAGATAAAACTCTTTTGTGAAGCTGCCATTTTGTATCAATGAAATGACCAGTAACAGTCATATAACCAATTTTTTGTTCACCAACCACCAAAGGTCAGTGGTAAGACTTATCATGTTAACCAAAGACATACTTTTTTTCATATTAACTCTTTCAGCCTCATAAAATGTCTCACAGTCCAACTTAACCTGTTGTCTAGTAATCTTTTTGTACCATGGATATATTTCTTTAAGAAACTCATTAAAGATAACACCATCCATAACAGAAAATGGAAATTCATGACCTAAAATCATATGAGCTGCTACCTCTCTAACCCTCGCATGATTATATGTCCAAGTTGCCAAACTTGGGGTACTATCTACACCTATATTTAACCTAGACTGCACAACCTCTTTACCAGTGTTACCTCTCAACCTCAACTTCCTTTGAATGCAATTCTCTAAATGCTTTTTACCATTTGAGGTACTTTTCCATTTAGAATCATAAGTGTAAAGCTTACTGCACCATTTGCATTTCCATTTCTTTGCACCATCTGGCATCTCAACAAGCAACATCTCAGTATGAACAGCTGATTTCTTGGGACGAGGGGCTTTACCATAGGCATTAACCTGACTTTGAGAACTCTGATTTGGGTCAACTTGAGTTGTTGGCTCATCAGCAGTACTGGTGTTTTGAGATGTAATATCATTTTGCGTAGTGGATGTATATTGAGTGGTTACATCTGTTGGAACTGGACCTGGAGCTTCCAAGTCAATCATCTCACCAATCTCTATATTACCTCCATCCATTGTCTCCTCTCCCCCGGCAAGCAACATATCAATGTCAATCAGATCATCCATGCTTTGAGGAGTCAGTGAAGAATCTTGATAAGACATGACACAAAAAAATATATATCAATCAAACAATAATGAAATACTAAACAAATTCAAAACTGAGCCAACATTGAGATTTGAGACATACAATACAACCTCAGCAACAAATATTACAACACGAACCCTTTAATAAAAACATTATTTTAGGTCAAAACTCAAAATCAACTTATGTTGAAGCCTTTAAACAAAATATCTCAAGGTCAAAATCAGAAACCCTTCAATCAAAACAACCCTAGGTCAAAACATTTTAGGTCAAAACTCAAAATCAACTTATGTTGAAGCCTTTAAATAAAACATCTCTAGGTCAAAATCAGAAACCCTTCAATCAAAACATCTCTAGGTCAAAACATTTTAGGGAAAAAAAATGGTACATGCAACCTATATAACGAAATCGAACAACATAAGAAAAAATATACAGGATAGAGTTTAAAGACATTACACCGTTGTATATTGAAGCTTTCCACGATTCACAGAGTCACAAATCAAAAATCGCCACTCAAACTCAACACAATACTGAAGCAGTGATGCTAGAATGATGATCAACAGACATAATGCAAGCCCTAGGAGAGAGATACAAACGGAATGGAATCATAGTTGAGGGAGGTGAGAGTGAGACTGTGAGTGAACCATGCGAGAGAGAGAAAGATAAGGCTGTCTGAAAATAGAGAGGAAAAAAATGAGAAAATTATAAAATCTTAGAATTTATATTAATAGTAACCGGGTACTCGTTGGATACTTGGATACAGTTCTTCAAACTGGATACGGATATTATATTTATCCATTACCATACCAAAAGCCATACTGGACGGTTCTTTGGGGCGGTTCTGCCGGTCCGGTTCTCGGGTTTGAAGACCCATGCACAGCCCTACACATCGCTATATGGGGAAAAGAACATTTTGATGCAATTCACAATGTTCTTATTCCTTCTGTTAGCGGTCTCGTACCGGAGTCAAAATGGATTTGCTTCTCTGAAATGGGTCATCTTATAGCAAGTGCATATAACAGGATGTGCATCGATCTGACAAGATATGGTTTCTCAGTGACATTTTTTCCACTTCGGGGTAGCTCACCTCAGAATCCATCTGGATGTATCTTGTGTACTTGGTGACTTTCAAAATCGCTACATTTTGTTGAGGTTTATTTGAAACTGGGGTGTCTTGTACCAAGTATATCATTGGAGTGGACGTCACATTCCATAAAAGAGGAGAAAATTTAGATGGATCAATTTCTGGAAAGGATGGAAGAGCTTGCTAAATTGAGCGAGATTGAAAGAGAATCAAATAAGGAAAAGTCAAAGAAGGAACCAGTAGTAGATTTATGCGATAGTGCATCTTTTGATACATTTTAGATGGTAATCGATACACTTTTTGTTAATATATTATCATCAACTTTGTAATCTTGATACAATTTAATATATAAGTAAATATATATTCAACAAAGATGGTGTAAATGTTGAATGTTTCGGTTTAAAAAATTTTATTGTTTATATTTTACGTTTTTGTTTACAATTTCTGGTGTGGTTATGGTTAAGGGTTATTTTGGACATACATATTCAGATAAATTCCACACTAACTTTAAAAAAAAAATACATGGCAATTTATGGATGTACATATCCGTAAATATATATTTTTTTTTTTAAAAATAGGGTTTATCCGGAGATGCATCTCCAAAAAGATTCCTTATGACAAAATAAATTTTCTAAAATCCAAAGTAACATAAAACTTGTATAAATAGAGTGTCTTTCATCTCATATTTTCTACAAAACACACAACAATTAGAGAATTATTATTTATCCTCATCTTACATTTTTGTATTTCAATGGCGCAAAACTCTCACTTCAATTTCGAATCTGCGAGAAGATACTTCTCGTCGATCTGAAAATCAAACTGAATAGTCTCTTGCGATATCCAAAAAATCAGAGAATTGTCAAGTTCGAGTATCGTTCACCCTCGTTTGATATCGAAGGGAAGATATAGTTCACCAACTTTGAACTGAAGCCGGATGAAGATTAAAAGGGATCATGTTGAGTACATTTTACTGTTACGCTTACACATCAAAGAATCTTATTGAAGTGAAATGTAAAGATTACAAGATCTACCGACGATATTATCAATATGTTGTAGTGTCTTGAACTATCCATTTATAACAATTTATAATTTTAAATTTATGTTAACTATTTATATAATGTTGAGTGTTTTAATTTAATATCAAGTTATTTTTGTTTCTAGATCTTGCTCATATTGTCTCTATTTCTGGTTTGAAGTATCAGAATCATTTTCAAATATTTTCAAATATGTATCTTCGAATTAACCCCAATACACTTTGGAGATGCAACTTCGGACTAAAATTAAGTATATCAAGGGTGGCTCAGTCGTTTGCATTCAATTTTGTGGAAAATTGGTGCATCCAGATATACATCTTTAAATTCTATGGACATTTTTGAAATTTTACCAAAGATGGGTAAGAATATATAAGGGTGGGAATAGAAATTGTCTTCTTGACTCTCCCATTCTAGGTGTTCATCATTAACTCCGGAATAAAGACAACTGCAAATCAGAGAGAGACGCATTCCTGATCCTCTCATTCTAATTTATAAATAAATAAAGAGTTAAATAGTGTTTAACCTCCTGCCAAACAAGCGTGTTTTGATTTACCCCTTAAAAAGAAAAAAAAAATTGAGACATTTAACCCAAGTAAATGATCAATTGACCATGCATAGCTCCACTAACATTTTCAGTTATTCTATAAAGTATACCTTAAGTTTTGAAATGCGCCAAACACCTCGTTACAAATATAAAATGCAGTGTGTATACATTTCTACTTTTTGTTAAAATATGACACAGTACAACACAATCAACACATCCCACTGACACAAGAACTATCAAATAATCAACTTTCAATCTAGAACTAGTCCTGAACTCCTTCAACATAATTAATACCATATTTCTGGGTTTCACAATGAACTATGGGGTGGTCTATAAAACGGTGGAGATATACCCATTCAAAATTATAGGCAACTAGCCACCAAGATCTTCAATAGCTAAAAGGAAATGTGTGTTAGGAGCATACTCTCAGCTAGACTTCAACTTTGTTTGTGTAAAGGACTTCCTTGTAGAAAGAGGGGAAATAACCTCCTGAATATTGTGAAGGAAACCTTTATTGTAAACATTATTTTTAACAACTACCACATCTTCTAGAGGTGATCTTCGAAAGAATGCTCTCCACTTGCTGCTTGATTTGGGCTGTTTTTTTTCACCGTTTATTCCACTGATACTTTGTCTTAGTGCTGCAGCACTGGCCTGCGCTTCTTTAAACTTTCTCTGCCAGTCCATGTACTCTTGCCACTTAAAGGTCTGAGATACAGAAAGAAGTCGTTAGCTACATTGAATTGCAGTGTCACTAGTGCCTCTGATAGGTACACAATTTTCCAGCTAAATAAGACACTAACACCAAGAGGATTGGATAATCATAAAATACCATGAATGAACAATGGTACTTGCACAAATCTGCCTTCACAAACCAGCAAAACTGTGTGGGTGGCTCCATCAGAACTCAAGCAGCCACACCTGAACTTTTACGTCTAACCAAGAAAATTGTCCACAGTTTGTGCAGGGTTGTGAAAGCAAGGATTCTGCAACTAATAAAGATACAGAAAGGTAAAAACAAACACCTATATATACATAGAGATCAAGTAATGTAATCCACAAAAATAATATAAATCACCCACATTTGGCATTCCCTAAGACAGTTAAAAATGGTAGTGGATTCTAATCATAAAAATTCTCAGAGGTAAATAAGTAAGCCGTTACAAACAATCATATAGAACCGGCGAGCCACTTAATATAGAACTAAGATGTTGTGTCCTTCTAGTGCAATTTAATGATAGACATATAAGACGCAGCCCACCAAGTTGCAGCAGGATTAAAACTAAAAAGCTCCAACAAAGCTGTCAATTTGACGTAATGTAAATATCCTTCTATAATATAAATACTTTATATCATCTCAGTTCATGCCAACTTCCGGATCACATATTATGCATAGGATTTTCTTACAAATAATGGACACAGTGGTATCCATATATCTTTAACTAGTCTAATTATAGGCATAATGATGAGATCCCTGCTGTATGGGGATTTATGTTTTGCATGAACAAAGGAGGTAAAGCTTGCTACTTTCTGGCTCCTTGTGATTTACTAGAATTTAGTTACACAATCATTTCAAGGCCATATGCAGAAAGTACCTCATTAGTGGTAGTGTTGCTAAGGCAAAGCTTTGCATGGTAACCAAAGAATCCAGCTAACAGCATCCCAACAATTGCAAGGAACACTATAAGAAGAATCTGTGTATTGTAGGATCCCAACAACCACTAAAATTGAAAATAGGAAGTCAAAATAGAAATAGAAATGCATGACAATCAACAAGTATTAAAAAAAACTCACCTGTGCAACATGGGGAGCTAAATCCCAAAAAGAATTTTCTATTCCATAATAAACTGCAAAGTTCAGATAAGAAAAGTTTCAAAAACAGTAAAAGAAACAATATAATCTTGGAATAACTATTTTACATGTAAATCTATATTACCTGTTAGAATATAAACAACTTTCAATTCTTTTAGTCTTCCCGCAAGAATTAAACAAACAGCAACTGTTCCATACATACATAAAAGGAAATGCCTACAAGACATGAAAGAATTACAAATAAGAACTTAAAAGGAAGAATGCATAACGTATTGCATATCAATGCCAGAAAGGAAATCAGTCACTAAAATTTGTAGTACTAAGAAACTAGAAATGAATTTAGATTTTTAATATCTATTTTACCTTTACAAGTAAGGGAAACAATTTAAGTGAAAACAATTTATGATGCAAAAATAGCATAATTAAAAAAACGCATGTTCATAATGTGTGGGAACTTGGAACATCAGATGGTGGAACAGCAGTACACTGGTACAGGACATGTAAGTGGCATGAGTTGAAACTACGTTGAAGATAAAACAAAAGAATTATTCAACCCACAGCGGTTTCAATGGGAAAGAAACACTCTTAAAATGTGTGCATTCTGCTATAACAAAGTGCAATAAAGGATTACAAAAACTTTGCATATTTCTAGCCCTAGCAATAACACCAAGTAGAGTCTCTGTCCTGTTCATAAAATTTCGGTCACCAAGATTGAATAAATCCAGTGATTGACAAGAACCAAGTCACATAAAAATGAAGCATCCCATTCATTCCAACATAAATACGCTTGCTCTAAGTAACTCAATGCATAATAAAATAGTCTCTGATGGAATGCATCACAACATTATAGCCATTAGCCACCAAGGCTATAGTTATAAACACAAGATTTACCAAGCGGAAGACCCAAATTCTGAAAATTTCCAGAACCCAACATAGTAAGAGGATTTTTCAGTGAGGTATTTTCAATCTGATATTCACGAAGATGCCTCGTGTTTTTGCGCAAACGCCGGCTCAATAACTATATCCTGAGTAAAGGAAATTCACTCAGTTTTTACTTGGTTTTTAAATTTTAATTTGCCCTACTTTCTGGAGTTCCTTATACAAAGAAGATAGATTACACAAAATAATAATCACGTAAAAATACATTTTGTCAACTATAACTGTTAAAGCCCAAAATCAAAATGTGGGCCAGGTTCTAGATCATGCAGAAAACAAGTCTAAAATGTGGCTAGTGTACTCTAGCATAAATCAGAAAATAAGATGAAAGAACTAGTAACATGGCAGTTATATGTTAGGACTGTTATGTAGTTGTCTAATGGAGCAGTTATCTGGACTTCTTAAATCCATTATTAGTGATCGGGAATCAAGATCCAGAATTCATCTGGTATTCTAGAAAAAGCTTTTCATATTGCAGGATACTGTGATTAAAATGATTTCTTTCCACCACCCCTAAAACCAATGGGCAGACTGGGGTCTAAGCATTGGTACCTCTAAAATGGTGAAGTACCAGTACCGGGTACACGTACCATACTCGTGGTACTTCATTTTTTTCTAATTATTCGGTTTAGAATGAAATTTGTGGTTTTCTCAAATATGGATATAGTATATTTATGTATTTAATCTCTTCGTTAATGTATCTTAACATTAATTTTTATGTTTTTAAACTTTTATAGCAATGTTTTGTTGTTAACCTAACAATTAAATTCTCTACTCATACATTTCATAAAAACTTCTTATTTTTTATTAACGTACCCGTACTTGGAATTTTTTTTTAAATGTCGTATGTCGTACCGGTACCCGCATTGGGTACCGACCGTGCCCGAACCTATGCATCATAGGGTCTAGAATGCGTAGCTGCTAAACAACCCAGATGTTAGATGTTGAGTGCCATGGACTGGATTTTGATACACAACTTCTTTATAAATTTCTATTAGCCAAAACCCTTTTGTAGTCTATGAAAGGAATCCTCCTACTGTCACTGGTTTCTCGAAGAATAAGACTGAGTTGAAGTATTGTCAAGGGAGTTATTTGAAAAGGATGAAACTCAGTTCAATGGAAATACTCCCCGTACCAATCTATAAACCAAAAAACATTCATTTTTCTTGTGGCAAATTTTAAGCAAAAAACATATTCATCATTTTCAAAGTAAAATTAAATACAAATTGCATTTAATTTAATTTCTCTCATTTTTTCCATAAACAACAACATATCAAAACTGTTCTTACATCTCATAAAATTCTAAAAAAGACACAAATATAAATTTTCTTAATGAGTGTGAAATATTAGTTTTTTGTTTATAAATTGGTAGAGTGGTATAATCTAGTTAGGAAAAGAACTGGACCATTTAATGGGCAAATCGGGCTTTCTTAGATAGAGACTCAAAAGACAAAACACATTTATAGAAGCATCCACCAGAAATTGGCAGAAAAATTATTTTGGTCCTTCACAAATTATTCACAATATTTGGCAATAAATAATTGCCAAATATTGTGAGGTTGCATACAAGGGTAAATCCTATTCTTCAAGTCTCACTCCTTAAAGAAGCTATCAGAAACAAGGATGTGTATTCAGGAGAAACTGGTCCAATTTGAAAGTGTTCATGTTTATACTGAATTACTGATCAATCATAGATAAATTTCCAATTCACTCCAATTAAAACTCTTCCCTTATGACTTGCCGAGTGGTATCGGGTGTTCATCAAGATGGGGAGGTAATTTGCAAATTGGGTTAGCCGGGTAGAAAGGCAAGGTCGTGGATAATATACCACATGGGACTTGGGAAGATAACCATACTCTCTACAGACTCAATTTTCCAATCTTAGCTTTGTGGGCAAGGCTACAGGTGTAGTGTTAGAGTCCAAAGTCAAAATGTGGACCAGGTTCTGGATCACGCAGAATACAAGGATAAAATGTGCCTTGTGAACTCTAGGAGAAATACGAAAATAATAGGGGCACAATATGGCAGAACAGTTATTTAGTAGTTAGTTAACTGTGTAATAGGGTAGTCATATAGTAGGACTAGGAGAGTTATGCGTGTTTGTGATTTTTTTGTATGGAGTTCTTAAAGTTTCTGTTATAACATAAACTTTATCGATAACAAGCAGATGCACCACATATAGAATAGAACTCACCATAAAAGAAAAGCCATGAAGTATCGGGTGTTTCGCTCCCCGATGCAATTGTTCTGCAAGCAAAACAAATTATTAAATAAGAACCACTTAAGTAATCTTATAAAGATGGGAAACTTCAAGGATTTCTAACCATCCATCCACAGTGATGATCAAAACGTGCAACACAGCGATCACAAATGCTGCAATGCTTTGATCTGGCAGGTCTGCAAACAAAATTAAGACAGTATTATAGATATATTCCAATATTTCACCAAACTCAAAACTAACAAACTCACTTTGGAATTTTGCAAGTGGAGCATTCTTTCTCTGAAAAAATGATATTATCATATGGATAAGCAGCAAGATATTGAGGAACATTCTCAGCCTTTATTGTTCCAGGATCACAAAAGCTGGTCAAGAGAAAAAGCAGAATTCCAACAGCAGCTGCCAAGAAGCTCGTGTACCTAAGGTCTAACAAAATTCAGGATAGAATAATGGTGAAGAAAACATAAAGCGAGAAAAGAGTACAATTACGGCGTTCCGGAAACCCTACTTGTGTGTTGCACTTAAATAGTATCCAGGGATATACACAAAGGAAGAGCTGGCAACGAAATAATATGTAAAGCTGATTATCACAAGATATATAATCTGCAATAAACACACACTTGTTTAACAAACCAACACACATAACACAACAAAATGATGTTTCAATAAGCATTTTAATATTTTCTTAGAACAAAATAGTTTGGTATAATCAATGTACTCAAGCACGAGATCTTAAAAAGGATTGATCGGCTTGTGAAAGATCGTAAAACTTGAATCGTTAGCCCGACACGTAAGATCCTACCGAAGCGAAAAATGGTCATTTCATATATATTTATACAAACACAAACACAAAAACATGGAAATTATAATCCAGGCCCGAAAAAAAGGTACATCAAGTTTTTTTACGAGCTTGCTTCAAAAAGCTCGATCTTGACCACACCAGCGACGAAAATGATCTTTCTTTGACCATTGCACTCCCAGGCATCTTTGGCACGTAAGATCTTACGATCCGGCACTCGATCCTGGATCGATCCTAACTATACGGGGTATAATGCCGCTGCTGATTCTTAGAGTATCGTTTGTTACACTTTTTATAACAGAATCACTTTTTTTAAACAAATGCTAACAACTTTTGAAAATTTAAGTTAGTTACAACATTTTAAAATCAGAGAAAAAAATTCTAAAGGCAACTTCAGGTGATAATAAACTGTTTATAGTAGCTTCTCTAGAAAATCAATTTATATAACAGACTTTTTTAAGTGATTTTTATCCCGACATACAAACATAAACAGCTTCTGCTTTTCTTAAAATTCTTTAAAAATGAATCTAATTATTAAATAACAAAATCATTTTTAATATAATCCGTAACAAACAAAGTGAAATCATATAAGTGCTCATGTTTAAGTTATTTACAATAAACTGAATTAAATCATATAATTGCTTATGTATAAGTCATTTTTATAAATAAAAAATAATAAAAAAAAAAATCAGAAACCTGTAAGAGAGGATTGGGACGATCGCAGCAGTAATATTCAACAGAAAGAACCGCATTCGTGCACTTAGAGCCAAAAACAGCACCTACAAAACGCCTGAAAATGAAGGAAAAAGTGAGATTCAGGAATCATCAAAAGACGAAAATGAAAGATCGTAGAGAGAGAAAGTTAGTTATAGATTACAGGAAGTAATCGTAAGCACCGAAAGTGATGAAGAAGTTAATGCGTTGAATGAAAGTTCCATCGAAAATTGGCCATCGACCGCAGAGGAATGAAACAACCACCAACGCTGTGACCAATCCATGGCATGCCAATAACAACCCTACCCCCATTACTCAATTTCACTGCTCGATTTCAATTCTTCGCCATTTTTATCTTAATTTGTTTTACTATTAATTAATTTAATAATATATCTTTTCTTCACTTGCTCAATTTAATACTAGTATTTGTCTTTTAATTAACGAGTAAGGAAAAACTTCCGTATACACTTTCTTTGTTTTGTTTTTTTAAGTTAAAAATTAAACTCAATTTATTCAACGAATTGCCATAAGATAGACCCCATCTCTTTGATTAATTTTTTTTTTTTACGGAAAATCAACTTCAACAAGACTCATGGTGTTTTTCTTAATTATGAAGAAAATCCTTTTTTTAAATAAGCACTTTTAAAGGTTTATATTCTATTTTTTTTAGTATTTTTCAAAAGTTCTTTTTTTTCTATATAAATAAATATACTTTCTTATAAATCTCTATAAAATAATTTCTGAAAAATATCAAAATCAAAATTTATAATAAATTACTTCTTTCAAAAATAATTAAGATATTAAAATAAGTTTGATATAAATAAGAAAGGAATAATTAAGTATCAAAATAGAGAAATATTTATTTTGAAAACTTAAAAAACTATTGATATTCGATTATGCATCGTGGGACGCACCTAAATCACATCAATTCTCATAATTAAGTCACACGTTTTTTTCTCCTCTTCCTTCGATTATCATTGCCCTTCCGAGTTGGATTTTGAGGACTGGATCCAGTTGATTGTTAGTTTGAAGGATGATAAGGTGAAGCATTTGCTCTATGTTATGGAATATTTGGCGAGCAAGAAATGATCTGATCAGTTCTTCTTCACCGGTGTGTGTGTGGCTGCCATGGCATGGGAAGGATGGGTGCAATTTAATTCTCGGAGTACGAGGATGAGCGGAATAATAGTGAGGTTTTCAATTCAGTTTTAACTAATTTAGCTAGGTTGTCCATGTGGATGCGGGATGTTTGGAAAACAATGGATGTACTTTTGGTTGTGTGGTGAGGGACGAAGACAAACGAGTGGTGATCTCGACCTGCTCAAATCAGAATTTTTGTTTTGATCCAGGGCAAGCGGAATTGATGGCATTGCGTTGGATTATGGAGCTTGTTCTGGGGCTTGGAGCAAAAAAAGTCATTTTCTTTTCTGACTCAAAAAACAGTGTGGACTGCATTACTCGAGCGGTGTCGGATGCTCGCTTGAAAATTGTTGCAGCTGATTGCAGGGACTTACTGTCCTCTTTTATGTTTTCTTCTTCTGTCTTGTTTATTTCTCGTAATTGCAATGTTGAAGCCCACAATTTGGCCATGTTGGCAAAAACTATTGGGAATTTTACTTGGCAAGGTTGTCTGCCAGATTATGTTTGTATTCCAAATGATGTTGTTGTTTTAACTTTGATATTTTTTAGGTCAACTTATATTTTAGGTCATTTTATGCCAACTTTTATCGTAAAACCATTTAATATTGTATAATTTGATTCAAACATACTATACATACATTAATTAAAATATATTCAACATGTATACACCATTATACCATACATAATTTGTTTCGAAAATACAAAAGATAACACAAACAAACAAACTATTGGTATGTCTAATGTTACGGTTTCTCCTATATCGCCTGTATTGTAAGGCATTTTGTGTCTCGACAATAATGTCTTCTACGAGGATCAGTCGGGGACTACCTATCAAAAAATTCAGCCTCTATATCTGATCTCGCTATATCCATAATACGCCAACAAACCGACAACATGTCATGGGTGTGGTCATCCCTAGTTGTTCATCCTTCAGTATCTCCTGATGAGATGGCCTAAGTGGACCTCCACGAGCGTCTAGTGTCATAATAGGATGTGATAGCATATAAAACCATGTGATGTAGTAGTCTGCATAAGTCTATTGTACAAGAGAGAGAACCCTGCGGTAGTCCTCTAGTACCAAATGATTATCGAGATTCTCAAGTATGACATCAAGTTTTCTACAACAGACGGTGGGAGAAGCATACTCTGAGGGGGTGTCTTAGAATAACCTGCAAATATCCAAATTGGTGCATCACTCGCTCTGGAATATACGAATGCATAAGACTTGACCCATAAGTCAGTCATCTAAAGTATAACGAAATGACATCCAGCTAATGTGTCTAGCGTTGAACGTTGTATGGGCATAAGAAAATGTCATTTGCTACATATCGGTCAAGATACACATCAGAGGTCTCAATCACTTGATTCCTTCTGTACGGGGCAAAGGCGGAAGCATGTGGTCAATCTTCAATGTAGTCTTCAACAAGTTACCGACCAAAAATGCGAGGAAAATGAGAGGTGATTCATTCCTATGAACTATTCATCTTTAGGTTACAACAAATAAAGAAGGAATGGGGAAAGGTTTGGTGCGTGTATATGAATTAAACACGTTCAGAGATGCATCTCTGTAAAACTCAATGAGTTTTAAATTAAGGATTGTTACGGAGATTCATCTTCAAACACATCCTAATATTGATACGAAGATGCATCTCTAGACTAAGTTTTGGCAAAATAAGGGTGGCTCACCAGATGCTATGAGCGATTGTGACTTTTCACTATGGAGCACCCCTAAAAGTGGGAAAAATAATCCCTTTAAAATAATAGTTTAATCGTAATTGTTTTGGGTCAGTCACAAGCTGAAAAGATGGAAGTTCAATCATTATATCAAAATCTCTCCATCAAAGTATCGAAGTTATAGTATAACTCTCCTTTGAAACTCAACATTGAATCCACGACATGGATTGTTGTCTACAATCGAGCATACATTAGATCCATGTTTGTAATTGTATCTTATATATAAGGCATCTCACATGAAATCAGAGGTATTCTTCTTGAACCATGACTTATATTACTCCACATTTTTTACTAATTTATGGTTGGAATACTAATTTTATATGTTCATTCCACACAGTCGCATCGGAAATCTCATCCACTACATTAAGACTCTACTCCATCATTTCACATACAACTTTTTAGATGGTTAAGAAAAAAGTCAAATGTTTTTACTCTTTGTATTCAAAGAGTTTAGTGTAAATATAAAAAATTAATCAATATATATAAGTATCAATATAAAAAATTTACACTCTTAATCAATCAAAATCGTTATATAGTTAAAGATATTTGATTTTTCCATAACTATTTTTAAAATCATGGTTGTGATTGACTAATGTAAAATATTTTACTATGTTATGATCTCAAATAAACAAAAATTAAAGAATTTAAGGGATATGTGGCATGTGATCCACAAATGAAGGAATTGAGAGGATATGTTTAGAGAAAGATTCTAGAACATGCAATAAGAGAGGAAATGCAAATGATTGGCAAGAAAAGGAGAATATTGTGAGTGAAAAGTGGATCCCTTCTCTCCCTCAGTTGTCTAGCTTTCTTCTAGAAATTATGTAATTCCTTCTTCAATTGGCCGGACGGTTATCATATAATAAACTCCACCTCTATATCATTATACTGTTCCATTTAATTTCAAGCACCATTTCACAATGCACAATAATATTTCTTGTACATTTGCCAAAAATGGGTAAAATAGGAAAATTAGAAAAGGAGGGGGCTGCAGTACACATTAGGAAAGAGGATCCTTAATTTCAAGGAATTATTATGGAGCAAAATCATGTAACTCATCTAAAGGAAAGTTTCAAATATTGAGTTCTTCATTGTTGTTTGACACTATTTTAACTAAAAAAAATGCACTTGCATTACCTTCTCTGAGAGAATGTTTTAATGTCACCATACACTCCATCTGAAGGAGATCTTGAACACTAGTAATGAAGGAGGCATAGCAATGAAATGTGTTTCACTGGTTTAGATAGCATGTCAATGGATTTTTCTACTAGATAGGTTATATAGAAAGAAGGAAACTTTCATCATAAAACACTGAGGTTTGGACCAGGAAAACGAATCTAAACAAGGGTTCTTTCTATTTTAGATAACTGCTAACAGCTTAGCCTGGTACAAAGTTCAAATTATTTTAATATACAAGTTTACTTATATTCATGAAAACTAAGCCTACTTTGCAGGGTTACTGCTTTCCGTAGTAACAAAAGCTATTCACATTCCTCTTGCACAAGATTTTAGTAGCCTAAAACCGAATAGAAGTTGTTCGAATCAATAAGCAAGGAGATGAGAGCACAATATAGAGAGGGCGAAGGAAACTATCGACGGGATCCAGTAGTTTCAGTTATAGATCCGAAACATCGATAGAATTCTCTATAATATCAATGCAGGATCCTACCGAACTTCCCGCAGACATCGCCTCAGCAAGCTTAGCTCGAGCTACTTCATGTCGACGCAAGAGTAAGACCGTGTTTAGCACAGACCATCTAACTTGAGAATCTGCCTTCTTCTGCGTGAAGCCTAGTCCGTTGAGCAAAGAATCTAACTATTAACAAGCAAGAAAATTATTACTATTAATGTCAATAAATTCCCTCTAAACATTCCATCTGTCATGATAAAAAATCGCAAATTACAAACCTTTCTTATGTCATCTAGACCTCCTTCAGAAAATCCGTATATAAGATACTCGGTGCATACCCCGGCCAGGGCTATACATGAAAACTTGTTCAATGTCTAATAACATAAAACAAAGGTTTTATCACATTGTTAATCTTCACATCATTGATTAAAGCAAATAAACATTTGAAAATTAAATGTTGGTAAGACAGAAACATACGGTGGCTGATACTTTCCCCGCATTAACCTGCGCGACAAGAAAGGTACAAGCCATCAATATCTATAGTTCCGACTAATCTCAGTAGACACTCTACTCAATAAGCAAACAGTTCAAATCGAGATAAATAAGTACTCTATCTATTTCATAAATATTATAGAGTCACACAACTAAAAGAGATCGCACGCATCGCAAAGACATGGTTTTGCTGCTAAACTGTGACAAGGGTCAAAGTCGACAAACTAGGAAAAGCATTCGTGCAGAAGATGCGTCCCTAATAGATACTTTCTCTATATTTCTAGTACCTTGAAAGTAAAATCAGTGTATTAAATATATGGAAGAAATAAAGTAACCAACTTCTTCAAGAAACTCGAAATCCACAAAGGCCGTGCCTGCTTGAATGTTGAGAGAACCCTCCTTCTTCAAAGCATCCAAACTAGAAACTGAATATCCTTTAGGAAGTATTCCAACTAGATACGCGATTAAAAAGTGGCCAGCTTCATGCTGCATGATCAAATTTTGTTATGGTTACTTCATGATGTTAGTGATAAGTGATAACTAATAAGAAATAAAATTAGTTAAATTTCAAGCAATAACATGAATCTGACTTGAATAACTCTGTTATGGTATTTCTGACTGAACTTGTGACCAATTGTATCAACAACCAAGCTACCAATACCTCCACCAAAAGAAACCTGCAAACAATCAATTCGATGAGCATAGAGTATCATCATCGATAACTCGAAAGGAATCAAATGCTTACCAAGTCAAAAGTCCAGAGAAACAACAATCCCAATGATATATAGAAGATTTGTTGTTGGGAAATTCCAAGGACATTCCAAGCAGCAAAAGCTCCAAGAATAGATGCAATAAGCAAGTTTCTCTCAATGGAACCAAGAGTTGTGTCCACTGGTGATAGAAGAGACGCAGTTTCTATTCCATTTAACTTTAATTCATCCAATGTGTAAAGCCTTTGAGGAACCTGCACATTCATTCATACAACCAATAAAGCAAACCACAAATTTAGAATTGGATCCCTCATGGAGTCCAATTCCCGGAAACTTGGATCCTCTGCTGTGCAGCATATGCTGACCGGAGAGGATCCAATTCCCGAGAAATTGATTCTCGACGGCTGCAGCACGATACAGCAGCAGCCGTTGGAATCCAATCATAAATAACCACCAACCTGCCTGGCTGCACCGAAACAGCGAAGTCCGTTGGGATTGCCTTGTAAATCCTTGACAAGTGCAAGAGCAGCTCTATCATCCCCTTTGGTTAGTTCCTTGTCTATATTTTCTAGTAATTGTTGCCTGCAGCTACAAACTCCAAAATTGGTAGAGCATTTAATTCTCACCCTTACAATAAGTTTTGGTTGCCTGGAGCATGACGGGAGACCCACGCCCACACAGACACCATGCATCAAACCCAGGCCAATCATTTAATAAATTTTTGAATGAAATAAACAATGTTACTAGTCTTTTTATTTTATTGTTTTGTTTTCCATGCCACATGTAGTGTTTACATTGAGTGTGTTCTCCACCGCATAAAATAAGATAAATAGCTATTTTTCAAATTAAAGAAAAACAAATTGCTTCTCCTTCATGTTAACTACAACAATTACTGTTGTTCATTTTCATTTTTACAGTGACTACTGTTTATTTTTAAAATTTAAAAAAAAAAAAAAACTACAAGGTGGTGGACCAATATAAAGTAAGAAGAACTTTTTTTTTTTAAATAATTATAATGATTTATGGGTTAAATATGTTTTGGTCCCCGTAAATATCTCAATTTTGATTTTTGGTGTCTATAAAAATTATTCTTTTAGTCCTTATAAAATTATTTTTGCACGCAGTTTTAGTTCCTCTGTCGGAACTAAATCTGCGTGCAAAAATAATTTTATAAAGCCTAAAATTTGACTTTTTTTATAGGGATTAAAAATATTTATAGGGACTACAAACATATTTAACTCATGATTTAAAGCAATGAGGTGGTAGACCAACTAAAAGTAACAAACACCTGAAGGTTTAAAGAAGACTTAATATTCTTTTTGGTTCTTGGGTCCAATTTGGTCAACTTTCTTTTAAAAGTTTCAAATAGGTTTCTTATGTTTTTAAAACGTTTCATGTTGGTCCTTGTTAAATTGTAATTCCTTGTGTCGAATCAGGTTGCTCGACAGAAGGAAAGATTTAATTTGATCTAGATTAAATTTTATTCAAAATAAATATGTTGGGCTTTTATAGTTTTGGATTTTGTCTTCCGATGCAAGCAAACATAATTCTATAAATAAGGAGTTTCCCTCATTGTAAAATATCACAACATTATTTCACTCACAGTTCTGCAGTTGTAGAGTGAGTAGCAATAAGAGAAAGAAAATCTCACGGTTTGTGGCCAACAACATTCGTCTTTTCAATTTTTTCAAGAACCATAAAGAGATTCAAGGGCAAGAACGCGATGTCAATGAGTCATCCGAATGGGCATTTTCCGACGAGTCTTCTGATTCTCAAGATAGATAACTATGAGAATTGGTGCAAGCAGATCAAGGTTGTTTTCTGTTATCAAGATTTATGATATTTTGTGAAGGAAGGAGTAACAACGCTTACAGAGAACACAATGGAAAAGGAAAAAGCTGCGTACAAAGAATTGAAGAAGAAAGATTATAAAGCTCTATTTATAATCCATCAATGTGTTGATTCGGATAACTTTGAAATAGTTAGTGATGTAGAGTCTGCAAAAGAAGCATGGGAGATTCTTGAGAAATCGTTTGGAGGTGCATAGAATGTGAAAGAGGTGAGGTTATAAACTCACAAAAGGGCTTATGAATTGCTTCAGATGGAAGACAATGAAAGCATAGCAGATTTCTTCACAAGAGTTACAAAAGTTGTGAATCAAGTCAAAGCATGTGGAGAAGTGTTGACGACGAAAGCAATTGTCTCAAAGATTTTGAGATTATTGGTTCCAAAGTTCGACCATGTTGTAGTAGCCATAGAAGAATCAAAAGATTTTCCGAAGGTGGCTAAAGAAGAGCTTCAAGGGACGCTTGAATCTGATGAACAAAGAATGGCTGAAAGATCAGCAGGGAAGTCGAAGAGTGATGTGGCTCTGCAGGCTTAATCAACAAGAGATGGGAAAGGCAAAGGAAATGTGTTCGACAACAAAGGCATATATGGCTATAATAATTAGACTAGTCAAAATCGGCAAGAAGAAACTGGTTAAATCAGAGAAAACCCTGGAACCAAGGCAACCAAAGAGGCGGTGCTACAGGTAGAGGAAGAGGTGGTGGTCGAAAGCCAGACAAGAGTCACATTTTGTGTTTCAATTGTCATAAGTATGGTCACTATTTTAGTGGTTGTCCAGAAAAGAAAAAGAATCAAGATTTTGATGTTAAGATGGCAAAACAGGAAGAAGAATAGATGTTGTTGATGGTCACAAAATAGATGAAGAGAGATTCCAAGAACAATGGTACTTGGACTCAGGATTCTCATCACACATTACTGGTAGGAAAGATTCGTTTGTCAACATGAAGCCCTCAATGAAAAATACGGTGAAATTTGCAAATGACAATACTCTAGCAGCTGAAGGTATTGGTGATGTTCTGATTAAGAGGAAAGATGGAAAGATGTCAGTAATTTCCAATGTTTTGTATATACCAGGCAAGAAAAGGAATTTTCTCATTATAAGGCAATTGGTCAAAAATAACTACAAGGTGTCAGCCGAAGACAAGGTGATGACAGTCGTCGACGCGGGTGGTAGGTTGATCTTGAAGGCTCCAATGTCTCAGAATAGAACCTTCAAGATCGAACTAAATGTGATGGAGAATAAGTGCCTTGCAAGTTCAGCTAGCAAAGATGAATAATTATGTCACTATAGACTTGGTCCTATCTAGGTGGATTCGATTGGAGGTAACGGGTACTTTGTCACTTTCATAGATGATTTTAGTCGGAAGTTATGGACTTACCTGATCAAGAAGAAAAGTGAAGTGATCGATGTATTTGCCAAGCTTAAATCTATGGTTGAAAGACAAAGTGGTCGAAAGCTCAAGATTTTGAGGACTGATGGTGGTGGAGAGTATGTGTCGAAATATTTCGATGCATTATGTGTAAAAGAAGAGATTGTGCATGAGGTAGTGCTACCCTACACTCCACAGCAAAATGGAATTGCAGAAAGGAAGAATCGAACCATCATGAACATGGTGAGAAATATGTTAAATGGAAAGCATCTACCCAAAGAACTATGGGGAGAAGTTGTGTCTACTACAACGTATATTTTAAACAGATGTCCAACGAAAAAGCTAGAAGGAGTTACGCCATAAGAGTGTTGGTTTGGTGTCAAGCCTAGCTTGATTCATCTGAAGGTATTTAGATATATAGCACATAGGCATGTGTCAGATCAGTTAAGAAGGAAGCTTGATGACAAGTCTAGTCAAATGATTCTATTAGAATATCATTAGACTGAAGGTTACAAGTTGTTCGACCCAGTAAACAAGCAGGTTGTGATCAGCAGGGACGTGATCATAGATCAGCTTAAACAATGGGATTGGACTGAAAATGTCAAGAAATATTTAGTTGAAATCTTATGTGAAGAACCAGCTAGTGAAGTCGAAAGATATGTTCGACGAGAATATGTTAGAGGTGAAGCAGACCCAAGAAGACCTCAAAGAACAAGACATATGCCTGCAAGGTTGTAATAATGTGTGATTACATCAGATGATGTGGTCGATGAAGAAGGGGAGATGGTACATTATGCTTTCTATGCATACGTCGAACCTGTCAATGTAGCTGACGCATTGAAAGATTCGAAGTGGGTGAAAGCAATGAATGAGGAGATAAAGTCCATCGAAGTCAATAACATTTGGTCACTTGTTGAATTGCCTCAAGGCAAGAAGGCAATTGATGTGAAGTGGGTATACTAGGTGAAGTTGAATCCCATAGCGGAAGTGACTCGACACAAGGCGAGACTTGTGGAGAAAGGTTTTCTTCAGAAGGAAAGAATCGACTTCGACGAAGTATTAGCTCCTGTTGCTAGGATCAAAACAATCAGGTTAGTTGTTGGTCTAACAAACATGAACAACTGGTAGATGTGTCAGATGGATGTGAAGTGTGCATTCCTAAATGGCCCCTTAGACAAAGAAGTTTATGTTGCACAACCAGTTGGGTTTGTGAAACAAGGCAAAGAGAGAAAGGTGTACAGGTTGCATAAAGTCCTGTATGGATTGAAGCAAGCTCCTAGAGCTTGGAATAAGAAGATAGACAGCTTTCTAAGGGATAAGGAATTTGTGAAGTGCACAACTTAGCATGGAGTATATGTAAGAATAAACAATGATGAATTGCTTATACTATGTATCTATGTCAATCATCTGTTGATAACGGGAAGTTGCAAAAAGGAGATCAAAGATTTCAAACATGACCTAAATTAGGAGTTTGAAATGTCAGACTTGGGAAATCTCTCATATTTCCTTGATATTGAATTCTACAAGAGGGGTAGAGGTTTGTTTATGCATCAAAAAAGATATGCATGCGAAATACTTAAGAGATTTGAGATGCAAGATTGCAACCCAACTTCGACTCCAGTTGAACCCAGATTGCAACTGTCGAAGGATTCAGAAGAAGATGATGTCAACCCAACCCAATACAGAAGAATTATTGGGTCACTTCGATACCTTTGTCACACAAGGTCTGACTTAGAATACATTGTTGGTATGGTGAGTTCATGCAGAAGCCAAAGGTATCACACCTAGCAGTGGCGAAGAGGATACTAAGGTATTTAAAAGGAACTCTCGACTACGGCATTTTGTTTCCAGCAAATGATGAAGGAAAAGAATGTAAGTTAGTGGGATACACAGATTCCAATTGGTGTAGTGATGTTGAAGATCAAAAATTCACAGCTGGATATGTGTGTATGTTAGGTGGTGCACCTGTTGCTTGGAGTTCGAGAAAGGATCCAGTAGTGGCATTATCATCACGCGAAGCAGAATACATAGTTGCTTCTCTTTGTGCATGTCAAGCAACATGGATGGTGAACTTGATCGAATAGATTACATCAAAGAGTCATAGAGCAATCACCATGAAGATCGACAGCATGTCAGCTAACAATTTGGCGAAGAATCTGATAGCACATGGTCAAATCAAGCACATCGAAATGAGGTTCCATTATCTTCGAGAGCAGGTAGCATATAGGAAGATGAATTAGGAACCCTACAGAACTGAGAATCAGATTGCAAATATCATGGCAAAAGGAGTGCAGGTCGAAGTATTCAAGAAGTTAAGGTCTATGATGAATGAAGATAGCTTAGACACAATGAATTAGGTGGTGTGTTAAATTTTAATTCCTTATGTTGAAGTAGGTTTCTCGACATAAGGAAAGATTTGATTTGATTTAGATTAGATTTAATTCAAAATAGATATTTTTGGCTTTTATAGTTTTGGGCTTTGCCTTGAGATGCAAGCAAACTTAATTCTATAAATAGGGAGTTTCCCTCATTGTAAAATATCACAATATTATTTTACTCACAGATCTGCAGTTGCATAGCGAGTTGTAATAAGAGAAAGAAAGTCTCACGGTTTGTGGGCAACAACATTCATCTTTTCAATTTTTTCAAGAACCCTAATTTTCTTCTTTCTTTTAACGTTTCTACTGCGTGATAGCTACAGAATTCTCATAGGTTTTTGGATAATTCCAACAGTTTTTTCCATTAAATTATCGGTAACAGTGTTAAAATTGATGATGTGTAATGTGAGGTGGATTAGATAATTGCACAGTCATCTCCTTTTTGTTCATTAAACATCCCCAATTGCAAACCCTAGGTAAATGTTCTACAAATTTCTTCAAAAAAACCAGTCAAATGGAAACGAATTTTTCCTCCAATCATGAGTAATGGGCACGGGTCCTCGTCTTCTTCAAGAACCCCTTATGATTCGCAAGTTAATACAAGCTTTAGGAAACTTATGTGTGTTTGTGAAGACCTTGTTGTTCTTCGTAAGGCATGAATCGTCAACAATTACGGTAAGTTGTTTTGGGATTGTCAACATTTTAAGGTAATCTTCTATCATATATCACAATATATTCCATCCAATGGTGTTCTTCTTCATTCTCCTCACCTCATTGTTATTTTGTACAGGGACACTTAAATTCTGGGTGTGTTTTTTTTAATGGTTTTATGATGTTTCCAATGATGAGAATAAGGAAAGCTTTAGGAATCTGCAACGGAAGATTGACATGCAATTCAAAGAGATGGGGGTAGCCAGAAAAGAGTTGGTAGAGGCAAACAAAATCGTGGAACGTTTGAGACTCAAGAATCTGCAGTTGGATGAAGCATTGAAGAACACAAGGAAATGGAACATGGTCTAGAAGGGTTTGTTCTATATTGTGTTATTTGTATTAGTTGTTAGGTTGTTTTGAATGTTAGATTCTAATTTATTGTAAAAGTTGTTAACATTATTATTAGTAGTAGTTAGGTTGTTTTGAATGTTATTCCAAAAGTTTGGAATGTTATTACAACTGTATTATGATTGCAAAAGTTGATGGTTTATTGAAGAATGTTCAGTGCTATTGCAAATTTTAGTTTGACATCAGTTTTTAGTGTTATTCTAACTGTAATCCCATTGCAAATTTTAGTTTGATAACAGTGCAAATTTTTGTTTGATATACTTATAAACTTTAGCAGAAATTAACATCATCAAATTTGTGTACATTTTAAAACAGAAATTAACCATACATATTATATTGATAACATAAGTTATACACAAATGTGACAGCATTACACAAAATATATGTAGCATTACACAAAATAAGAACCCTTGTTAATAAGTACTTAAAAATGGTCATAAAAGCAGTTATATTACACAAAACATCAGTAGTATCACAACAAACAGCATGGGTCAAGTACCCTGCTAATGAATATGACAAATTAAACATATGAAATAAAGTGATTATTCATAAGAAATAAAGGGATTATTCATAACAAATGTATAGTCTCTTTAAACTTTTCTTCCAAGCAGCATAACAAATGTATAGTCTCTTAAAATGAGGTATTGTATCCTCAACCCCCTCATGAACTGGTGTGACATTCAATTTGACAGTAGAACCATGATTTGTCCTTAAAATCTCATGACAGTAGTCATGAATCCCAGTGTAATATCCTAAAAAAGTTCCATCCACCTTATCCCTTGCTGCAAATCTGGTCATAATTGTCTTGGTTTTGTTAACACATACATTCCATTTCTTAAGAATTTTCTCCTTTATATCCTTTAACTTGAGTTTAGGGTTTTTTTCAAAGAGTTTTGTAACATTTTGCTAATCCATTTGGTGCTCATCATTTTGACATTATCTTCTCTAGGACAGTTGTGTGTGTCAACTAATTTTCTAAGTTGTCAAGTCTCCTCATCAGGCAACTTCCCACAATATGCCTCACACTCACAGTTTTCTTTACAAGCAACTTTCACTCTTTTTTTGTCATTCCTTAAGAACCTTAGACCCCTTCCATTTTGCACAACATATGTTTGCACATCTTCTTTGAACTCATTTTTTGTATTGAAATAAATGTCCAACTCCCATTTATAGTTAGACATGTCTTTCTTAGCTCTGAATATGGGATACTTTATCTTCCTTGATTGTGAACTATCCTGACTATCACATCCATTATCCAAGTCTTCACTTTCATATAAAACTTCCTTATCATGTACATTGTCTCATTCCCATTTCTTTGTCTTCAATTTACTGCATCATTCATTGTCTTCATCATACTCCACCATGTTGGCAACATGTTCTACATCATAGTCCAAACTGACATCAGAATCACTAAATTCTACTTCCATAGCACTATCATAAATAAATGATGAATCCTTACTGCCATCTGAACTTGTTTCTCCGCCTTCATGCACCTGACCATCGGCATTCATATTCATATGTCCCTCTTTGTTTACATCCTCAGATGTTGGCATATTCTTAACACCCTCAGCATTCACAACCTCACCAGCATTCACAGCATCACCTAGATTCATTCATTCACAATCATTCAATACTTCAGAAGGATTCAAACTCTCACTAGCATTCACTCCCTCTTTGTTTACATCCTTAAATACTTGATCAACCAATTCTTGAACAATATCATAGCTTTATAGAGGAACCACATCCAAAGGTTTTTCATTTAATGGCTTCTCCTTCATGTTTGTGGGTTGTTCATTTAAAGGGACATCTACATATTCAGGTTGTGATAGAGAGTGTTCAATGTATATATCCACTTTAAGGTGTACCATGCATAGGTCATATATCTCTTATGTACCCTTTATCATCTTCCAGTACATTTATCCCACATTTGGATCTTTGTAGTAGATATTGTCTACTTCTATATACCATAAGTCTTTCAACACACTTATAAACTCAAAATACGATCATATATCAACATTTAATTCTAACTCATTACACTTACCCCCCAAATATATTGTGTTTTTTCAAAAACTAAAAACTCATTACACTTACCCCCCAAATATATTGTGTTTTTTCAAAACCTAAAAACTGCGAACTATGAATAATGTTGAGATGAATTAGTTCTTCCATTTCAACCTAATATCACCTACAACCGCAAAATACACAAACCGAAAATAAATAACACTAATTTTCAAAATGAGCCAAAAATCCTTGACTACAAAAAACACAATGAAAGAAAAACAACAAAAACAAAGACGAAATTGATCTGATACTAAGACACCTAGGCACACAAAAAAACATAAAGGACCTATTTAAAACTTAAAACTTTGAAAAGAAAATGGAATTCAACTTTGTTCTATAGTTAGAGAAAAATATTATAATAATAAGCCTATAAAGAAAAAGTACTTAAATTAACTTAAAACAATAAGATAAACAAATTCCTTCTCAAGAAAATTAGAGAATACTGAGTAAGATACATATTGGACACAATTAAGGAAGCAATTTTTAGAAAAGACGACAACCTCTCGAGAATAAAAGCTAGATTACAAATGCAAAATTCACAGAGAAGAGGAGAAGAAAAAAAACTTGGTAAGAACCTTTTTAAAACAAAAATTGAACATGCAAACTGAATGGGAATCATACAGATAATCCACAATTATCTATAGTTCATTGCTTCAGAGAATGAGACAAACTTTTCACTTCCGTTACAATACATGGAAAAGAGCGATTCTTTAACCGATTAAATATCATTAAGTAGTTTTGGCGGTGGCGGTGGGATTTTTTTTACATTTTTGAAAAATCATAAATTAAAATCAGTCATTGAAATGATATATGAAATGATTCGATGAAACAATGTTATCCATTAATCCCCTTGAAAGGTTATAGTACAGAACTAACCACTCCGCAGCGATGGAAAACATTGCTAACCAGAAATATTAAACCAAAATTTGTATATTACAATCAGTACATAACAAAACAAAAAGAAACCCTAAAATTCTTGAGAAGCAGATCCAATTTCATCTTTTCCCTTTCCAGCCTTCTTGGGAAGTAAAGTCGAGTGAATATTAGGCAAAACACCACCATTAGCAATAGTCACAGCCCCCAAAAGCTTGCTCAGTTCCTCATCGTTCCTAACAGCAAGCTGAATATGCCTTGGTACAATACGATTCTTCTTGTTGTCCCTAGCAGCATTCCCAGCCAATTCCAAAACCTGAATAACAAAAATATTCAAACAAAAATGAGATCCTAATTATCAATTAATAACGTCTAAGGAAAACATGACAAACGAAACATACCTCAGCAGCGAGATATTCGAGAACGGCGGAGAGGTAGACGGGAGCGCCGGCACCAACACGCTCAGCGTACTTTCCAGCCTTCAAGAATCTTGCAATTCTACCGACTGGAAATTGAAGACCAGCCTTTGAAGATCTAGAAACAGATTTGGAAGCCTTTGGTTTGCCCCTTCCACCCTTGGTTGTAGAACTCATTTTTTTGTTGAAAAAAAAAGCGAAACCCTAATTCTTTATTTCGGGATTGGAATCGAGAGAGATTTCAGTGAAGAAGAGTGAGATGGCGAGAATGATGGTTAGATCTTTTGGTGGATTGTTGTTCTTATATAGGAACCTGTACTCTGTCTTGATTGGTTGAGGAGTTTAGACACGGATTGCCAGCGTGTCATTTATACTCATCTCTTCGGGAAACTATTTTCTACATTTTATTTTTGGGCACTTTCGAACTAACCGCGCCTTATTATTTCCTCGGATGCGGTTTTAATTTTTTTAAGTAAATTATGATTTTGAGGTGAAAATTAATTTAATGGGTGAGAAGAAATTTAAATTTTATCCCTGAAATTATAAGAAAACATCAATATCATTACTTCTTCAAAAATAAACTTTGAAGATAAACCTTTGTTTAAAAGATATCATTATACTTTAATACTTTTTAAATTTTTTTTTAGATAAATAAATATAAAATTACGTGGTTTTGATAGACGGTCAAATTAGAATAAAGTGAAGTCTTCCAATTATGTAAGGAGTTGAGGGGAACAAATATTAAAATTTGTTTTGATATAATAATAAATTATACTTAAACATTTCTTTTATGCTTTTAATTATAATCAATCAATTACGTCGTATTTATTCTTACTATTCTTATACGAAACAAATTTTAGATAAGAGACTTTAAAGATAAATGAAATAAATAGAAGGATGAACAAACAATTTCATCCACCGTAAAATTAGAGATTAAAGTGTGTTTACCTTTTTCACATTATGTATAAAAAAAAAAATTATTTCTTGTATTTTCACCACTCTTTCACTCACGCTTTTATGATCCTAAATAATACAGGGCAAACGTCAAAAAATTATTCAGTCGGTCAGGATTGCACAATGATAATAGATAAAACACAACTTTGGAAAATGGTAAAAAATAAATAATATCTTAAAGGATGGAAAGGTTTTTATTTTATTCATTTAAGAATAGTTATCCCTATAATATTTTTGAATGCATGTATTTTATTTTTATGATTGATTTGTGTAAATAAAATCATGTATATTCACTAAGTTCATTGTTTTCTTTTTTACCAGAAATTCGCATAATTCAAAAATAAGTCAGGGTTGTTGTTCTACCAAATCTGAACAAAACTAAAGTATCTTCATTCTCTAGGTATACATTTATTTAGGGTTAAATATGTTTTTGATCCCTATGTATACATTTATAACGTTCTAAATATATCTGCAAAAGAATTATTAAAAAATACACATAGGTTTAATAGTAGGAACTAAAACTACGTGCATAATGATTTTGTATGGAGCAAAACATGCGATTTTTTTAATAGGGGGCAAAAACAAAAATTGATAGTTTTATAGAAACCAAAAATATATTTAACCTCATTTATTTATACCCCATTCACGTGTTTTGAATGTACTTCTTTGTTGATATGACATTTTGTGATGTATTTGTAGTTTCTAAAGACTCAATAGCGCATTGATAAAGGGATGTCTTAAGAATTGATTCGAATCTTTTCAAGGTAGAAAAATACTATTTTACACTAATTATTATTAATTTTACTATATTTTTCAACAAACCAATTATAATGTTAGAGTCTTATATGTTTTATTTACTACGAAAAACAATTGCAGGGAGAAAGAAAATTCTCCGGATAAATATTTCATGTTCGGCCTTCCTCTCAAAGAACGTTATTGATTACACATTATAAATAGTACTTTGTATGTTTCAATTATTAAATAAATTTAGAATATTTTTGTCTATAATTTTTAAAATGTAATAATATTATTAGCATCTTGACTTTAAGTCTACTTGAGAATGTCTAAAAAATATTATTGTGTATTGCGAAGTACAATAGAAACCTCATATAAAATATGTTCTACCAAATCTGAACTAAAACAAAGTATCTTCATTATCCAGGTATACATTTATTTATGTCTCAATACACTAGATTTTATTCAAACAGTCACATATTTTGAAGAGAATGTGTGGTAGAATCAAAATGTTTAACACTTCACGTCACAATGGTGTTTAGCGGTATCCATGGTGATCATTGTTTCAGCCGCATATAATTTTACATTCGAAGTATGCTTCACTTCGCTGTAACTAAGTAGTATTAGTCACAATATGATCTTCATCACCATCTATCATATAAAGCTCGTGGCGGTCTCCGTTTTTCATTAATAGTTCCTTTTTGTCTGAAGGAACTTACATCCACTATAACCTTCGGTGTAGATCTGTCACTATGATCTTCCATTATGACCACTAGATTTGTCACTGTGATCTTCCACTACGACCACTGCCTCAAGAATGATATGACCTTCGGTGTAGATCCGTCACTAAAATTACTCGATTTTATAACCTATAAGCAATTTTATGATTACCTAAAGAAAAAACTCAATGATAAGGGATATCAAAAGTTACTTGTAAGGTATCGTCCAACTTGTGGCTGCAAACTTTATATTCATGTGAATAAGCAAGAGGTGATCAATAGAGATGTGGTAACTGATAAGAAGAAGGATGTGAATGGTGAGACAAGTTTAAGAAAGGCTAAGATCAGTGAGATTAATATGAGAAAAGTCAAGTTGTAACGACAAGACATCAATTCAAAATGACACAATAAGGTCTCATAAATAAAGAAATCTGTGTGCAAGAGTTCTAGATTATATATTCATCTCCTACAATGAAGACTTCGAAATTAAAAAATATTTATTCAATTTATGTGTGACTTTTATTTTATCAGATCTTTCTTACTTCTTTTTATGGTGATCCAGGTTGAAAAAATCAACACCTTTTGAGAATATAAATTTGATTTTAACGTGATTACGTAATTCAAAATAAGTGACGAGATTTGTGAACAATTTTAGCAAAGTTCTACAATTTAGAATAAACTTTATATATTGATAAGAATAAAAATATACAATATTCAGGCAAAATAGAACTACGACTACTCAAAAACAAAATGAAACCCTAAAATTCTTGAGAAACAGATCCAATTTCTCCTTTTCCCTTTCCAACCTTCTTAGGAAGCAAAGTCGAGTGAATATTGGGCAAAACACCACCATTGGCAATGGTTACAGCTCCCAAAAGCTTGCTCAGTTCTTCATCATTCCTAACCGCAAGCTGTATATGCCTAGGAACAATACGGTTCTTCTTGTTATCCCTAGCAGCATTACCAGCCAATTCCAAAACCTAAATCAGAAAATCAAAAACTGAGACTCCAATTTTTAATTAGTTTTAAAAATACAATTTCAAGTTATTGGTTCAATCTGAAAAGGAGAACAAACCTCGGCGGCGAGATATTCGAGAACGGCAGAGAGGTAGACGGGAGCGCCAGCGCCAACACGTTCGGCGTATTTTCCGGCCTTCAGGAATCTTGCAATTCTACCGACGGGGAATTGGAGACCGGCCTTTGAGGATCTTGAAACAGATTTGGTGGCCTTTGGCTTGCCTCTTCCAGCCTTTGCTGTTGAACTCATTTTCTTGTTGATGGAAAAAACGAAACCCTACAAGTTTGATTTGAGATTGGAATTGAGAGAGCGAAGTCAATGAAAACTGAGAAGGCGAGAATGGATTGTTAGGTCTCTCTGTGGGATGTTATTATTATATATGAACCCAGGCTCTGCGCTGATTGGTTGAGAAGGTGAGACACGGATTGCCAGCGTGGCATTCGTACTCTGTTTCGCGGGAAACTATTCTTTGATTTTTAATTAAGTTCAAATTAGGCGCGCCATAATATTTCCATTTGCAAGGTTGCTATTTAATTTTTAAACTTTAATAGATGAGAAGAAATTGAAAAGAGAGAAATTGTGAGGGTGTATTTGTTTCAAAGATTGAAATTATATTTTTGTGAATGTGATCTTGGAAATGTAACAATTCTATGTTTGTGTTAAGTTTTTTTTTTTTAAATTCGAATACTTTTTATTTTTAGGAATGTTGTTTGCACATAATTTTTGTCTTACTTATTCTCATGCATAAAGGGTGGAAATTCAACTTTCTAATGGGAATAAATTTAACTTCCTATAGCTTTCTACTACTACTCACATATTATTATTTTTAATTTTTACATTGGAAATTTAGTTTTTATCCTAACACATAAGTGAGAATATTATTCTTAGAAATAATAATCCATGAAAGGTTTTTTATAACTTAATAGACCATATGGACCCCCTGTTAATGATGGCAATGGATTTATGGATGCTTCTCCAAAGATAGCTAACATTATCCCCTGGTTTAGCCCTCATAATGGACGAATCGGGATAGTACTTGGCTTTCAGCAACCTAGCCACCAGACTATTAGGGTCACATGTCATTCTTCAGACCTGTTTAGCAAGCAGGGCCAAGTTGAATTCCTTCAAGTTTATAAATCTCAGCCCTCCTGCATTCATATGACTGCATAAAGCCTCCCAGTTTTTTCAATGAAATTTCTTATCACCCCACTAATAGTTAGCCATCGGACTTTCCATTTTATTAATAAGCTGAATTGGGAGGAGAAAAAGCTCATGACATAAGTAGGTATAACTTATGCCACGGCTTTAATTAAGGTGATTTTTTTCGCTTTAGAAATATGCTTACTTCTTCACCCATTCAGCCTTTGCCTGACTTTATCAACCAGGTACTTGAAGCAAGCATGCTTAGATCTACCTATGTAAGTAGGAAGCCCAAGATACTTAGATATTGTAGCCTGGTCAGGAATTTGAAGACCTTTGACAAACACATCCAGCTTATCTTTAGGTGTCTCTTTTGAGAACATGATTTGAGATTTGGTTGCGTTGATTCTCTGACCAGATCTAAGTTGGTACCATTGAATAATCTCCTGAATTTTGGTAGCTTCCTTTACACCTGCTTGACAACAAATTAAACTGTCATCTGCAAAGAAAAGATGAGTAAGTTAAGGAGCATTTGTTGCTAATGTTATGCCTCTAAACTCATTCTTAGAGAAAACGTCAGCACAAATAATGAAAAGGTAAGGGGATAGGGGATCCCCCTAGAAGGATGAAAATACTTTGTAGCCCTTCCATTAATTAAAATGGAATGCCTCACAAATGTAACACAATTCATAACCAGGGTCACAAGATGTTTAGGAAATCCACAGTTGTCCAAATTCCTCTGAATAAAGTTTCAGTTCAGCCCATCATAGGCCTTCTCCATGTCAAGTTTGATGTCAACCAGCCCGTTTTTCCTTCGCTTAAACTTACTGAGGTGATGGAAGACCTCACTAGTTATCATAGTATTATCAATTATCAGTCTTTTATGCACAAAATCACTCTGGTTTTCTTAAATGATATCAGGAAGAATCCCTTTAATTCTATTAGCAATACATTTGGTAATAATTTTCATGATAACATTGCATAGAGCAATAGGTCTAAGTTCAGTTGGTTTAGTAGGACTGACCACTTTAGGAATAATAGTCAGGTTTGTAGAGTTATGCTCCCTAGGCCTTTCCAGCTCATTCAGGATCTTTAACACCTCTTTAGTAACAGAATCCCCCCACAATATGCCAATAAGACTGGAAAAAGTTAGCATCGTAACCATCTTCCCTAGAGTTGCATTACGTTTAAGTTGATGCATAGCCTCAGAGACATCTTCTGAAGGGAAATTGCCGATAAAATTGCAGCGGAAAACAAAAAATTCCCTTTAGAAATCCTTACGAAAGGGCATGATCTGCGATAAAATATTTACCTCTTGTGGCACTTGAAACATTTGATTCCGATTTGATCACGAGCGTTGTTCGACAAACAACGCCTATACTCAGTCCACACGAACAACTTCCTTCAATCACAATGCTAGCTAGTTACGAATGAAGGTTTAAAATGAAAGGGAGAGGAAAAAGGAATATAGTCAGGGTTTCAAAAACAACAACTCTTGAGCTTGTGCACAAGGGTTCTATTTATAGAATTACTTGTGTGGGCTTTAACCTAAGAGCTCAACTCAATAATAATATTATTATTATATTATTATAATAACTATTATTATATTATTATAATAACTATTATTATATTATTATAATAACTATTATTATAATAACCATAATTTTATTATTATTATATTTTATAACTATTATAAAATTAATAATAAATATTATTATTATATCATATGGTACCTTACCATATTCCGTATTACACTATAGTGCATCATACATTACGATGAACCTTATTTATTCCACTTTTTATGTAATTGTCCTTATTGTGTGACCCTGTAGGATTTTGCGGCGTTGACAATTATATTAAATCATTTATTTAACATAATAAACAGTAAGTGGTATCTAGCAACACATCACTGCTATCAAAGTCACAAATTGTCATATGATCTGACAAAACCTTTTGTGATAGTATTTATGTGTACAATTACCTTTTGCCCTTATGTATATATTGAACACAAGACATATACTGTGTCATCCTTGTCCAGTTCAATATTAGGCCCTTAGACTTATCCTGTTATGCAGGATGGGCAAATTCCATCTAGGCTACTCATGTCCCTTAACATGCTTTGTGAAGTATTCATCAATTGTCTTTATGATCATCCAGTTACGAACAATATTTGATCGGCAATAAAGTACTTGACTCTACATCTAGGGTTCGTAGTAGTTTCAGGTCGAAGGGTGGTATACATCACTATCACCATTAGAGTAACTTATGACATTTTGCATAACATTCTATGTAGTATTCTTATAGTGGGTCAATCCAGTATAAATATTACTCCTAATATTCATACTTATGTCAAGACTTTATAACTCCTTATCCATGATCCATGATATGTGATCACCAGTTTATCTACGTAATAGTCTTAATGTTTTAAGGCTGTCCCATTTCACATTAAAGCTCGACTATGGATGCTTTAATAATAGTGTCTGTATGTTTAATGGAATCTCATGATTAGGTCACGCTTAATATTTAATTAAAAGAACTAGTTATTCCAGGGACTTTATCATTTTGGAAAAACAAACATAATAAAGAAATGTCTTTTATTATTAATAAATAATTCGATACAAGTACCACAGTATTGACCTTTGGGGCTTACACCAATAATATCCCACTAGAACTAGAGCCAATCAGGCATACCCCTGATACCCATATATCTAGTATGACCATCGCGCTTCTGCTGCGCAAGAGGCTTTTTCAGTGGGTCTGCAATATTGTCAAGTGTATGTACTTTACATATCTTCACATCTCCCTGATATATTATCTCTCGAATGAGATGATAACACCTAAGTATGTGCCTGGATCGTTGGTGAGATTTAGGCTCTTTAGCTTATGTGATAAAACCATTGTTATCATAATAAAGATCAATGGGATCCACGATGCTAGAGATTATTCCAAGTTCACTGGTGAACTTCTTGATCTAAACAGCTTCCTTTGTTGCATTTGAGGCAGCAATATACTCGGCCTCGGTTGTAGAATCTGCAATTGTCTCTTGCTTTGAACTTTTCCAGCTTACAGCGCCACCATTTAGGCAGAACACATAACCAATTTGCAATCTGAAGTCATCCTTATCTGTCTGGAAGCTAACATCGGTGTAACCAATTACCGCGAGCACTTTCTGACCTCCATATATCAAGAATGTATCCTTGGTCCTTCTCAAGTACTTAAGGATATTCTTGACAGCTGCCCAGTGAGCATCACCATGATCAGATTGGTACTTACTTGTTGCACTTAAAGCATACGAGACATCTGGTTGAGTACATAACATGACATACATGATAGATCCTATTGCAGATGCATATGGAATCTTATTCATGTGATCCCTTTCTTCATTAGTTGAAGGGGATTTTGTTTTTTATAGACATTGGCCATGTTGCATAGGTATGAATCCTTTCTTGGAATCATGCATATTAAAGCATCTCAACACTTTCTTGGAAAAGGGCTTTCAAAACTCCAAACCTTTCATGCCTTGCCTGCTCTTGATAGAGCATCTTCAGATGTTCGATCATATTGAATGCTGCCATGTTTTCATGTTGCTTTTGCAATTCAGAATTCATGGTAGCCAGCATGAGGCAAGCAGTTTCATTAGCATCATCGATATGCTTCTTATAAGCATCTTTTTCAGCCTTATAAGCAGAACTAAGAGGTTCCTCATCAAGAACAGGTGTCTCTAAGACATATAGTTTTTTTGTCATGTTTGAGGACAATCCTCAAATTTCGGTGTCAATCTAGAACATTTGTCCCAGACAATTTTTCCTTATTTAGGATTGTTCGCAAAATGTTATTAGATGCGTTGTTTGTCATGGTAATCTATATTAAAAGATGATGGAGAT
Source organism: Lathyrus aphaca (assembly GCA_963966055.1). Taxonomy (NCBI): domain Eukaryota; kingdom Viridiplantae; phylum Streptophyta; class Magnoliopsida; order Fabales; family Fabaceae; genus Lathyrus; species Lathyrus aphaca. The sequence goes on from OZ014525.1 coordinate 17,619,807, forward strand.
ATTAGTATCATTAAACATATTCAATTAGGCCTTTAATTAAATATGCTCCCACTATTTTACTCGAAACAAATGACCCTCATTATTTGATTCGGAAAATCTCATTGAAAGATTTTCTAGTGGATCGAGATCCATATTTCGCTTTGTTTTAAGTTAACGTCAGGCTGATTACACAAAACTCGACTATTTAGATAGGAAGTCCTTCCAATTGCATCCAATACATTTCTAAAATATTTCAATTGGGTGAATAACTCCTTATTCCAATCCATCATATGAATCATTCCCAACTATTGCTTCTAAATGTATATAATCTTATTATATTTTATTCAGTTAAGTTTGACCAATTATTTTAGAAATTGGATATTTCATTTATCCCATCACACCTTACCAATATAGAATATGCAACTCGTGTTAGGCGAAACCTACGTAATTCGATACTAGTCTTAATGAGTTCTAAAATCTGGAAAGCAAAAATTTAATATTTAGTTTTGAGGGATTTTTTAATTAATTTGATCTCACGACTTATTTATCATATAAATCGTTCCTCACATATGCATTAACTCACATACAATATTTATATGAACATACAAACAAATGAAACAATTATGGCCCCTAGCGCAATTGTTCTCCCAAGCCATTGAGAGAACTGAGTTAAACCTAATAACGATCTTCATTTCACCAAGCAAGATCTCCAAGGTTGTCCTTCTTAATTTTGTAGTCTTCTCTTTCTTCATAATAATTCATTATATCAAAGAAACTCATTTTACATACGAGGGAGTGAGATGAGAAAATAAATTACATGAAGAGAATATAATAGAAGAGAGGCACGACACGCAGGTCGTATTTATAAAATCCAAAAACAAAACAAAATATAAACTAAGGCCATAACTGATCACCACACACAAAATTAATAAAATAATTTTATTATTATTATTACTATTAATTTAAGTTTGGTTAATAAAACAAATCAAATTAAATTTCAGCAAAAATAATACTAAACCTTTTTATTATTATTGCATAATTTTTTTCGCAACCCTTGCCCTGTACGTCGCGACCGTTATTCATGTGACGACCGTCACATCTTACATGATGACTGTCACGTTCTCAAACCTTGTGACGACTGTCTCACCTTGCGTGACGATCGTCTCACCTTGCGTGACGACCGTCACGTTCTCAATGGTGACCGTCACAACGTGTTTTTAATTGCAGACGGAGCAACCCTGATGTCGTCACTCTCTGATGCAAAATTTCATACCGTCAACGCAACATGATCAACAATTCAATATGATTGGTCCGTATGTTATTGCTTCACCATACTAAAGTCAAATTCCGAAGCATATAACCACAGATCGGACAATCGAATGATAATCATTACTCTAATTAAACCGATGAAATAAAATAGTATATCCAATATACCATATTTGCATCAAAGTTATTCATATCATATATGAATTAGAGCGATCATATATGTGTAACTTATGGACGATTGACATATCGCTGCTTCACCATACTATTGTCGGATATCAAAGCATAATCAATATCAACCATCCAAACCGCACACAATCTGATGCCAATATTTAATATTCAGATTTGATTTAATTTTTGTTTATGTGTTTTAATCCAATTAAAACAAAATTTATAATTTTACGTGTTTTAATCCAATTAAAACAAAATTGACAGAAAATAAACAATCCCAAATTCATGGTTTCGTAAGTGACTCTGATACCACTGAAGGAAAATTGGCAATAACATTGCAGCGGAAAACAAAAATTTCTCTTTAGAGATCCTTACGAAAGGCATGATCTGTGATAAAATATTTACCTCTTTGGCGCTTGAAAACTTTGATTCTGATTTGATCACGAGCGTTGTACGACAAACAGCGCCTCTACTCAGTCCACACGAACAACTTCTTTCAATCACAGTGCTAGCTGGTTACAAATGAAAGTTTAAAGTGAAAGGAGAGGAAAAATGAATACGGCCATGATTTCAAAAACAACAACTCTTGAAATTGTGCACAAGAGTTCTATTTATAGAACTACTTGTGTGGGCTTTAACATAAAAGTCCAACTCAATAATAATAATGTTATTATATTATTATCATAACTATTATTATATTATTATAATAACAATTATTATAATAACCATAATTTTATTATTATTATATTTTATTACTATTATAAAATTAATAATAAATATTATTATTATATCATATCATATCTTACCATATTTTGTATTCCATACTAGTGCACCATACCTTACAATGTACCTTATTTATTCCACATTTTCTCTAATCGTCCTTATGTGTGTGACCCTGTAGGATTTTGTGACGTCAAAAATTATATAAAATCATGTATTTAACATAATAAACAATAAGCGGTATCTAGCAACACATCAATGTTACCCAAGTCACAAAATTGTCACGTGATTTGACAAAACCTTTTGTAATAGTATTTATGTGTACAATTACCCTTTTGCCCTTATGTCGGTATTGAACACAAGGCATATACTGTGTCATCCTTGTCCAGTTCAATATTGAACCCTTAAACATTTATCCTGTTATGCAGGATGGACAAATTTCATATAGGCTACTCATGTCCCTCATCATGCTTTGGGAAGTACCCATCAATTGTCTTTATGATCATCCAGTTACGAACAATGTTTGATAAACAAAAAAGTACTTGACTATACATCTAGGGTCCATAGTAGTTTTAGGTCGAAGGGTGGTATACGCCACTATCACCCTGAAAGTAACTTATGACACTTTGCATAACATTCTATGTAGTACTCTCATAGCGAGTCAATCAAGTATAAATATTACTCCTAATATTCATACTTATGTCAAGACTTAATAACTCCTTATCCATGATCCATGAGATGTGATCATCAGTCTATCTACATAATAGTCTTAATGCTTTAAGGCTATCCCATTTCACATTAAAGCTAGACTATGAATGGCTTAAAAATAGTGTCCTTATGTTTAATGGAATCTCATGATTAAGTCACACTTAATATTTCATTAAAAGAACTAGCTATTATAGGGACCAAAAGTACCAAAAGTTTTGGCCTTTAGGGCTTACACCAACAATCTCCCACTACCACTAAAGCCAATAATATCCCACTAGAACTAGAGCCAATCAGGCATACCCCTAATACCCATAGATCTAGTATGACCATCATGCTTCTTCCGCGCAAGAGGCTTTGTCCGTGGGTCTACAATATTATCAACTGTAGGTACTTTACATATCTTCACATCTCCCCGATATATTCTCTCTCAAATGAGATGATAACGCCTAAGTATGTGCTTGGATCGTTGGTGAGATCTAGGCTTATTAGCTTATGTGACGGCACCATTGTTATCACAATAAAGATCAATGGGATCCACAATGCTAGGGATTATTCCAAGTTCACTGATGAACTTCTTGATCCAAACAATTTCCTTTGCTGCATTTGAGGTAGCAATATACTCGGCCTCGGTTGTAGAATCAATAACTGTCTCTTGCTTTGAACTCTTCCAGCTTACAGCGCCACCATTTAGGTAGAACACATAACCAGATTGCGATCTGAAGTCATCCTTATTTGTCTGTAAGTTAACATCGGTGTAACCAATTACCACGAGCTCTTTCCGACCTTCATATATCAAGAATGTATCATTAGTCCTTCTCAAGTATTCAAGGATATTCTTGACAACTACCCGGTGAGCATCACCAGGATCAAATTGGTACCTACTCGTTGCACTTAAAGCATACGAGACATCTGTTCGAGTACATAACATGGCATACATGATAGATCTTATTGGAGATGCATATGGAATCTTATTCACGCGATCCCTTTCTTCCCTAGTTGAAGGGGGTTGTGTTTTTGATAGACACTGGCCATGTTGCATGGGTATGAATCCTTTCTTGGAATCATGCATATTAAAGTGTCTCAATACTTTGTCTATGTATATACTCTGACTTAGGCCAAGCAGTTTTTGTGATCTATCTCTATAAATCATGATTCCTAATATATAGGCTGATTCACCAAGGTCCTTCGTAGAAAAGCATTTCCCTAACCAAGCTTTTACTTGTTGCAAGGTTGGGTTATTGTTTTCGATGAGTAATATGTCATCTACATATAATACCGGGAAAATGATCATGCTTCCCTAACCTTCTTTTGCATATAGGGGGTTTTAATAGCTTGAACAGTTGTGGTTGTGTCATAGGCCTCCAGTATCTCAATACATCTTCTATTTCTCTGATTGATTAGCTCCTTCTGTCTTCCCATATCTACAGGTTTGGACACAATAATAAGCCTCCTCAGGTTGCTGCTTCCTTCTTGCAGGTTGATGTCATTGAATTTATCAAACATATATATAGAAACAGGACTATAGAGTTCCATATTAGGCTTTAGCTATGAGTTTTTAGAGACCCTATTGCCCTCCAAAGAAAGTTGTCTTCTGCCAGCGACTTGAGCTCTAGGCCAAGGGCCAAAAGGGTTAACCTATTTAAAACCATGTGATGGATGAACCAACTTCCTGCAATATTCCTCCCCATGTCCCATCAGACCACAATAGAAGCAAAATAGAGGCATTTTCTCATATTTAAAATCAACCCAAGTCACTCCATTACTTTTACTACCAATATGAATGTCTGGACTGATTGGTTTAGTCACATCAATGCAAATTCTGACTTTGACAATATATGATTTATCAGGCATGTCAAACATGCCAACATCCATAACCTCGCCCAATTTGCTACCCACCTTGCTTCCCATGGATATGTTATTGACATTATGGGGAAGTCCCAATAACTGAACCCAGATGGGATCCCTTGTGAAATCCAAATTCTGAAGGCCAGCCTTCCCATTCCACTCCCTTAAAATCAACCAGGAGTTTCTGAAAAGCAAATAACTCCTTTTGAGGAGTCTTTTGTGATCTTCCATATTGTCCATACCGATTTTGAAAAAGTGCTTATCGATTTCTTGAACTTTCAGGTTTGAAGGATTACACAAAATATTACTGAGAGCCACTTGAAGAAAGTGCTTATGTATCGGCTTCTTAGTGACGAACTTACCCACGATACAAATGATGGGAACTTCATCAGCCTGCACTTCATCTTCATCATAGAACAGCAAATCATGTTCTTGTTGTACCCTAGAATCACAATCTTTGTTGCCCTTCTCAGTAGTTTCCTTTCCCCTATGTGCATGTTGTCACATCAGATCCCTACAAGGATTGACGCGTCGTTCTTGATACTGCAATGTTTGATTTTCTGGTATTCAGACAATGTTTTCTTGATTTTGAGTAGGATCCTTTTGACAAACACCTGGTGTGTTGGGACGTCCCACCTTCAGAAGATCACCATCCCCACGCGCGCAAGATCATAGCTAGCACCCACGTGCCTCTGACACGCCATCTTCACCACCAAGAAACCCAACTATCGGAGAAAACCACGAGCAGACCAATCCCAGGATAACGAAGATCTCCCAGCACTCAAACTTCGACCTAAACACGACGAGGCAACAAAAGAAAGAAGGAAAACACAAGACTAAACAAGTGACGCAGGAACACCAAAAAAGGGAAATAAAGATCGGAGAAAACCACGAGCAGACCAAGCCCAAGATAACGAAGTTCTCCCAACACTCAAACCTCAACCCAAACATGGCGAGGCAACAGAAGAAAGAAGGAAAGCACAAGACTGAACAAATGACGCAGGAACACCAAAAGAGGAAAATCACACACAAGGTGGAACAAAGATCAAGAAAAACGAGAGTCACCACCACCTCAAGTAATTAAAAAAATATTTTATCATTCATTAATAGTTGAAAATTTTTATGTAATGTTTTTTTTTTGGTCAGGTGGTTGAATAACATGAAAGAGCTAACAAACATCAAAGATTCATCTCAATAAGATATTCCTTAAATCTTTAAATAAGATAGTATCAATAATCAACTAACTTTTTAAATTTTATATTTATATTATGATGTTACTTTTTAATTATTGTAATATTTTTTTACATAATAATATTTTGTTAGATTTTATTGTATTCTTAAATTTTAAAAATTATATATTATAATCATTACATATTTATAAAATCTTATAATAAAATTATTAATGATAAATTTGCATTTCTATTTAAAGTATAAATAGTAAATATAATGAGTTTTATGATAAAATTAAAAGGATAAAAAAATAAATTAGTTTTAAAATATTTTATCTTCTCTAATGAATTCCAATTAAACTATTTGAATTATTTAGAATTTTGAATTCCTTATAAATTTTTAATCGCAATTTTAAATTAATATTCATAAGATCAACACACATTCCTAGAATTTAAATGATTGGAATTTTAACTTTTTTAAAATCAAATTTTGAAACTTCAATCTTTTTTCCCTTTCATTCTTACACATTTATGCAGAATATTGTGATCAGCATATGGGTAGATTTTTGCCATAAGATTAAACTCAAAATTTTCTTAAGAATAGAGTATATTTGAAACTACATATGATATACGGCCAAAACAGACCAAGACTATTTAACAAAAAAAACAGAGAAACCCTAAAATTCTTGAGAAGCAGATCCAATTTCGTCTTTTCCCTTTCCAGCCTTCTTAGGTATCAAAGTCTGGTGAATATTAGGCAAAACACCTCCATTAGCAATGGTTACAGTTCCCAAAAGCTTGCTCAGTTCTTCATCGTTCCTCACAGCAAGTTGAATGTGCCTTGGAACAATACGGCTCTTCTTGTTATCCCTCGCAGCATTCCCAGCCAATTCCAAAACCTAAATCACACAAAATCGAAAATTAGATATTCCAATTAAGAAATACATTGAAAAAAACTAAAATTCAAAACACAAATACATACCTCGGCGGCGAGATATTCGAGAACAGCGGAAAGGTAGACAGGAGCACCGGCACCAACGCGTTCGGCGTATTTTCCAGCCTTGAGGAATCTTGCGATTCTACCTACCGGAAATTGAAGTCCGGCCTTTGATGATCTTGAAACAGATTTGGTGGCAGGCTTTGCCTTGCCTCTTCCGCCCTTGGTGGTAGCAGTTGAACTCATTTTGAATTGATGGAGAAAAGAGAAACCCTAAGCCCTTTGGATTTGGAGATGGAGAAGAAGACGATTTGGATGGCGAGTACGGATTGATTGAATCAATCGGTGGAATGTTATTATATAGGACGAAATATTCAGTGCTGATTGGTTGAGAAAAAGAGGCACGGATTGCCAGCGTGGCATTCTTATTCAGATTCGCGGGAAATTATTTCTAAGTTTTAGACAATAAAATAAATTCAAACTAGGCGCGCCATATTATTTGCTTTTTCACGGTTGTTATTTTATTTTAAATTTTAATTTTAATAAAATAGCTTATGTAAAAGTTTACTATAATACTAGTAGAATATCTATGCTCCGAGTAAATTTAATTGGTAATTGTAAGAATAATTTTAATGTATATATTTGTATAATACTCAAATGAAAGTAAATCAAATAATAAAAGGATAATTATATGAAATTTCTCTGTCATTAGAGTGATATTTGTTATTTCTTCTAAAGTTTTTTTTTATATGAAATCCCCTCATAAAACTATCTTTTACTAAATTCATATCTTCATTGATTTTCACATCAGTACGAATTTGTTCACTTTGATCAAACTTCTAACACCCAAACCTGTCCTAAATTCATATCTTCATTGATTTTAAGACTTATAATTCCTTGTTTATCATTCTCATCTATCATTACTATTCAAGTTGGTGTTTCTAGATCTAAATTTTTTACCCTTAACCTATAACAAAACCAGATCTGCAAACATAGTTATGCAAAAACAACAACATAAAGTTCAAACATCATGATTGTACAGATTTCAGATCCGTTTCAACACCAACATCAACAAATTCATAACAATCATACACATGCAACCGGATAGATATTCAGTTCAAACATAACACAAAATTCTAAGAGAGGAAGGAACCCTCACTACCCTTTCATGGTATTAACACCTATTACAAACTCAGTCTCCCCTCTTACCTCAAATTATTGATTAAAATCCTAAAATTGATGATGGATAATGCCCTAGCCCTTCCTCTTGTTCTTCATTCTCTAACACTCTCCAAGTAAAAATTATCGTTATGACTAAATATGTCCCTAAACCTTGATTAAGTCTTTGTTTCCCTATTTTTTTTCCACTAACCAATTACTAATTAAATCAAATTTTAATTAATAATGATATACTTTATACTACTATTATCAAATATTCTCACTCATTACCCAATATTACATTATTAACCGGCTATCTCTAATTTCTTCATCTCGTTAAGGATACCACGCTTACGCACTCAATTATACACACCCTAAATAAGGCTAGACAAACAAAATAACACACGACGATTAAATAATTTAAAATGGGGTGTTAGAATACACGTCTAGAAATATATAAGTAAGTAAGAACTAAATTCCATCCATGTGAGGCAAATTAAGAAATAAGGGTCAGAATTAAAAACTTACATGCAAGTACCCTGCTTAACACCCTCTTCTTTGTCAAATCTGATAGAAGCTAATCAACCTTAGTTTTAAAGATCCTCGATATCACTTTAGGACAGTCTTGTACTTTCAGTCCAAGAGGTCTGAGTATTTTTTGTATTTTAGGCCAATTGGGATTGCAAGTGAATGTTACAAATAAATCAGGAAATTTGCCTTGCTATAAATAGTCATTCTATCATAGTAAAATTGATCCATAAACCTCCTTCTACCTACATAAGTAGAACACAATATCTCTCTTTTTCACGTGGAAGAACCATGTGTTTGACTTTGGCCACATTTTTTGTTAATACTTTTGAACTTTGACACCCTTAATTTTTGGTGATTTTCACGAATCCATTGTAGTCTTGTGGAATCTAACATTGTGTAACCATCAATTAAGAATTATTGAAAAAGTCTTCTTGAAGCCAACAAAGTTTTAGCCTCACATGATCTGTTATGAATGTGAAATGCTAGCCACTCTCTAATTGTAAATTTATTTCTTTTGAGTCTTGGAAGATGTGTAAGTCTCTATGATATATGTTTGGCCTATAACCATCTTCTCCACATGGGAAAACTAAAGGATACTGATAAGCCATGTAACTTGCATGTAGCTCATTAATTCTTTGCAGCTTTCCACCTTTTGTTTGCATGATGATATCCCTCATTTTTGCCGTGTCAAAATCACCAACTACTGAAGCAGTTACCTCAGAGACATGTGGTTGATTATATATTCTTCCATTTGTAGATCTATCATAAATGAGTCTCAGTTTTAAGTTTTGTGTATCTGAATTCAATAACCAATGTTTGACCATTTGAAAACTTTTGGCGTGAGGGTTATGCTCGTAGAGCATATTTGACAATTGTTTTGCAATGAACAAATCAATGTGTTTTGTGTTCCTATAAATGTAAATGTTGTATTATGTCAAACACCATTTAGAGAACTATCAAAGGACAGAGTCTCAAGAAATGAAGAGTATAATGTAGGGTAAGAAAGTAAAGTATGTGAAAAATTTATACCTCAAACCTTGCATTTTGTTATGGACTTCATTATCAGTGTCAAATATATAAAGTTGTGTGAATTTAGGTGGTTGACTTTTCGAGGAAAGCAAAATTCCAATTCAATGACACAATTGACCTTGTATTCGTAAAGTAGGTGGTCCACCTCCATTGTTAAAAAAACTTTGTACCTGGTGATGTGAATGCAAACATCATGTCTTAAATGCAAATTTTTTGTTGAAACTTCCTCCTAACTATATTGTCTTCATCAAAAAGGAGATGCAATAGTAATTTGGGTAGTTGTTTAAGTAACGGTAGTTCAACCTTTTTGTTGCCACAACATAATGAAAATTTGGGATTGGCTGAATGAGAACTTTTGTTCATTCGTTCTTGATACCACATCATGGCTTTACAATAACGACACTCGACCAAGGGATCGCCGATGTCGTAATATTCTACAAAAACATATAAAGTGTTATAGAAGGAAAAAATTCCACCCTAGAAGTATGTGTCTAGAATAAGATCAACCTTTAGACGATGTTTGAGAATTCCCATTAATAGAAAAAGGTGGTTCGTATTTCTCAAAATCAGAGCTTGAGTCGTCCCCGGATTGATGAGCCAAAACATATTGAATACAAATAGTTAAAATTAGTAACTAATAAATAAATGACATAAATAGAAAACAAAAGTCATGCCATTTGGAATTGGATTAAGAACATTGGGTCTAAAAACTCTAGAATATTGTTATGTAAAATACATTCGTGAAAATAAAACTCATACAACTTACTGGTAAAAGGATCATAGTCAGAGTCGCCGTCGTTGTCGCTATTAAAATCTTCATTTATACATGGTGTAAAAATAGGACAATTTGGTTGGACTGTTGGAATATATTTGTCCATTTGCATTGCTGAATTTTATTCCACATCTAAATTCACCTTCGAGCATTCAGACTGCTTTTGCGTATTACTTTATGAGAATTATACACATGCATTTAAACCATTCATGTAATCCAATGTTAAAATTATAAATGCTACAGAAGCTGCAATGTACCTATTATGTGATGATGATCCTAGTTGCAAGACAAATGTATCATGAAGTGCATCATAATGGATTTTGGAAACATGTCATGTAAAATTCATTGCTAGATGTAAAACTCCCAACAATTTTATTGGACGACCTCAAGCAGTTTTAACAATTGGTTGAATGTTGTTGATCAAATCAAATATGAAATACAGACCATGAAAATTTGTTTAAACATAAAAATATAAAGTTTAGGCGACAAATATTCGTAAATTCCAGCTGAAATATCATGACACAAAAATGGTTGTTTTAATATCAAGAAGAAAAGTAACATAATTGAACTTTATGCTTTACACCAAGTTCTGATATTGTATCGATTATGTGTTGATTATGTGTATATAAATTGATGCACATTTCTAGAACATTATGGTAAAAATAAATGACAATGTTTAGAGAAAACTAGAATAGTCTAGAGTCTCTAAATTTTTCTAGATTGTTCTAATTAATTACTCTTAGATTAACTTATAATCTAGAAAGTTCTATATCAATGTAGTGTAGAAAATACAACAAAAGTCTAGATAGTTCTATTCTAGAAAGATCCTCAAACACCTATAAATAAACAAACATATGTGTATTGCCTCTCTAGCCTAGATAGTTTTATTAATATTTATTAGTTTACAGGTATTTATTTTAATCACAATTTATAAAATAAAATATGTATATGTATATTTATTTTTTCATACTACACAAATTTTATGCTTGTTGTAACCAACCCCGATTTGGGATTCATATTCAAGTGTATATTGTGATTTATTATTGTAAAATAAAAAATAAGAGTTTATTTTATATCCTTCATTTTGTATCAACTGAATATGAACTTTCATTAGTGTTGAACACTTTTTTTCCAGTTTTTGTTCTCATTCCTTTCACTAATGACACTTTTTCAAAGTGTTAACAAAAATAGAAACAATTCCCTTCAGTTTATACTTTTTTTTTTACTTTAGCATTACATGTTCCAGTCTAAAGACAAGTTGTTTATAATGTTTGTACATGTGTTTGGAATAAAGACATACTATTTTCATCTCCTATCATGGCTATTTAGACAAGTTGTTTATAATGTTTGTACATGTGTTTGGAATAAAGACATACTATTTTCATCTCCTATCGTGGCTATTAAAATGCACACAATACATATTTTTCATGCATGTATCAAGGACTTTTGCAATTATGAATGCATACAGTACATATTTTTCAAAAGTTGCTCATTTTATAATGTTAGCACTTTTATGTACCAAAACTTTGGACAATATATAATTAAAATATGGCTAGTATGTCTAATATATATATAGAACTAACAATCAATAAAGAAACCTCAATTTGCAAAAATATGACAAAATTTCAACCAGTATACAATGCAGAATTTACGATGGAGACTATAGTAGTAAAAATGACGGAGTCATACAATATAAAATGTCAGAGTCGAGAAGACTTACTCTCTTAGAAAATAAGTTCCACGCACATTTAACATGGGGCTGCATCTGACAGGTTGATCTGCATAAGTTGGGATGACATCAAATTGTCAATTATGTTGGTGATTTTAGTGTCATCAATACATTTTGGTAGTAATGGGATTTACTACAGGCCAAAGCAATTATACGTTAAAGCTTGGAAACGAGTCAGGGTAGTGCGGAGTGCATGCTCGTCAAGCCAACGTATAATTGAATGCGAACAACTTAAACGGGGTTCCAAGGGGCAGCGCCCCTGGCGGGGTGCGGGGCAGCGCCCCGAAGGCGGGGTACGGGGCAGCGCCCCGTGGGGTTCCAAGGGGCAGAGCCCCTGGCTGGGGTCCCAATGTGTATGTGTCTTGTCTTTGTTTTGTGTTAGTGCTTCGTGTGACATGACATAAATACTTAGAATTGACTATCAACCAAATCACACTTGTCTTGTCTGTGTTTTTGTTAGTGCTTCATGTGACATGACATAAATACTTAGAATTGACTATCAACCAAATCACACTTTCGAATTCTTCTGCGTGTTTCATTTCTCTTTCCGCCAATATAAGCTTTTGGGCTATTGTGGCTTGTAGCCATCTTTATGGTGCCATATTCACATTTGTTGGTATATCAGCAATCTCATAAAACTGATATTTGGTAGCCTTGCAACTACTATTGTCAATCTTTGTTGTAAGTGTTGTCAATATCACAAGAAAACATTACTGCTAATGGTAGAGTTTCATTTCTCTTTTATTTTTATGTGATCTAAAATTCTAACCTAACAATGTTATTTTGTGATTATAACAGTTTGAAATCTTAATTTTGAACTGACTTCTGTTGTTTATTGTTTCTCCTCCCCTTTTTGTTTTAACAGGAACCACAGTTAATAGCTGGTGAAGCAATCGATGAGGACCTCATTGTGGATAATGTGAAAGTACCTCTGTCAGTGCTTTCTCTTAGGGGAGAATATGAGTGTCAAATGGTCTAACAAGAGAGGGGGTTTCAAAATAAGATTTTTACAAACAGTGTGGCAGCAGAATTTTGTAAAAGATGCACTTGAATTGATTTCATTATTTTTCTCAGAATATCAGAAAATAATGATGTCTGTGAAAGATGATGATGCTTAAACAATCAATGCAAGAGATTATGGGGCAGAGCCTGTTGGAGTATTTGTGGATGATGATACAAAAACAATACATTCTGGTATAATGCACTCAATGAACTTCTATCACCATTCTTAATTCAAAGAACATATAGCAAATTTGTGGTGGCACGCTCTGCTAAGGTCACTGAAACATTGATCAAGTAGGTTTTCTAAATCCATAAATGATAGCTTCAATTGATATTCAAACCTCAACACATGAATTGCCTTATTTACTGTGTATCTCAATTAGGTACATTCCAATTGAGGAGATCCCGGTTAACTATTGCAATTTCAAGAGGGAAAATGATTCTTAATTCTTTGGCCAAGACGCTATTGTTTCTTAATTAATTATCAAGCCTGGATCAACTGCAACTATGGTAATTCTTGCATTGGAATATGGAAACACTTTGTGTTGGGACTTGGTTGTTTTGGGTTGGGAGGCAAGTTACAAAGAGGAATTTGTTCCCAATGATGAAGGCCCTTACATAATCATTGTTTCGAAAGTGTGACCAACGTAAGCTCTTAGACTAATATGTATTATGTCCACTAATCTAAGCTTGCTGGATTGTTGCCTGGAGCAAGAGTTTTCCATTGGAACATTCAGCAGTCACGTGTCTATATTGTTTCAAATATGATTTCCGCCTCGTGTCTATATTGTTTTAATTTTTGAATGTTGTTTGATTAACAAACATGTGGTTAAACTTTACCTATCTTTTTGGTTGCTGTAATGTAGAATAAAAACTTACATAATACATGAATTTACAGGTGGATGTTATTCCAAATTTGTCCAAAGAGCAGCCGGTAGATGTTGTTCAGAGGTAATTCATGTGGCAGGTGCATTACGATATTTATTTAAGTATCTTTAGTAATTGTTCAGTTTCTAAAACATTTTTATTTGGTCGAACATTATATGTGGTGCCAACAAGTTTACTATCCTTTATTTTCAAATTCATGATTCCATAGGTGCATAAATCATTTGCAGAAACAGGCACCTGCAACTTAGAGTGGTTCAACAATATGTGTTAATGTTGTGCTCTCACATAAATGAAGCTTAAAAGTATGCGAGAAAACAAATAAGTGTTTCTTCCATATGATGATGATCGGTTACAACACAATATGGCTAAAAAAAACTATTCATTAAAACCATTTATTAACATGAGAAAATATCTCAATTTCTCATTTTCTGACTGCATAAATAAGTTACAGTAGAATGTTTAAAAAAACTATAATTACATCCTTTGTATGATTCATTAAAACCATTTCCTAAAATGAGAGAATATCTCAAACCATCCAACATTGAATTTACTTGATGCTTTTAACTACTATTTACTAACATTGCACCATATGATTGTACTACCAATTCATTGCACCATGTTGGTGATTTTAGTGTCATCAATACATTTTGGTAGTAATGGGATTTACTACAGGCCAAAGCAATTATACGTTAAAGCTTGGAAACGAGTCAGGGTAGTGCGGAGTGCACGCTCGTCAAGCCAATGTATAATTGAATGCGAACAACTTAAACGGGGTTCCAAGGGGCAGCGCCCCTGGCGGGGTGCGGGGCAGCGCCCCGAAGGCGGGGTACGGGGCAGCGCCCCGTGGGGTTCCAAGGGGCAGAGCCCCTGGCCCAGGACAGCGGGCGGGGTGCGGGGCAGCGCCCCGAGCGAAAAATTTCGTTTGAATTTATCCCCAACGGACATAACCATTTCCGAAATGGTGTGTCTTTCCGTTTGAATTTTCGAACTCCTATATAAGGAGTCGTTTGGCTTGTTTTTCGTGACAGATAACAAAAACCATAAAATCTTCTATTTACTGAATAATTTCTTGTGCCAAGAAACTATTTGTTCTTGTAGTATTATCCCCACAAAGATTTCGTGAACCCAGGCATAATAGGGTCGAAATACTTTGTTCGGAAAGTGATCATACACGATTCTTCAAGAAATCCAAGATTATCAAACCTTTTTCTACAACAAATTATTCTCATTTGTATCGCACATTACAACATATGTGAACTTGACCAACAAATTAGTTCCTCTACTGTTAACTTTTGAGAAAGTCTTGATAAGATGAAAGATATGTCTACTTTGGAATGATTCTAATCCTAGAATTCTTGCTTCTAACAACTTACCTTCTTCAACAACTCTCTCAACCGATTTTTGGTTTAGCTGTGAAGGAGTAATGGTTGTTAGTGGAATTCTAGATGTAGTGACATTTGAGGTATGTAGCTAATGGAATAATGAGTGTCGAGGATGTGTTGTGTTATGTAAGTGTTCCATACGTTTGTGTTTAATGATTTGTGCTTTTTGTGACCCTTTTAGCTGACTCGTTTTTAGAAGGATAATCCATCACAATCAAAATAGTTTTATCAGTCTTATGGTCACATAAAAAAATACGATATTGTCAAATTACACGCGCATTTCGTCATATCAATATATAATTAACCAAAAAGTAAATTGATAATATATATATATATATATAAGAATGCATATCTTGCAAGACAATTGATAATGCCATAATTGTTTGTAGTGAATAAAAGTTGTTATTAATTGGTTGTAGATAAACTTTATGGTTCCAATTTTAGTTGCTACATAGTTATGGGATCATATATAAAATTCAATGAGTTACCTAACAAATAATGCACATTAATATTGATAGAACAATTGCATTTATAGTGATATCTTAGTTGTTGGTTAAAATAAATGAGGCTTGCTAGCATGTGGGTGTTGTCGCACCTCGAAAAATACGATCCTAAAACAAACAACAAAGTCGCCACCTAATTCTATTTATTCTACGAGAGAAAAGGAAGATATAGACACAACCTAAATAAAGGATAAGAATGGTCAACGAAACCACTAATCTAAGTTCGGGAGTCAGTTACGCAAGGGGAAGGTATTAGGCACCCCTCACGTCCGTTGTACTCAACTGGAACCTCTTAGTCTAGTTTGCGCTTAAAATGTTAACTTGTATAAATGTCTTCTTTTAATGATTAAATATCGATATTTGTTTATTATTTGCAATAGGGAAAGGTTAAAGTTTTTTATTATTGTGATGGAGAGATAGTTAATTTTTGTTTATTGTGCTCGCGAAGGATTAAAATCCCCGTGCCTACGTATTCCCCTGTGCAATGGGAAAGTCAGAGCTTCGTAGTTCGGGCTACTATGGTTTGTGATTTTTGTTGAACAGTTATTTAAAACGCATTCTACTGATGAGCATTGGCTTATACTCGCGGTGGAGGCTGAAGCGCTAGCTTGTTCGAGAGATAGAATGATTTAAACAATGTTCATTTTAAAAGAAAAGTGTTTGACTTTGTTAAAGGTTTTTTAAAACGAGAGGGCGAATGAACCACGCGTGGGGCTAGCCCATGTTGCGGTTGCATTCAAGAACGTGCGGAATGCGAGACTCCGGAGTTCAGTTACTCGCTAATTAATTATGAAAATGCTTTGAATTGGTTGGTATGTTTTAATTTGAGATTTGAATATTTGATATACGAATGGTGATTGAACCAACGCGTGGGGCTAGCCCATTTGCGGTTCAATCCAGAACGTGCGGAATGCTAGACTCCAGAGTTCCTTTTTCGTATGTTAATTAAGATGCGCGACAACGTGCAGATGGCGATCACAAGACCGACTTACATGTGTGCAGTGTAGGCGCAAATAATTAAAGGTGTTTACTTGGTGTTGGACCAAGAAAATTGTTTTATTATTTTAAAACATAACGCTCAAGCTCATACAAATTGCGTATCATCGCCAAATAGATAGTAATCAAGGAAATAAACATGCATTATGTTAATGAGTTTGAACAAATATATCTAACTTACTAAACTACATAGAATGAAGTCCTAAAATTAGCTAAAAGAAAAATTTAATTAATCTTATGAAAATATTAAATGAGATAACTAAATAATAAAACTAATGTAAGAATGTTTTTTATTATATTTTTTGTTAGAATACTTAGTAAAATAAAATAAAACAATGAAACAAAAATATGAAAATAAAGAAATGAGATTCTAGAAGAGATAAGTGAAAAGAAAAAAAACTAAAGTGGGCTCAGCAAGGAAAACAGGGGTGCGCTTATAAACAGGGTGGCCCAGCTGGCCAAATGGGGGAAAAACCGACCGGGTCGGGTCTGACCCGGTTCGGTTGGTTCAATGGCTTAGAGGAACTAGGGTTCACTTCTTTCTATTCACATCCGTTTCTCCTCATTGCTCATCTCTCGTCAGAACCTCTCTTTCCTACTCAAACTCAGCTCCTCTCAAATCCTTTTTCGTAACTCCCTCTCGCTCTCGCTCGTCTCCCTCAATCGCGTCTCTTGATCACCCACCCTCTCAGTCTCTTCTCCAAGTCTCGAAATCTCCGTCACAAACTCTCATCTTCAGCTAACCATGAATACACAAACCAAACTCAATCGGAACAAACCCAAATCACGCTATAAATTCCTCAACCATACGAATACTCACATGAAATTCAAAGCATTGTCTTTCTCAAACTCATTACGAAATTAATTTCAACAAACAAAAAAATCATATGCACAAATCAACAACAAATCCCAAATTGAAACCCTAAAGTGAAATGATCTTCTAGTGTACGATAAAACATTCAATCAAGCAACATAAAAAAACATGGAAACCACAACAAGGATTCGGCCGATGCGAAATCAACAAAAGAGAACTGCCGGAGCTTCTCAACTCCGGCGAGATTTTGGTGATTGTGAAATACCTCAGGTAAGCTTGAACCTTTCAATCTATGTTTGATTCTTTACGTCTCATAGTTTCCTCTTTGCTAAATGTTTCCGTTACTCCTTTCTGTAATTGTTGGTTCTTCTGCAGGTTATGAATTGTTGGCGAGGATGAAGGCGGAGGGTGGTGGTTCGAATAGGTTGAAGGTGACGGTGGTGTTGAGGAATGGTGAGGAAAGGCCGGTGTGTTGTGGTTTATTTTTATTCTGTTTTGGAGTTTTTTCTTTGAGTGGTTTGATGTTGTTGAGGGATTGAGTGAGGGTTTGCTTTGTGGTTTTGTGGTTCTGAGGATTCAGTGTTGATGGAAATGGGAGCTGGGTTTGTCGAAGGGTTGAAGAGTTGTTTTGAAGTTTGTGGCGATGGAGGGCAGTTTTGTTTGTGGTTCCCTTTTGCAGAGAGAATGGGAATCCCTTCAAAGTTTTTTTCCGAGAGGGCCTGGTTCTTTTTTGAAATTGCTTTTTTGATGTTGCCTCCGTCTTTTTTTTTTTTGTTGTTGATGCCCTCTTCCTTTATATCAATACCTTCTGTTTCAATCTGATTGTTTTTTCACAAAAGCATTGATCTGATGTTTGCTTTTCTCAATTGTTGTCCTTCTGGTGCAGGTTTTGTCCCACTTGGAGCAATAGCTTTTCGTGTTTGGCAAAAGTGATAGTGATAGGGTTGACAATGGCTGTACTTGCAGCCGTTTTGACTTTAGCCATAGCAGGTCTGCTTCTTTACCATTCTGACTTGTCCTTTCCTTGTTTGAAATGAAACACAATAGTTAGATTTTGACTGAATTGGATTTTCCTGCAGGTTATGCAAACTGGTGTGGCAGTTCTTTTCTGTTTGTAGGTTCTAAACCATGATATTTGACTAAAAAAATAGTGGCGGATTGGTCGTCAGAAAAATAAGGAGAGACGACTCGTAGAGATATCGCAAGTTCAGACGCATTGACAAGCCATGCCTCTTTCATACTTCAAAGGTGATCAAACTTGAATCCATCATTTTTCTGCCTTTGCCATTTCCATTCTTTGTCCGTTGCGAAACTTGATTAATCACTCTCTGATTTGGTTAGCGGAAACGTTCCCATTTGGAGTTGTTGCTCGTTCAACCATATTCCTGTTGTCATGTGAACTCTCATATGTTCATATTTTTTTTTGCAGTCACAAGGTTTCCAGGGTGCATCCAACATGCTCACAGGTTTACGGCGTTCAAGCCTTTACTGAATAAGGCTGCATTATGGATGCTGGGCCTCTTCTAGATTTCAGTTTTACCACTTATAAATGTATTATTATAGTTTCTTGGTTAATTGTAAGCATTGATGTTGTACACTTCACCATAATTTAACATTGGATGGAAAAGTTGTCTGGAAATTGTTTTGTAATAATACACATTGCCTTCTTTTTTTTATCATCACTATTATAGTCAAAGGAGTGGCATTCTGCGGGTAACTACTGGACTCCTCACAGGGAAATTGATCCCAATTGAGATTTAAACCTAAAAAGTCTGAAATATTTATCTCATTGGTACCATATTGAATCCCACATTGATCATCAAATTCACTGTTTGCTTGATAATCAAATTCAGGTGGCATATGTGTCAAAACTGGCAAGAATAACCTCTCGTCTAATAACAGACCATCTTTCGGGTTATAATATATATGTCAAAGCTCAATGTTTGATCTTCCTTTGCAGCTAGTTTTTCAATATGGAACTTGAGAGTAAATATTAGAATTACACTTGAAGTTATCAGTTGGAAAAGAATTGAAGTAAAAAAAATTGGGATTGAAATGACTCGGAATTTTGGAAATAAAATGAGAGAAAGAAAGGAAAAGAAAAGAGAAAATGAGTTGAATTGGATTAGAGGCAATGACCTTTGAAATAAACTAAAACAAACAATAATAAAAAAAAGGGAAGCGAACTTAGAGATGAGAATGTGAATAGAAATTTAGATAAGACGCGAAACTTGGAATTTGCTTAGAAGTTGACTTGCACTTTAAGATCCAGACGTGACTAGGAAATTTGGTAATGACTCGGCCTTTTGAAATCAAAACTTGAAAAAGATTTGAAACTAAAACTAAATTTTAAACAGGTACCAGGAGAACGAGGTCCGTAATTCAAAATTTAAAAATTCCAAAATCCATGACTTAAAATACCAATTCCCGACTCCAGACTTCAAAGCATCAAACTCTACATTTCTTGAACCAACCGAAGATAGATCTCTAGTATTGTTACACAAAAAAGATCTTTCTCACCACTCTTGCAAAACTTCCAAATATCCGGTACACGCTTTGTATGTTGATGATGAGATGAAAGATGTGCAAAATTTTCTGGTCAAAATTTAGGGTATGACAGCTGCCCCTATTTAATCATCCTGAACCTGAATGTCTGAGTAACAAAGAGATTTTTTTTTAGGACATTCAAGGCGGAAGATGATTAAATATCAGAATACCTGAAATTTTGATCGAAAATGCAAATGAAATGATATGATGGGCGATGCAAAAATGCAAGATGAAGGCTACAACGCTGCCGGGAGAAAAAGTTGACTCCAATGGGGATTAGACACACATGACTGGAGTACAGACCACACGAGGAATTTCATCTTGAGAGAAGCCAGACGACAACCGTCTACAGGCCTTAAGATGACCCAAATCTTCGAACAAAATTCCACTTTGAGGAAATCTACTGCCGAGATTTTGAAACAAAAACCAAATCTTCCGAAGTCTACTGGAGATCTAACCGTCGAGATTACCGGAGAATCTAAGAATGAGATACCTTCTGCCGATGTAGACTGGAAATCTTATGCCGAGACTTGCCAGAAAAGGAATCACCTATTGTCAAATCTTTTACCGAGATTTAACAAAGGATACCATTGAATAAAACTCTCACCGTACTTCTCTTCTTCTGAAAGGGACAGCCATATGATGGAGAAAACAAAACTTCACGCTCAAACTTCTCGACTCGTATGGAAGAGATAGTCATTTGACGGAGATTGGAAAATTCACAACAAACTTCTCAACTTGTCTGGAAGAGGTAGCCATTTGTTGGAAATTGGAATCACGACAAACTTCCCACCGTGTCTGGATGAGATGCCATTTGCCGAACAAACTTCTCACCTTGTCTAGATGAGATGCCATTTGTTAAAAACTGAAGAACCACGACAAACTTCCCACCTTGTCTGGATGAGATGCCATTTGCCGAACAAACTTCTCACCTTGTCTAGATGAGATGCCATTTGTTGAAAATTGGAATCACGACAAACTTCCCACCTTGTCTGGATGAGATGCCATTTGCCGAACAAACTTCTCACCTTGTCTGGATGAGATGCCATTTGTTGGAAATTAGAATCACGACAAACTTCCCACCTTGTCTGGATGAGATGCCATTTGCCGAAAATTGGAATCACGACAAACTTCCCACCGTGTCTAGATGAGATGCCATTCGCCGAACAAACTTCTCACCTTGTCTGGATGAGATGCCTTTTGTTGAGAATTGGAATCACGACAAACTTCCCACCGTGTCTAGATGAGATGCCATTTGCCGAACAAACTTCTCACCTTGTCTGGATAAGATGCCATTTGTTGAAAATTAAATTCATACCAAACTTCTCCGCTGAACAGGGGAGATGCCATTTGATAGAACATAAACCTTGCTGAGGATGAACAAATTGCTCGAAAAGAGAATGTCATCTGTTGATTTACCCAAAAGTTCGAAGACAAAACAAGCTTCTCAAATAAAGAGACGGCCACTTGTTGATTCCGATTAGAGGTCCAGGGATAAGAACAAGCTTCTCCAATAAAGAGACTGCCACTTGTTGTCAGGTATAAGTATTCCAAGAGGATGTTGTAGTAACACTGCTGGAGAGCACAGTTGTCTTCAATGGAAGCCTCCAACAAATTCCTTATGGGAAACTAAACATCCAAAGGTGCAAAATAAATGCACTTCCCAATTGGTAGTTCGATCATCAAAATTGCCAAAGACCAAAATTCGACCCAGGAACGAGCTGGAAAGAAACTGTCAAGCAAAACACTATCCCCTGAGGAATGAAATCAATCGGGATTTATCCTATCCAAGTGTGGAAAGGAGAACTAAAGCAAAATCTTCCACGAGGATAGAATCTCAGTGGGGAATTTAGAAAGAATGTACATTTTCTGCCTAAGGCTGACAACTCTATTTGGAAAGAGACACATCACTTGGGGATAAACACAACCAAGGTGAAGGAGGTATGAATACGACACGAATATGCATATGAATATGAATATGAATACGACCTATGATGCACATGAATGTATATGTTATGTTTATGCCGACAAACAGACAAAACAGACACGTAAGATAGATTGGTGAGGATAACACAACAACCGGATGCTCGACCAGTCTCAGCAAGACATTAGCGACCCATAACGCAACTGACTTTGACAAGGATGAAATGGTTTACCTTCTGCCGGGGAATCTAACCAACAATCTGCCCAAGTAAATTTTATCAGGCTCATGCAGGTATATCAAGCTTACATCTTACCGAAGGCGCAGAGTAACAAAAATTCTATCACAGATGAATGAGTCGCATGAGTAACATTCCAATGACCCATATTGGAGAAACATGAGCATGCCGTATTTAACGAGATAATTATCTCACATCTTGCATTTCAACCATTCTTGGAACAAACATTAACGTCCATCTTTCGGTTCGCCAACTTAGTAAGTGTACACAAATTAAAACAAATATAGTAAAAGGCTTTTTTTTTTTTTGTTTCGAAAATCATTATTAATAACAGTGCCATTTTTTTGAGATGAAGATAGAATAAGAATTGCAAGCAAAGGCATAGGCTCAAATTTTCATTAATGGAATGGTAATCTGCCAATAGCGGGATTCCATAGATCTTTACAAAAGTGGAATAAATGGTAATTAAATGGAAAAGACTACATTAAAATTACAATGACCATCATTTCCTCCAAATACTTTGAATCCCCGACATTCTTGAGCTTGAATTAGATTTGAAGAAACCTTGGCATACGATGTTGTCATCAGGACCCGATACAGTTACTTGCCTTTATCCCTAACTTTTGCCTGGACTACCCTTTCAGGTTTTCAATCCAGCGGGATGATTAATTTCTGTTTATGTCTCTAACTTTTGCCTGAGTCGCCCTTTCGGGTTTTCGACCCACCGAGACGCTCTTTTTTGCCTAAGTCGCCCTTTCAGGTTTTCGACTTACCGAGCTGTTCTTTTTATCTTTATTAGGCGAAGTATTTCTTGACTGTATCCGCATTTGTAGGACGAGCGAGTTCCTCCCCATCCATCGTTGCGAGGATTAGCGCGCCGCCTGAAAAAACTCTCTTGACAACATACGGGCCATCATAATTAGGAGCCCATTTACCCCTAGAATCTGATATAAAAGGCTGGAGTTTCTTAATCACGAGGTCACCTTCCCTGAACACACGAGGATGAACCTTCTTATCAAAAGCCTTCTTCATCCTTTGTTGATATAACTGTCCATGGCATAAAGCTGTCATCCTTTTCTCTTCAATCAGATTCAAATCATCATACCTACTTTGGCACCATTCAGCTTCTGTTAACTTAGCTTCCATTAAAACCCTCATTGACGGGATCTCCACCTCCACGGGGAGTACGGCCTCCATGCCATATACCAAGGAGAAAGGAGTTGCCCCTGTCGACGTGCGAACCGAAGTGCGATATCCGTGTAAGGCGAAGGGAAGCATCTCGTGCCAATCCTTATAAGTAACGACCATCTTCTGAATGATCTTCTTGATATTCTTGTTAGCGGCCTCTACTGCCCCGTTCATCTTAGGCCTGTAGGGAGAAGAGTTATGATGTTCAATCTTGAATTCCGCGCACATTTCCTTCATCATTTTGTTGTTCAGATTTGATCCATTATCAGTGATGATCCTACTCGGGATGCCATACCGGCAAATGAGGTTGTTTTTGATGAATCGGACTACCACCTGCCTAGTCACATTGGCATAGGAAGCTGCCTCTACCCATTTTGTAAAGTAGTCAATGGCCACTAGAATGAAGCGGTGTCCATTGGAAGCTTTCGGCTCAATCATGCTGATCATGTCGATGCCCCACATGGAAAAAGGCCACGGAGAAGAAAGAACGTTGAGAAGAGTCGGAGGGATATGAACCTTATCAGCGTAAACCTGACATTTATGACATTTCTTCACGTATTTGCAGCAATCGGATTCCATTGTCAACCAGTAATACCCTGCCCTTAGCAACCTTCTAGCCATAGCGTGTCCATTAGCGTGAGTGCCGAATGATCCTTCATGAATTTCCTTCATTAGTATCTCTGCTTCACGCTTGTCTACGCACCTAAGTAAAACCATATCGAAATTTCTTTTGTACAAAACACCTTGACTCAGAAAGAAGTTATTGGCCAACCTCCTCAGAGTCTTTCGATCCTTGCCGGATGCCCCTAGCGGATATTCTTGGTGTTGTAAGAAACACTTTATATCGTAGTACCATGGTTTGTCGTCAATGGCCTCTTCCAAGGTGAATACATAAGCAGGTCTATCAAGACGCATAATTTCAATCTTCGGCACATCATTCTGTCGGTTTACAACAATCATAGAGGAAATGGTTGCCAGAGCATCAGCCATTCTGTTCTCGCTTCGAGGTACCTGGTGAAACTCAATTTTATCAAAGAAGGTCGAAATCCTTCTCGCATAATCCCTGTATGGAATCAAGTGAGGCTGTAGGACTTCCCACTTCCCCTTGATCTGATTGATCACTAGGGCTGAGTCACCATATACATCCAAGTTCTTGATTCTTAAATCAACTGCTTCTTCCAAGCCCATGATGCATGCTTCGTACTCGGCTTCATTATTGGTGCAATTGAACTTCACTCTTGCAGCGAAAGGGATATGGGCTCCTTGGGGGGTTACAATCATTGCCCCAATTCCTTTTCCGTACAAATTTACAGCTCCATCGAAAACTAATCCCCATTGGGACCCCAGCTCTGGCCCTTCATCGAGGGAAGGCTCATCACAATCTTTCATTTTCAAGTACATGACATCTTCATCTGGAAAATCGAACTTTACGGGCTCGTAATCGTCAATGGGTTGATGGGCTAGATGGTCGGCCAAAATACTTCCTTTAATAGCCTTCTGAGTGTGATACTCGATATCATATTCTGATAGTAACATTTGCCAACGAGCAATTCTTCCTGTCAGGGCCGGTTTTTCAAAGATATACTTAATCGGATCCATCCTTGAAATTAACCAAGTAGTGTGATTGATCATATATTGTCGGAGACGTCGAGCTGCCCAAGCTAAAGCACAACAGGTTTTCTCGAGCATAGAGTATCGAGATTCACAATCTGTAAATTTCTTGCTCAGGTAATAGATGGCATGCTCTTTCCGCCCTGTTTCGTCCTGTTGCCCGAGCACACAGCCCATAGAATCTTCTAGTATTGTTAAGTACATGATCAATGGTCTTCCTTCAACTGGGGGGACTAAGATAGGCGGCTCTAGTAAATAATCTTTGATGTTATCGAAAGCCTTTTGACAATCTTCGGTCCACTTGCAATTTTGATTCTTTCGCAGGAGTTTGAAGATTGGCCCACATGTTGTAGTCATATTAGAAATAAACCTGGAGATGTAATTCAGACGGCCTAAAAATCCCCTTACTTGTTTTTCCGTCCTTGGTGCGGGCATTTCTCGAATGGCCTTGACTTTGTCGGGATCCACTTCAATACCTTTCTGGCTGACAACGAAACCCAACAACTTCCCTGACCGAACACCAAATGTGCATTTGCTGGGGTTCAGGCGAAGTTTGTACTTCCTCAAACGTTGGAACAACTTCAACAGGTACTCCACATGCTCTTCCTCGGTTCTGGATTTAGCAATCATGTCATCAACATATACTTCGATCTCTTTGTGCATCATGTCGTGAAACAGTGTCGTCATTGCTCTTTGATAAGTTGCGCCTGCATTCTTCAAACCGAAAGGCATTACCTGGTAGCAAAACGTTCCCCAAGGCGTAATAAATGAAGTCTTCTCCATATCTTCCGGGGCCATTCGAATCTGGTTGTACCCGGAGAAGCCATCCATGAATGAGAAAACTTTGAACTTAGCTGTACTGTCGACCAACATGTCAATATGGGGTAGCGGGAAGTCGTCCTTAGGACTGGCTTTGTTCAGATCTCTGTAATCGACACACATTCTAACTTTCCCATCTTTCTTCGGCACGGGCACTATATTGGCTAACCATTGCGGATACTCGGAGGTGACAAGGAATCCTGCGTCAATCTGCTTCTGAACTTCCTCTTTAATTTTGATAGCCATGTCGGGGCGGGATCTTCTCAACTTCTGTTTGACTGGCGGACAATCTGGTTTCAAAGGGAGGCGATGTTCCACGATACGGGTATCCAATCCCGGCATATCCCGGTAGGACCAAGCGAACACATCCGCATACTCCTTCAAAAGTTCTATCATTTTTTCCTTGACGTCGGGGATGAGTAGCGCGCCGACTTTGACTTCCTTCCTATCATCTTCCGTCCCCAGATTAATTACCTCCACTGCTTCTTTGTATGGCTGGATAGTCTCCTCCTCATTTTCCAGCAGCCGTGAGATCTCATCAGGGACCTCTTCATCATTATCTTCTTCAGCCTCAAACACCGGGAACTCAAAGTTGGGAGTAGGTAATGGGTCATGCTTTTCAATGGGGTTTTTTACGATTAATCTGCACATGTGATTGATGTTTTATTTTAGCACTAGACAAATGGAAGCGTATGCAGATTTTTTTTGAAAAATGAAACCTTTTATTTATGCAAACATGTAGATGTGTATATATGTTTTTTAGGATTACCACTTTTCCGAAAGGCAAAAAGTAAAAAAAATGACAAAAGATAAAGGAAGTCGAAAAATAACACTTTCATTAATGATTGTTTAATTTTCGAAACAAAAGGGCCCAACAAAATTACTCTCTTGCTTTGGGCAAGGCAAAGAGGAAACAAAAGTCTTAAATTGCATAAAGAGAAAACCCTACAAAAGTACTCTCTCGCTTCGGGCAGAGCGAGAGGTTAACACAAAATCATTACTTAGATAGGCGAACGACAGACGGGATATCAACAGCAATCCAATTCTGGCACAAAGCTCCATGCTCAATAAAGTCCGGTGAATCTTCTTCGGGATCGTCTTCGGTAATTGCGTCCACCTCTGGTGGAGTTGGACTCATGAATCCTCCACTGCGGAAACTTTCCTGTATTGGGCAGATGGCAACTTCATCCCTTGTAATTCTTGCAGATTCGGGCGAAAAACCGACTCCTTCACGGGCCTTGTTCTCGTTTAAGACCACAATCTTTCCCCACCCTTCGGACGAACCACTCTCAACAACCTGCTGAGCATCTTTGAAAGAAGAAATGGATGCCCCTTTCTTCTTCACTTCTTTATCAGCAAAGGTTAGGGCCTGGAACCGGGTTCCAATATCATCTTCTGGTTCCACATATGAAAAAGAGGAGAGATGACTCACAATCATAGCCTGCTCCCCAAACACTGTCACTAACTTTCCTTGGCTTATAAACTTGAGTTTTTGATGCAAGGTTGAAGTTACGGCACCTGCTTCATGGATCCAAGGGCGGCCCAACAAGCAACTGTATGCAGCCTTGATGTCCATTACTTGAAATGTGATTTGGAAGGTATGAGGTCCAATCGTTATAGGTAAGTCCACTTCTCCGATAACAGTCTTCCGGGACCCGTCGAAAGCTTTGACAATCACCCCGCTGATTCTCATAGGAGTGCCCTGAAAGGCTAGCATTGAGAGGGTTGACCTTGGCATAACATTTAGCGAAGAGCCGGTGTCTATCAGCACGCTAGACAAAGCGTCAGTCTCGCAGTTAACAGAGATATTCAATGCCATGTTGTGGTTTCTTCCCTGCTCTGGGAGTTCTTCGTCACAGAAGCTAAGATTATTGCAAACAGTTATATTCGCAACAATATTGTCGAATTGGTCAATGGTGACATCATGATCTACAAATGCTTGCTCTAAAACCTTCTGCAAAGCCTCCCGATGCGCCTCGGAGCTCATCAGAAGAGATAAGATCGAAATCCTCGAAGGCGTGCTCAAGAGCTGATCCACTACGTTGTAATCGCTTTTCCTGATCAGCTTTAGCACTTCATCATCTCCCTTGCTATGATTTGTATTGCTTGACTGGCCTATTGGCTTAAAAGTGTTCTCCGATGGGGTATCTTTAGGCATCACAGTTTCTTTAGTTTTGTTAGGGAACACCCTCCCGCTTCTGGTAACTCGGCTGACATCAACAATGTTGACAATGGATGGCAATGGAACCTCCCTCCCGTTTTCAATCATGGTTGCGTTATATCTGTATGGTATGGCCCTTTCAGACTGGTATGGCATTGGTCCTGGTACAGCAATGACCAATGGAGTTGCAGCGGTCCTCCTACTGTCGTATGTGATCTCTATGGGTCCTGGTTCGTTAAATTGTGGTATTATGACAAATGCCTCCTCATCAAATTCAACATCATTAGGGTTTCTAGGATACATTATTCTGATAGACCTTTGATCCAACATCCTCTGAAGATCTTCTCGCACTATGCGACAACCCCGTTGATTAACAGAACAGATTCTGCACGCATTGTAATCATGTATACCGTTATGGAAGTAGATAAGCTCTGCCAGTTCCGCATGCTTTTGCACTAAGGACCCTTGGATCAATCTGATGTCGTAAACAGCATATTCCCCTGGACAACCGTGCACCATATTCACCGAGGCCCTTCCGTGTGTAGGCAAAGGATTAGCTTGAATATTCGGATTGGTATCTTTAAATGTCAAAACGCCATTTTTAATCAACCTCTGAACATCGGCCTTAAAGCTATAACAGTTTTCCACATTGTGGCCAGGCCCGCCTTGATGATAAACGCAAAACTGGTCAGCTTTGAATCCATAAGTGGGATTCCTGGGCGGTGGGAGGGGAGGTCTTGTTTGAATATGCCCCTTTTGCAGTAGAGCGGGAAACAATTCTGCGTAAGACATTGGTATGGGATCGTAGGCGAGTGTTCTCGGAATACGGTTGTTATTGTACTGGTGATGAACCTGTTGTGGAGGCTGTTGTTGCCGCTGCTGGAATTGTTGAGGTTGATGCTGATGTTGGTGTTGTGGAGTGGTTTGCTGATTTTGAGGGAAGAATGGCCGGTAATTAGGTCCTGGAGTTGTATTGATGATCGGGGTGATTGCAGCCACCTGCTGCTGGTAACTTCTTCTCTGGTGAATGGCACTAACTTCCTGCTCTTTTTTTTTGTGGAAACCATTTCCAAACTTCTTGATTCCACTAGATGAACCCATTTCTTTGGCTAAACGCCCTTCTCTGACGGCCTCTTCAAGCCGCATTCCCATGTTTACCATTTCAGTAAAGTCGCTGGGTGCGCTGGCAATCATGCGGTCATAATAGAACGTGCTCAATGTCTTCAGATAAATCTTGGTCATTTCTTTTTCTTCCAAGGGTGGGGATATTTGAGCTGCGACTTCACGCCAACGTTGAGCATATTCTTTGAAACTTTCCTTGTCCTTCTGCGACATGCTCCGGAGTTGATCTCTGTCCGGGGCCATGTCAAGGTTGTACTTATACTGTCGGATGAAAGCTTCTCCTAGGTCATTGAAGGTTCGGATTTTTGTGCTGTCCAAACTCATATACCACTTGAGGGCAGCACCTGTTAAGCTGTCCTGGAAATAATGGATCAGTAACGGGTCATTGTCCTGCTGGGTGGACATCTTTCGGGCGTACATGATTAAGTGGCTCTGAGGACATGAGTTTCCTTTATATTTTTCGAACTCAGGTACCCTGAATTTGTGCGGAACCCTGACATTGGGGACCAAGCAGAGATCAGAAGCCTTTCTTCCAAACAGATCCTGGCCTCGGAGTGCTCTAATCTCATTTTGCATTTCTAGAAAACGATCTTGGAACTCATCCAATCTCTCGTCTACTCCTGCATTTTCGCTTGGTGCTGTGTGGAAAGGGAGATCTTCGTTGTAATGGGCAGTGTGTATTACAGGCTGAGGAGTAGTCATTACGGCAGTGACGTGTGAGACATGTGGTTGACGATTTTCTGGTATGAAATCACGAGGAATGCCCCATGGGAAACCAGTAGTTGCAACGTGTTGGGAATCATTGCTAGGGGCCTCAGTTGTTGGGATGGCCATGGCTTCGGTCCTCTGTCCTGTCTCCTGAGAATTTTGAGCCGTTTGATTCTGCGCAGCGGCCATTGTCTCCATCATATTGGTAAGTCTTTCCAAACTATCCTTCAGAGCAGTCACTTCTCCCCTGAGCTCTTGATTTTCCTGCTCGAGTCTTTCCATCCTCCTGCGACGATCGGCTCCGGTTTTGTATGGACGAAACAGTTTGACGACTGAGTAAAAAGACACACATGAGCCTCATGTTTTATCGAAATGCAACAAATGATGGAAATGTATGAATGCCATGCCACAAAAATGTAAATTTCAGGAAAAACAAACACCAATATCAAAATTCAAATGTGCAACATTCAAAACATCACAGAGGTCAAGGATTATAGGAAAAACTCCAAACTTCATTCATTCTTAAATAATCAAGACTTAAAATATCAAGTACAAATATTCTGGTTTGTTAATCATTACAAAAATAACACCAATTCTTTTCTGAAATGAACAACATAAATAAAGCAAAATAAATTACAAAGGTAAGACTAATTCTTGGGTCTCTGGGCACTGCATTCTTTCACTTCTTCCTTGAAAGTCTTCAACATGTTTTGGCACATTGAAAGAAAGTAACTCACAGCTGGGTAGGATCCATCGTCTTCGAATTCCCCTCTTGCCATAGAAAGTCGGAAAGGTAGCTCTTCTACTTGTAAGTTGCACCACTCAATAAGCTGATTAAGCTTATCTCGGTACATGTCTCTTTCCTTGATTCGGTCTTGTACAACTTGCTGGTATCCTTGGAAGTGACCCCGCACCTCCTCTCTTGCTGATTCCCAAATGTTGCGATCCTTGGACAAAGCCTCGTATTGTTCCTTCCAATACCGGGCGTTTCCTTCGGCGCGATTCACCTCTTGGCACTTGAAATCCCAATCTTCCACGGTAAATCGTGAGACATCCATGGCCTGCATCCTAAGCTCATATTCCCGATTCGAACTTTTTACTGCCTCCTCTAGTGCTGCGGTAAGCTCTGCAATCTTCTTCTCGAATTCAACTCTTTCGATCTGAAATTCTGTGATCAGGTATGAGATGTCCTAAGAGATGTCCCAACACTTAATAGGACATTTGACAAATTTAACCAAAACTTAAACAGCAAGAAAAGTAAACAACACAGAAGTTTGTTAACCCAGTTCAGTGTATAACCACACCTACATCTGGAGGCTACCAAGCCAGGAGGAAATCCACTATTAGTAATATTAATTCTAGACTTAAACCACCCTGTTTAATCTATCACTTAATACTTACCCAATGCAATTTCTACCTAAGACTCACTTAGATAAGAGTACCCTACTCACTCCCCCTCAATCACCCAGTGATCAAGTTTACAAGTTTACAAAAGTTGAAGACATCCTTCAAACAATAACAGCTTGATCTTACTTCACAGTTTCAATCAAGTCACAAATGCACTTTTGCTTAAAAGCTCATAAAGTGGTACATAAAAACAACCTGCTATTTAAAACACTAGACACCCTATTTGGTCTTCTGAAATTCGTACTCAATTCTATGAGTTTCTGTTGTTTAAATAGGTATCTGAATTTTGGGCTTTCTGTAGAATGATCCAGCCCTAATGTGCAGCAACTGTCACCTTGAATTTAGGGTTTGTTACCTCCTATATTCTAGGTGCATTAGGTCTTCTGTTTTTAATCTGAATCTTCAATTTAAAACTCCCTACAGATGCGCCTTGTTCTGTTTTTATCCAGCATTAATTAATTCCAGATAGTTCTCCTTAAATATCTCTGATCTGTTAATCAATAATTAATTCTGGTAGCAGGTCTGAGATGTCTCAACATCTGTTGGGACATCCTGACAAAACTGAACTTAGTCATTTACACAATGTCCCAACATCTGATGAGACATCCTCAAATAAGTTCACATACTCTGTTTGCTAATGTCCTAACATCTGATAGGACATTCTGAACTGAATTTAACATTTCTTGTTTGGTCAAAAATTCTGCCAATTCTTAAACATCTACAAACTCCCCCTTTGGCTAATTTTTGGCTAACATCTTTTCTGGTTTTCAGAGTGCAGCAGAAGTTCTTTTTATCAGAGTATATCATTACTTTTCTGTTGATTCATATTTGAGTTTTACTCCCCCTCAAACATATATGAGTCCAGTCTTGTTTCAACAGAAATATTCACACTTATTCAGTTCAGGCAGAAACAAACAGTTTTCATTCATTTAAACAGCAATTACATTTGATGTTATTTGATGTTGTTCTCCCCCTTGGTAGACACAAAATTAGGGGCCAAAGACTATTATCCAGAATTACAAATCATTGTTGTCATTACTTTTTCCTCACATACATTTGATCACTCAGAATCATTACTCTCAGTGCCCTCCTCAACTTCTGTCTCTTCATCAGCTTCTGTTTCTTCATCAGCAGCACTGTCTTCATCAGATTCTTCACTTTCCAACATTTGAATGATTTCCTCCAGCTTCTTCTTTCTAGATTCAAGCTCTTTGCAGGTGCACTTTAGCTCAGCAATCAAGGCCCTCTTAGAGATTGGATTCTTAGCAGTGGAGGGACCAGCAGATGTCCCAGAAGGTGCTTCAACATCTGCAGCATGGTGACTTAGGAATAATTTGTAATGAAAAGCCAGGGGGCTCTCTCTCTTGCAGACAATGTCCTTCTCAGTTAAAATTCCAGGGTATTGACTTAGAACAACACCACACAACAATGATGGAAAAGCTATTGGTAGCTTTGTTGCAGTAGAGATGGCATGCTTCATGGTTTGATCAAAGATAAAAGCTCCAAAGTCCAGCTTGGTTTGAGTCCCCACAGCATAGATGAATCTGGCCAGACCAGTTGAGATAGATGAAGTGTGGTTGGTAGGCACCCAATTAGATGTACCAATCCTGTTCAGCATGGCATACTTTCTGGTAAGCATGCTTACAGATAGCTTTCCCTTCACAGGCCATGCCTTGACCTGGTCAGCAGTTATCACTTTACAGACTTGATTATCTGTCTTGCCTAACTCATTTGGTCCATCTGTTTCTCTTCCTAGATACTGATTTATGATTTGGGGAGAAAACTCCACACATCTACCTCTAACATAAACTTTTCTAAACTCAGAGGACTTACCATTTGAGCAATCCTCCTGAAGATTCACAATGAACTCTTTGACAAGAAGTTCATAACAGGGAGAGAACTCTGAGACTGTCTTGAATAGTCCTGCAACAGAGATTAGGTCAATGAGTTCTGTGCACTCAAGTGCATTGCTGCTAAGTTCTCTTTCCAAAGCAACCCTTCTTTGGTACACATATTTCCATCTGTTGACACTGGAGACATGATGGAAGGATATATTGTCCAAGGGAGCTTCTGGAACAACAGTTGAAGCTCTAGCTGGTGCTGGTTTCTTCTTGGGAGGAGATGTTGGGACATCTGATCCAACATCTGAATCTGATGGTGTTGCAGCTTTTCTCTTCTGAGTTTGAACCTTGCTCCATGGTTTTGCTGGACCAAAAGTGGCTTTAGCCTTGCCTTTCTTTGGACTAGCCTTCTTCTTCTCAGGAATGACAGGTTCATCTTGCATCTTTCCTTTCCTGGACCTTAGCCTTTTGGCTATGCTGGGTTTGACAAATGCTATGATTTCTGCATCAGAGTCCTGCTCCAGATTGACTACTGGAGGAGATTGAGCAGACTCCTCATCAGCTTGTTGATCAGCAGAAATTTGATCTTCATTTGATTCTTTAGCCTGTTCCACAGAAACTTCTTTATCACTTTCACTTGAGGTTTTATCCTCAGTTTGTTCAACATCAGATGAGTTCTTTTTCTTGTCTTCAGATGTTCCAACATCTGTTGGGACATCTTGTTCTGCAGCAGTGTCCTTTGTAGCTTGAGCTGGTTCTTCTTGAGGTGCAGGAATGGTGTTCAAAGGAACAGAGATACCTTTCACCACTCTTTGTTCAGAAAAGACTTGGTTAACAATCTCCTTGATGGAATCATCAACATATTTGGAGTACCTTGTAGACATGTTGGCAGGAGAGGGAATGCCTTTAGCTTTGCTTCTGATTTGATCTTTACATCTCTTTGGTGTTCTTGCCTTTTTAGTGTGAGAGGCGCTTCCCCTGAGCTCGTCCAATGGTGTTGAAGGCATTGGCACAACAGAGATTGGAGTGGCAAGAACCACGTCTTCCTTGTTGAGAATTTCCTCAGCTGTTTTAGGGTTTTGAGACATTGTAAAGGAAGAAGGATGAACAACTTTAGGGTTTATGATTTCTGAAGATTTGAGAGTTAATGTGATTCGCTTGTGATGATATGATGAGAATCTTGATAGCTTCTTATAAGTAGTTACTAAATAAGTAGCCGTTACAGTCCAAATGATTAAGAATGGAATTCCCAAGGATCTTGTCCAGACTAGCTTTGCCATCTGGAACTTATGCCATGCAATGTCATATGACATGTTGGCACATCTCATTAACTGCTAAATATCACATAAACATATTCCAAGTTTTCCCCTTAAGTTCTCAAATTGTGTAGCATCCAATGCTTTGGTAAAGATATCAGCTAATTGCAGATCTGTAGCAACATGCTCCAATGAAATCACCTTCTCTTCTACAAGATCTCTGATGAAATGATGTCTGATATCAATATGCTTTGTCCTGCTATGTTGAATAGGATTTTTAGATATGTTGATTGCACTTAAGTTATCACAGTACAATGTCATGACATCCTGTGGGACATTGTACTCAGTGAGCATCTGCTTCATCCAAACCAACTGAGAACAACTGCTACCTGCTGCTATGTATTCAGCTTCAGCTGTAGATAAAGATACACAATTCTGTTTCTTACTGAACCAAGAAATCAGATTGTTTCCTAGAAAAAAGCATCCTCCTGAAGTGCTTTTTCTGTCATCAGCACTTCCTGCCCAATCAGCATCACAGAAGCCAGTGAGAATAGGTTTGCAACCATGAAAGTACATTATGCCATAGTCACAAGTACCATTAACATATTTAAGGATTCTCTTGACTTGATTGAGATGACTGACTTTTGGATCAGCTTGATATCTTGCACAAACTCCTACTACAAATGCAATGTCTGGTCTGCTAGCAGTCAAGTATAACAAGCTTCCAATCATGCTTCTATATAAACTATGATCTACACTCTCACCCTTCTCATCTTTAGTCAGCTTTAAATGTGTAGGAGCAGGAGTTCTTTTATGAGAAGCATTTTCCATTCCAAATTTCTTCACTATGTTCTTGGAGTACTTGCTTTGTGAGATGAACATTGAGTCTTCCATTTGCTTAACTTGCAGACCAAGAAAATAGGTTAATTCACCTACTAGACTCATTTCAAATTCAGCTTCCATCTGCTTGACAAAATGTTTGACCATCTTATCAGACATTCCACCAAACACAATGTCATCAACATATATTTGTGCAATCATGACATTACCTTCTTCATCTTTAACAAACAGGGTTTTATCAATCCCACCTTTTCTGTATCCTTGCTTGATAAGAAATGTGGTAAGTCTTTCATACCATGCCCTTGGAGCTTGCTTCAGACCATAAAGTGCTTTCTTGAGTTTGTATACATGATTTGGACAGCTTGGATCAACAAATCCTTTAGGCTGTTCTACATATACCTCCTCATTAAGATAACCATTAAGAAAGGCACTTTTCACATCCATTTGAAATAGCTTGAACTTTAAGATACAAGCAATTCCCAACAGTAGTCTTATTGATTCAAGCCTTGCTACTGGTGCAAAGGTTTCATCAAAGTCTACTCCTTCAATTTGCGTGTATCCTTGAGCCACAAGTCTAGCTTTGTTCTTTGTAACAATTCCTTGTTCATTTGACTTGTTCTTATACACCCATTTTGTACCAATCACATTTATGTCATCAGGTCTAGGTACAAGATTCCACACTTCATTCCTTGTGAATTGACCTAATTCCTCTTGCATAGCACAAATCCAGTATTCATCAGTGAGAGCTTCCTTGACATTTTTAGGTTCTATTTTGGAAACAAAACAAGAACCTGAAATCACTTCTCTTGATCTAGTGCTCACACCTCTGTTGGGATCACCAATTATTAAATCTTTGGGATGATCCTTCTGTATTCTGATGGAGGGAGGTTTGCTTGAATCTTCTGACCTTGTATCATTTTGAGTGAAGTTATATTGATCATTCTTTTCTTCAGCTTCAACCTTGATATCAGCAGATGTTCCAACATCTTCTGGGACATCTGTAGGAGCATCATCAATTATCACATTTATGGACTCCATGATAACATTTGTTCTGTAGTTAAATACTCTATATGCTCTGCTGTTTATAGAGTATCCAAGGAAAATTCCTTCATCACTTTTAGGATCCATTTTTCTCCTTTGCTCCCTATCTGCCAGAATATAGCATTTACTTCCAAATACATGAAAATACTTAACAGTGGGTTTTGTGCCCTTCCAGACTTCATATATTGTGGACAAAGTTCCTTTTCTCAAGGTAACTCTGTTATGGATATAGCAGGCAGTGTTCATGGCTTCAGCCCAGAAATACAGAGGTAGCTTTTTAGCATGTATCATAGCTCTTGCTGATTCTTGAATGGTTCTATTCTTCCTTTCAACAATCCCATTCTGTTGAGGAGTGATAGGTGAAGAATACTCATGATTGATTCCTTCTGAAGAGCAGAAATCTAAGAACTTTTGATTCTCAAATTCTTTTCCATGATCACTCCTTATTCTGATCACACAGCTGGATTTTTCCCTTTGCAATCTTTGACATAATTCTTTGAATACATCAAATACATCTGAATTTTCTTTGATGAAGTTTATCCATGTATATCTTGAAAAATCATCAACCACAACATAGGCATACCTCTTACCACCAAGACTTTCAACCTGCATAGGTCCCATAAGATCCATATGTAGAAGTTCCAAAACTTTGGAAGTTGTCAGATGTTGAAGCTTTGGATGGGACATCTTGGTTTGCTTGCCTATTTGACATTCACCACATATTTTGCCATCATCAATCTTCAGTTTAGGAATACCTCTTACAGCATCCATAGATATGATCTTCTTTATGCCTCTGAAATGAAGATGACCTAGTCTTTGATGCCACAGTTTCACTTCTTCTTCTTTAGCTAGAGAACAGGTTGAAGTGAGACTGAGATTTTGGGATTCCCACATGTAACAGTTGTCTTTAGATCTGGCTCCTTTCATGACAACCTCTTGTTCTTTGTTAGTCACTATACATTCAGATTTGGTAAAGTTTACACTGTACCCTTGATCACATAACTGACTTATACTGATCAGGTTAGCAGTTAAACCTTTAACAAGCAGCACATCATCTAGTCTTGGAACATCTTGACAATCCAAGGTTCCAACTCCCTTGATCTCTCCTTTAGCTCCATCTCCAAAGGTAACATACCTGGATGAATGTGGCTTTAAGTTTACTAGCAAATTCTTCAATCCAGTCATGTGTCTTGAGCATCCACTGTCAAAGTACCAGTCTTCTTTAGCTGATACTTTCAATGATGTATGTGCTATGTATGCAGTACTTTTCTTTGACCAGATGAGTTGAGATTTCTTTTGATGCCTTTGCTCTGAGTGTTGTTCAGCTGATCTCCAAGCTTGATTGTTGATCTTGTTCTTGTGTATGTGGCTTTGATCAGTCTGAATGTCAGCTTTTGGTCTCCAAACTTTCTTGATTACTTCTGTCTTTTGCTTAGGATATTGCTGACTTTTATGCAGCACTTTCTTGGTATTTACTACTTTCTGCTTGGAAGGTTGCTGACACATCTGATTTGGATATCCATGTAGCTTATAACAGTGAGGTTTGATATGCCCAAATCTTCCACAGTGATGACATCTCCATCTTTGATATTTTTTCTTCATTTTGTTCTTTCCAGAATGTTGAGACATCTGTTGGAACATTATGTTTGTCTTTGTGTTCTGATGTTGGAGCATCTGTTGGGACATCTTGTTTGACTGTGTAGTTTTTGAAGTAGTTCTGCTAGAGCTTGCTTCATCTCTGTCATATCCCAGTCCACTTTTGTCCCCTGAATGTTTATTATTGCTGAGAATAACATCCAGTGTGTTTGAGCTGCTGTTCAACATTCTAACAGATTTGGACATATGTTCCAATTTAGAGTTGAGAAGGCTTACTTCACTTTTTAAGGTTTCAATGATCTCCTGATCATTTGCTTTGTCATCTTCTAAAGTCTCATTCTGCTTCTTTAGCTTTATAACATCACTGCATATTTCAGAGCTTCTTTTGTATAGATCTTTGAATGCTTGCTCAAGTTCTTCATAAGTAAGTTCTCCACAACTGGAATCACTATCATATTCACACAGTCCAGCTAGAGCAGTAATATGCTTAGCTGATTCTTCTTCTGACTCTCCTGAGTCTTCATCAGACCAGGTCACAGAGAGTCCTTTCTTTTGCCTCTTTAAGTAGGTAGGACATTCAAACTTGATGTGTCCATATCCTTCACATTCATGGCATTTGACTCCTTTATCTTGACTGGTCTTTTCAGCAAACTTTGACTTTCTGTTAGCATCATATGGTCTCCTGTTCTCAGAGTTTGTGTTTCTTCCACTGGATTTGAATTGGCCTTCCATTCCTCTGAGAATCTGTTTGAATTGTCTTCCAAGCAAGGCAAGGTTTTCTGATAAGCTTTTGTCATTTGCTGATTCATCATCTTCTTCTTCATCTGTATTTGACACCAAGGCTATGCTTTTGTTCTTTTTAGCATGTGTGTCATTCATTCCCATTTCAAAAGTTTGAAGGGAACCAATTAGTTCTTCAGCTTTCATGGAGCATATGTCTTGTGCTTCTTCTATTGCTGTGACTTTCATGTCAAATCTTTTTGGCAAAGATCTGAGAATCTTCCTTACAAGCTTTTCATCAGTCATCTTTTCTCCCAAGGCTCCAGAAGTATTGGCTATATCCAAGATGTTCAAGTAGAACTCATGAATTGATTCATCTTCCTTCATTCTTAAGTTCTCAAACTTGGTGGTGAGAAGTTGAAGTCTTGACATTTTTACTTTTGATGTTCCTTCATGAGTTGTCTTGAGGGTATCCCACACATCTTTGGCCAGCTCACAATGATGCACTAGTCTGAAAATATTTCTATCAATGCCATTGAATAAAGCATTTAGGGCTTTTGAGTTGCCTAGTTCTGAATCTTCTTCCTCTTTACTCCATTCTTCTTCAGGTTTCAGAACTATTGATCCATCTTTGGTGTCTTGAACAGGATGTTTCCATCCAACATTTACTGCTCTCCATGCCCTGTTGTCAAGAGACTTTAGGAATGCAATCATTCTTGGCTTCCAGTAGTCATAATTAGAACCATCCAGTATAGGTGGTCTATTTACTGACCCTATATCTCTGTCCATGTTACAGAATTTGTTTTCCCTAGATCTCACCCAGTATAAACAGGCAGGGTGCCTGCTCTGATGCCAATTGAAATTCTGTGATCAGGTATGAGATGTCCTAAGAGATGTCCCAACACTTAATAGGACATTTGACAAATTTAACCAAAACTTAAACAGCAAGAAAAGTAAACAACACAGAAGTTTGTTAACCCAGTTCAGTGTATAACCACACCTACATCTGGAGGCTACCAAGCCAGGAGGAAATCCACTATTAGTAATATTAATTCTAGACTTAAACCACCCTGTTTAATCTATCACTTAATACTTACCCAATGCAATTTCTACCTAAGACTCACTTAGATAAGAGTACCCTACTCACTCCCCCTCAATCACCCAGTGATCAAGTTTACAAGTTTACAAAAGTTGAAGACATCCTTCAAACAATAACAGCTTGATCTTACTTCACAGTTTCAATCAAGTCACAAATGCACTTTTGCTTAAAAGCTCATAAAGTGGTACATAAAAACAACCTGCTATTTAAAACACTAGACACCCTATTTGGTCTTCTGAAATTCGTACTCAATTCTATGAGTTTCTGTTGTTTAAATAGGTATCTAAATTTTGGGCTTTCTGTAGAATGATCCAGCCCTAATGTGCAGCAACTGTCACCTTGAATTTAGGGTTTGTTACCTCCTATATTCTAGGTGCATTAGGTCTTCTGTTTTTAATCTGAATCTTCAATTTAAAACTCCCTACAGATGCGCCTTGTTCTGTTTTTATCCAGCATTAATTAATTCCAGATAGTTCTCCTTAAATATCTCTGATCTGTTAATCAATAATTAATTCTGGTAGCAGGTCTGAGATGTCTCAACATCTGTTGGGACATCCTGACAAAACTGAACTTAGTCATTTACACAATGTCCCAACATCTGATGAGACATCCTCAAATAAGTTCACATACTCTGTTTGCTAATGTCCTAACATCTGATAGGACATTCTGAACTGAATTTAACATTTCTTGTTTGGTCAAAAATTCTGCCAATTCTTAAACATCTACACGATCTTTGCCTTTTTAGTCGCCCGGATGTACCAATCCTCATTGTTCGCGCTCTTCCGGCAAACCCTGTTGAAATCCTCCTTCAAGTGAACCACCGTTCCGTAAGTTTGATCCAGACACCCTTTAACATTATTTTTCTTTCGCTCTTCTTCGTTGGCTTTTTCTTGGATTGCTTCGGCTTGAACAGTTTTTCGAGCCAAGTCATACCTCAATTCATTCCTTTCATGGGTGACCCGATGCAGTTTGGAACTGAGCTCTTCGTTTTCCTTCCCAAGATTGGCTACCTTCATTCGGAGTTCCTCTACTTCTTCAAGGGATATTGGTTCATGCACAGGAGGCTTGGGGAGTGCTTCTCCAGAAAAGGGTAGTTTGACGACTTGGACTCTTTCAAGAACCCACTGGCGGTAGGGCATCCTGACCACTCCATCTCTTTTTCTTAGCTCGGAGCCTTTGGTATGAACTTTTTCCCAAGAACGGCATATCCTGAAGAGTAATGCTGGATCATTCACACCTCTATCGTGAAGTATCATTTCTTCCAATTCGGCGTCTTCCGGTTTTCCTAGCATAGGGTATTCGTGCTGCCGTATAGTCAAAATGGGATTATAACTAATGCACCCTTTTGATCCCATCAGTGGCACGTTTCTGAAATTTCCACAGCTCATAATAATCCGGTCAACATCCAACTTGTTGGGATACCACGCAATGTCTCTTTCGGTGAGGGAAGCTAACATCTGGGACCATTCCCCACTTGTCATCTTGGGAATTAGAGCATTGCGTTTGAAAACGTGAGATGTGAGCCATTTATACAGCAATGGGAGGCAAAAAGTCAAAACAGCACCCTTCTTCTCGTGACGGAGGTGGAGGTTATAAAACACGTCTGCCAACAACGGATATACTGGGCTTTGCCCTTCTTTCCAAACCGCCCAGAATATATTAATCGCCGCCGTATCAATGTAATCCTCAAAAGTTGGAAATAAAACCAGCCCGTAAACGAGGAGAGCTAAAATGTTGACTAAAGCAGCCCATTTACGTTCCTTTATCAATTTCTTGCTTTCCTGCTCTAAAAATAGCCTATGGAAACCCCAAAACTCCCTCTTTTGCTTCCAGTTAGCTTTAGCTGTGGGAATGGAGATCTGAAGAGCTTCCGCTAATACCTCCACCTCTAGATCCCGACTGACAAGGGTGTAAGGTGCCTTTCCCTTCATAGAAAATCCCAAGAACCCTTCAAATTCTCCCAGAGACGGCGTTAACTGAAAGTCCTGAAACAAGAAGCTTCGCATCGGTGGATCATAGAATTGGGCCAAAGCTGTGAGACCCGGGATTTGTACGTCGACTTCTAGAAGATGCAGTACTTGGCCGAACCTTACTTCAATAGCCCTCTTGTAGGAGGCGGGCATTTTTTCTAAGCAGTCTTTAAGAACAGCAGTATTTGGCGAGAAAGCTTTTAGTTGTAGAGTCTTCCTTTTCCCTGAACTCTGACTGTTTTGAATGTGAAACAACAAATAGATGTGTTTTCCTGAAATAACAAGATGTGTAGGTTATGATGCGTATGCTACATGATTATGAATGCACAAAGCTGGATCCGGGATAACAATGGGTGCTTGGAACTCTAAAATGTAGGCTCTAGAGAGTCGGTCTATATCTTTCTACCCACAATGCCCACTCACAAGGTAGTTTCTATGGTGATGGTATAGGGATACTCAAGGTCACGGACGTTTATCGTACTAACGTCCCGCCGCAGGCTAGCTGCATTGTGACGATAATAACGATAAGGTCTACCTTGAGTGGAGTTCTCATGCTAGGCGTGCAAGGAGCGAGTCCTTGGAGCCTAACATTACATAACTACCAAAATTGAAACAGGTCCTAGGGGGGGTCCCAGAATCACAGCCCTTTCATGAATCAGGTCCCGCGACAGGCTAGCTGCGTTGTGACAAGATCTATGAAAAGTCTAACTATCTGGGGGAGCTTTCATGTTAGGCGTGCAAGGAGCGAGTCCTTGGAGACTAACACTAATAACATCCAATTCTAACTTAGGTGTTTCCTCTTCTTTTTCGAAACTCAAGTACAAGATTCAAATACACATTCACCCGTGACATAATCCCGAGATCCAACAGACAGATATAATGAGCAAATAATAAAGAAGGAAACAGCAGATAAAATATCAATAACAAATAAAGAAGACAAATCAAACAAGTCATCAAACAAACGCAGACTATCCTAAGCTAGGCTCGACTCTCTTATGCACAAGGCAAACATCCCCAGCAGAGTCGCCAGCTGTCGCACCTCGAAAAATACGATCCTAAAACAAACAACAGAGTCGCCACCTAATTCTATTTATTCTACGAGAGAAAAGGAAGATATAGACACAACCTAAATAAAGGATAAGAATGGTCAACGAAACCACTAATCTAAGTTCGGGAGTCAGTTACGCAAGGGGAAGGTATTAGGCACCCCTCACGTCCGTTGTACTCAACGGGAACCTCTTAGTCTAGTTTGCGCTTAAAATGTTAACTTGTATAATTGTCTTCTTTTAATGATTAAATATCGATATTTGTTTATTATTTGCAATAGGGAAAGGTTAAAGTTTTTTATTATTGTGATGGAGAGATAGTTAATTTTTGTTTATTGTGCTCGCGAAGGATTAAAATCCCCGTGCCTACGTATTCCCCTGTGCAATGGGAAAGTCAGAGCTTCGTAGTTCGGGCTACTATGGTTTGTGATTTTTGTTGAACAGTTATTTAAAACGCATTCTACTGATGAGCATTGGCTTATACTCGCGGTGGAGGCTGAAGCGCTAGCTTGTTCGAGAGATAGAATGATTTAAACAATGTTCATTTTAAAAGAAAAGTGTTTGACTTTGTTAAAGGTTTTTTAAAACGAGAGGGCGAATGAACCACGCGTGGGGCTAGCCCATGTTGCGGTTGCATTCAAGAACGTGCGGAATGCGAGACTCCGGAGTTCAGTTACTCGCTAATTAATTATGAAAATGCTTTGAATTGGTTGGTATGTTTTAATTTGAGATTTGAATATTTGATATACGAATGGTGATTGAACCAACGCGTGGGGCTAGCCCATTTGCGGTTCAATCCAGAACGTGCGGAATGCTAGACTCCAGAGTTCCTTTTTCGTATGTTAATTAAGATGCGCGACAACGTGCAGATGGCGATCACAAGACCGACTTACGTGTGTGCAGTGTAGGCGCAAATAATTAAAGGTGTTTACTTGGTGTTGGACCAAGAAAATTGTTTTATTATTTTAAAACATAACGCTCAAGCTCATACAAATTGCGTATCATCGCCAAATAGATAGTAATCAAGGAAATAAACATGCATTATGTTAATGAGTTTGAACAAATATATCTAACTTACTAAACTACATAGAATGAAGTCCTAAAATTAGCTAAAAGAAAAATTTAATTAATCTTATGAAAATATTAAATGAGATAACTAAATAATAAAACTAATGTAAGAATGTTTTTTATTATATTTTTTGTTAGAATACTTAGTAAAATAAAAAAAAACAATGAAACAAAAATATGAAAATAAAGAAATGAGATTCTAGAAGAGATAAGTGAAAAGAAAAAAAACTAAAGTGGGCTCAGCAAGGAAAACAGGGGTGCGCTTATAAACAGGGTGGCCCAGCTGGCCAAATGGGGGAAAAATCGACCG
This sequence comes from Lathyrus aphaca, assembly GCA_963966055.1. NCBI lineage: Eukaryota > Viridiplantae > Streptophyta > Magnoliopsida > Fabales > Fabaceae > Lathyrus > Lathyrus aphaca. The sequence goes on from OZ014525.1 coordinate 17,663,912, forward strand.
GGTCGGGTCTGACCCGGTTCGGTTGGTTCAATGGCTTAGAGGAACTAGGGTTCACTTCTTTCTCTTCACATCCGTTTCTCCTCATTGCTCATCTCTCGTCAGAACCTCTCTTTCCTACTCAAACTCAGCTCCTCTCAAATCCTTTTTCGTAACTCCCTCTCGCTCTCGCTCGTCTCCCTCAATCGCGTCTCTTGATCACCCACCCTCTCAGTCTCTTCTCCAAGTCTCGAAATCTCCGTCACAAACTCTCATCTTCAGCTAACCATGAATACACAAACCAAACTCAATCGGAACAAACCCAAATCACGCTATAAATTCCTCAACCATACGAATACTCACATGAAATTCAAAGCATTGTCTTTCTCAAACTCATTACGAAATTAATTTCAACAAACAAAAAAATCATATGCACAAATCAACAACAAATCCCAAATTGAAACCCTAAAGTGAAATGATCTTCTAGTGTACGATAAAACATTCAATCAAGCAGCATAAAAAAACATGGAAACCACAACAAGGATTCGGCCGATGCGAAATCAACAAAAGAGAACTGCCGGAGCTTCTCAACTCCGGCGAGATTTTGGTGATTGTGAAATACCTCAGGTAAGCTTGAACCTTTCAATCTATGTTTGATTCTTTACGTCTCATAGTTTCCTCTTTGCTAAATGTTTCCGTTACTCCTTTTTGTAATTGTTGGTTCTTCTGCAGGTTATGAATTGTTGGCGAGGATGAAGGCGGAGGGTGGTGGTTCGAATAGGTTGAAGGTGACGGTGGTGTTGAGGAATGGTGAGGAAAGGCCGGTGTGTTGTGGTTGATTTTTATTCTGTTTTGGAGTTTTTTCTTTGAGTGGTTTGATGTTGTTGAGGGATTGAGTGAGGGTTTGCTTTGTGGTTTTGTGGTTCTGAGGATTCAGTGTTGATGGAAATGGGAGCTGGGTTTGTCGAAGGGTTGAAGAGTTGTTTTGAAGTTTGTGGCGATGGAGGGCAGTTTTGTTTGTGGTTCCCTTTTGCAGAGAGAATGGGAATCCCTTCAAAGTTTTTTTTCGAGAGGGCCTGGTTCTTTTTTGAAATTGCTTTTTTGATGTTGCCTCCGTCTTTTTTTTTTTGTTGTTGATGCCCTCTTCCTTTATATCAATACCTTCTGTTTCAATCTGATTGTTTTTTCACAAAAGCATTGATCTGATGTTTGCTTTTCTCAATTGTTGTCCTTCTGGTGCAGGTTTTGTCCCACTTGGAGCAATAGCTTTTCGTGTTTGGCAAAAGTGATAGTGATAGGGTTGACAATGGCTGTACTTGCAGCCGTTTTGACTTTAGCCATAGCAGGTCTGCTTCTTTACCATTCTGACTTGTCCTTTCCTTGTTTGAAATGAAACACAATAGTTAGATTTTGACTGAATTGGATTTTCCTGCAGGTTATGCAAACTGGTGTGGCAGTTCTTTTCTGTTTGTAGGTTCTAAACCATGATATTTGACTAAAAAAATAGTGGCGGATTGGTCGTCAGAAAAATAAGGAGAGACGACTCGTAGAGATATCGCAAGTTCAGACGCATTGACAAGCCATGCCTCTTTCATACTTCAAAGGTGATCAAACTTGAATCCATCATTTTTCTGCCTTTGCCATTTCCATTCTTTGTCCGTTGCGAAACTTGATTAATCACTCTCTGATTTGGTTAGCGGAAACGTTCCCATTTGGAGTTGTTGCTCGTTCAACCATATTCCTGTTGTCATGTGAACTCTCATATGTTCATATATTTTTTTGCAGTCACAAGGTTTCCAGGGTGCATCCAACATGCTCACAGGTTTACGGCGTTCAAGCCTTTACTGAATAAGGCTGCATTATGGATGCTGGGCCTCTTCTAGATTTCAGTTTTACCACTTATAAATGTATTATTATAGTTTCTTGGTTAATTGTAAGCATTGATGTTGTACACTTCACCATAATTTAACATTGGATGGAAAAGTTGTCTGGAAATTGTTTTGTAATAATACACATTGCCTTCTTTTTTTTATCATCACTATTATAGTCAAAGGAGTGGCATTCTGCGGGTAACTACTGGACTCCTCACAGGGAAATTGATCCCAATTGAGATTTAAACCTAAAAAGTCTGAAATATTTATCTCATTGGTACCATATTGAATCCCACATTGATCATCAAATTCACTGTTTGCTTGATAATCAAATTCAGGTGGCATATGTGTCAAAACTGGCAAGAATAACCTCTCGTCTAATAACAAACCATCTTTCGGGTTATAATATATATGTCAAAGCTCAATGTTTGATCTTCCTTTGCAGCTAGTTTTTCAATATGGAACTTGAGAGTAAATATTAGAATTACACTTGAAGTTATCAGTTGGAAAAGAATTGAAGTAAAAAAAATTGGGATTGAAATGACTCGGAATTTTGGAAATAAAATGAGAGAAAGAAAGGAAAAGAAAAGAGAAAATGAGTTGAATTGGATTAGAGGCAATGACCTTTGAAATAAACTAAAACAAACAATAATAAAAAAAAGGGAAGCGAACTTAGAGATGAGAATGTGAATAGAAATTTAGATAAGACGCGAAACTTGGAATTTGCTTAGAAGTTGACTTGCACTTTAAGATCCAGACGTGACTAGGAAATTTGGTAATGACTCGGCCTTTTGAAATCAAAACTTGAAAAAGATTTGAAACTAAAACTAAATTTTAAACAGGTACCAGGAGAACGAGGTCCGTAATTCAAAATTTAAAAATTCCAAAATCCATGACTTAAAATACCAATTCCCGACTCCAGACTTCAAAGCATCAAACTCTACATTTCTTGAACCAACCGAAGATAGATCTCTAGTATTGTTACACAAAAAAGATATTTCTCACCACTCTTGCAAAACTTCCAAATATCCGGTACACGCTTTGTATGCTGATGATGAGATGAAAGATGTGCAAAATTTTCTGGTCAAAATTTAGGGTATGACAGGTGTATAAATACTAGTTGAAACTGCCTTAGACATCACCAAACTATTGCATTGAGGGTGTAAAATTCATTATAAACATCTTTGTAAATTTCAAAAATGTTAATAGCAATGAGGTAAGGGTTGTTATGTTCAATCTTAAACTAAATGCCTCAAGTATTCACATTGATGTATAAGGTTAGTTAAGTTATCTATTACCATGCATTCGGTACTCTTTCTATGTATTGAAAATAATTTGTTCTAAGTTTTATCAAACCAAACCAAATACTTGTGAAACCTAACCCACATTCTACTAATGCATTCAAACATCAAGAAAATCATTCCTTATTGTGAAAATATGAGTTACTCACCTTATTGAATGAGTAAGCTGGTTGTAGAAGGCAATCCTTGTCACATTCCATGTATGTCAATAAGAGCTCAAATTTCAAATAGTGAAACAATATGTATCAGATAGAAGACCACTGAAAATTGAATTCATGGTCAGATGGTTTTATGTGATTTAAAAAAAAAAGGGTCAATGTGTCAAGGAATAATTTGTTTTAATAGCGTTGTAGTCCATGTAGTTTTGGTGCATAAAGTGATTACATAAAACGAAGGTATGGTTTTGGTACATAAACATATTTTAGTTAGGGTTAGATATATTCGTGGTCCTCCTGAATATCTCAATTTCGTTTTTAATCCCTCAAAATATTTTCTTCAAAGAATTGTCCTCCTAAAATTTTCCATCCATATTTTTGGTCCCTAATACTAAAACCGCCACTAATTTAGTCGCTAAGTAATAAATCATCGCTAAAACTGTCGTTAAATATTGTCACTAAGTTGTAAAAATCGTCGCTAATATGCAAGATGGATCAAAAGTGTGGATGAAAAATTACAGGAGGATCATTCTTTGAAGGCAATATTTTGAGGGATTAAAATATAAAATTGAGATAATTAGTAGGACCACAAACATATTTAATCCTTTTAGTTAATTGTTTATTTAGTTACTTTTGTTGTTTCCCAATTACTATTTAACTAATAAAATAGGATTGAAACTAACATATCTAGTATGATTTGAATATTACATATAGGACAATAGTTAAAACTAATGATTTAATATCCCGCTAAGAAGCTATTTTTTTAATGTCATGTTTTACCGTGGAGATGCATTAATGGTGAGATTTCAAAATCAAAGGTTGTCCACTTCAAACTTAATTATTTATCATTAACAAAATAGCCATGTTCATATCATAGTATAGTCTAAATGGTTACTAAAGTTGTCAGAATTGTAAACATGGCAAGCTTGGTATTGATAAATGTTGGTCTTCAGCAAGTGAGATCACTATTTTCGTGCAACATCATACGATAGAAAATTAAAGTTTCAATTAGTATGCAGTGGTAATTTAATGTTGAGTTGACTACTTGATGAAACTATCCCCCAAAAGAAGGAAGATTACTAGATGCTTTATTGATCATAGAGTGTACATGTTATATAACAATATTAATAATATGCACAAAAACCAAACATAAAGTACATCAATGTGTTTTGTGACAAACAAACTCAAAATTGACATCCATATCAAAAAAATGTGCAATTGGTCAAAAAATTATGAATTATTAATATATGTGAAATTACAATGCTAGTTGAAACATGAAGTCATAATGAAAATAAATGAAGATCACAGTTGAAACAACCACCACAAACTATTTGGATGCTTGTTACTTATTTGATATTGGTTTTTGTTCTAACAGTTTACATTGGTTATGGACCAACAAGATAGTTCTTAGTTGGTTTAGGAAAATTGTCAAAACATTCCAATGTTGAAATTTGCATGAGGGCATAATCTGTAATAATCATTGATATTTGCATACCAATTGTTGCATAACAAATGTGTTTGGAGCATAATACATAATACATAAGCCATTGCTTAACAAAATACATAAGATTGATCTTAACAAAAGTAATTGTCATAGTTGAGCGGAATTATGGAATTACACAAAATATCTTAACAAAAGATATCAATCTAACAAAAACTGAGGCATGCACTACATAATCACTCCTTCTTGAGGTGTTTCACCCTGGTTGTTGAATGAATTGGAGTTAATACTTCCTCTTGCAAAAGCTCATTAATAGAAGTTGGAACAACACCCCTCTTAGCAGGGGTGTTTCTAGAGTAAGTGGATGGTCTGCAAGTTTGGTTGGCTAAATTTTATGGGTGTGTAGTGAAATGTTGCTCAGACAATTGGGTTGGCTAGACAATATCAAAATAATTGGTCATTACGTAATGTTATAAGAACACAAAAGTAAATTGAAACTTTTACAGTATGTTAAGAAAGAATGCATACAATAGGTTCATGTTGAACGTCCATAGCAACCTCTGTGTCAGTTTCTAACAATGTCGACTTTGATGTATGCTGCCAAAACATAAGACCGCCAATTAGAAAGCACAAACTCGGTCCGAACATAGAAAATGTTTAACTTTGAAATGAAAAATGTTAAACTTTGTACCTCATATGTTTTAAGAACTTCAGACAATCATTTGTAAATACCATGATCATTTAGTATTGTCACAATTGATATTTGATTCTAAATGCCAATTCTTGATCAAAAAGTTCATCAAGGTGTATGGGATAAATTTTTGGGTTATCCTCTCCAACCTAGATCAATAATCAGACCAGTCATAAAATGTATGTAAATAAAACCTTAAATTTGAAAAGGAAACACATCACATGAATAATGTATTTACCTCCTTCATGATTCCTCCTTCATGATTTGTCTCAATTCCCTAACAGTCATATTAACGTATGGAATAACATCTTTATCTAAAAACATAAAGTATCCAATATGATTATCAAACTCCGCCTCTACTTTGATTTTGTATCTATAACATGAAAATAATAACATGCCATGTAACTATATAGAAATCTCACTTTGTCACAGGTTCAACATATTTGACTCCACAAGCACATACAAATTTGGTACCAAGGGACTTATTTGATGTCTTACATCTGGGGAAAGCCTAAAAATATCATCCATTCTTTGAGGCCTTAAATCTCTTGGTAATGTCAATGGTTGTGGCAAAATAATCCTAGTTTGACATCACAACTTATTAGTAGACATATCATGAAAAAGAATCTGGTTATCATGGAAATTAAAAAACATACCATACCCAATTCACAAATGTGATGAGTACTCTTAACTTCATTCGAGTTTATCTAGCTTTTATTGTCAGACTGCACAAAAGATTCTAAAGTTTGGGTTATATAATGAGTTGGTGCAACAATTGATTGTGCGGATCCTAGCCTGCAAAAAAGTGGTAGACACAAAGATACGGAGTCAAATTTAATTTTCACGAGTTCTGCTAAAGTAAAAACATCATACAAATTGTCAAACATATTCATATACTTTGATTTTAAATCATGAACTTGGGGATGCTTCAAGTTAATGTGAAGTCTTGATCCATTCCATGCATTTGATAGGCTAGGAAATCCTGAGACTGCTTGATAAAATAAGTAACAAATTTTAGTGATATAATTGAACCACATTTTGTCAATTCTTATACTATGAATGCAAAATAATTGAACCACATAATATGCTGCAACTAATAGTGAAAAATGTAGTTCTAAAATCAATAGAATTAGAATGGAAAGTATATGATTGAGGCTACATTGCACGACTATTGTTTGTTATACAATTGGGTGTTATAATCAAAACTAAATGAATAGAAGTTAGACTAACAACATATGGAGCAACTATCAAATGGACATGCTACTAAATATTATACTACTATCATTTCAAATTGAGAAATTAGAATGCAGTAAAGTTGTTCTTCAGATTTCAACAAAATTCAATGACAAAATAAGTAACAGATTTTAGTGATCTAATTGAACCACATTTTTCATTTCTTATAATATGAATGCAAAATAATTAAACCTCATAATATGTTGCAACTAATAGTGAACCACATAATATACTCAACCAATTCACATAATATGTTGCAACCATTTTGTTTTTTTGTCATTTCTTATAATGATCTAATTCTACCACATTTTGTCATTTCTAATTGAACCACAACTACTGTTTGTGATAAAATTGAGTGCTATGATCAAATGGACATGATGCTCAATATAATAATATCATATCAACAGAATGGCATTAGCATGCAATAAAATTATTCTTCATAATTCAACAAAATTCATTAATATTTGTAACATTGATTTTGCTTGCGCCACACATGTGTTAAGATAATGAGCGTTAGAACGAGAGACTTGTTAGATGTATTATAGCTCATGAACTATTTACCGTAATCATCCCATAACGCAACCTCAATAATATTTCCAACTTCATCTTGCAGAGTGATGTTGGCGCATGATTTCTTACCACTATCGACCATTTGCATCTTCACCACATCTTGTAAAACTCCTATGACACATAACATATGTGAATGAGAAAATGTCACAATGTGTTCATGTGTATGATATGTAGTTAGATCGATATACGTTTACTGTAACAAGTAGAAATAAACACCATATGTACGATAAAAACACATATCACCATATAAGAGACCGATGATGAAATTTCCAATGAGAAAGCCGACAATCAACTTAAACTTGAATTGGTGTGGCAATATTTCAGGTTACGCCACTTTTTAAACAGTCGTTCCTCCATTGAATACAAATTTCAACTTGTTGGAAAAAATTTGAAAGTTCCATCATTAATCATTGGCTCTCCATTGTAAAGGCAATATCTCACATGTTCAATTAGTTGCTCAGACCAATCTTTAAACTCACGGTTCCGAGTTGTCACGTAGATTTGATCACCCTACAACGTGTCTATAAAGTTAACAACATGAATACTACATATTTACAAACAGAGCAACAAACAATTACCTTTCAAAATATTGAATGACCATTTCGAAATGACGCAAACCACTTTTCTCCTTCACAATACAAAGATCAACAACTCTAATGAATTTTTTCCACACCTGATTGCCTTTCACAAGGTCCTAGATGAGTATTGGTGGTCTTGACATTGTTGCTTAGAAATATAACACAACAAATACTTTGAAACATAGTAAGTTTTCAAAGAAAAAACAAACACAACACATATTCAAAGAAAAAAAACAAAACACATGAAATCATTCCTCTTTTAACAAAAAAATTACAACTTTTTCTCATATTTATACCAAACACAACACATAATTAACAACATAGAAAGTTTTTAGAAATATGTCTTGACAAAAATAAGTCACATTTAATGAAAGCTTACAAATTTCTCATGTCGACGAACTTGTAACACAACAAATACATAGAAACATAGTAAGTTTTCAAAGAAAAAACAAACACAACAATAAGCTTTCATAGAAAATCACGTTTATACCAAACACAACACATAAATAACAAAAATAAACATAAAGAAAAAACATGTAATGTTTTCAAAAAGCATGAAAATCAGTTATCTGTTAACAAAACGCTTACAACTTTTTTCTCATAGAAAGTTTTCAAAGTAGTGCTTGAAAAGTTAATGATGAAGAGTTAATGACAAATTGCATAACAAAACCGCAACATTGGATTGACAAATCGTAGAACACGAATCCATTTTTCTTCTCAGTGACATTACAACAACATATGATGAAGAGTTAATGAAAAAAACATACCAAATAAATCATAACATGTTTTGTGTGGGTAATAGGTGATAGAGTCAATGTGCAAGCCTTAAAACTTTGTGTTCTCAGTGAAAGACCGGTGATGAATAGCTCGAAATGAATGTACTAAGGAGTGCTTGAGAGAAAAGTGGGGGGGGGGGGGAGAAAAGGAGTAGAAAGTGATAAGAATATATGGAAATATGCGTACTTCTAAGTTTACAATTGTGTGAAAATGTTTATGCGTGAAGGAGGGAAAAAAATTGATGCATCAAATAAATGACTGACATTTTGGCAAGAGAAGAGAGTCATGGGTCAGATTTAACTATCCATTTAGTTGATTATTTTTTTTATCCCTTTATTAGTGTAACATTTTTTAATGGAAACTAGTAAAATTATTTGATAGGTATAAAATAAATTGAAATGTACTGTAAATTGGGAACACTATAAAATGTATTTATATATGTATCTAAATTTAAAAATTAGCTATTAATTTTAAAATGAACAATAATTATATAAATTCAATTGTATTAAAATACAAATAGAAAAAATGACCCGTGAGATGAAAAAAAAATTGATAATAATGATTTTATCTTTCAAATTAAAATATTTATTGATTAAAATAAAATATGTATTGTGATTATAGTGATCCGTGAAATAGAAATAAGATTTGATACAATATAAAATATATTTATATACATATGTAATTTGAAATGAGCTATTTAATTGTAAATTGAAAAATAATTATACAATTTCAATTGTATTAAATAATCATGCAAAAAGAAAATAAACGACTCGTAAGACGAAGACAACAAAAAAATTTTTGATGCAATAATGACCCGTGAAATAAAAAAATTTATTTCATGCAATGTAAAATGTATTTAGATACAAATACAAAATTTAAAATGATATACTTAATTGTAAAATAAAAAATAATAATATAAATTAAGTTGTATTAATAATTATATAAAAAGAGAAAAATGAATTATGAGATGGAGAAATAAATAAAAAAATAATATTTAAAAATAAAAAATTTGTCTATCAAATTAAGATAAATATTTATTAAAATAAAATATATATTATGTTGATAGTGACCCGTGAGATAAATATATTTTTAATTTTATTAAAATTAAAAAATAGGTTATTAGTATTTTTAGTGATAATAAATAAATAGAGAAAATAAAAATGAAAATGAAAAAGTGCGGGAAAAATATGAGAAAAATTTGAAATTTAAATGAAGAGAGATAATGAGTGTATATAATATTTGAATGAAGATTTGAAATTTGAAATTTGAAATTTAAATGAAAAGAGAGAGAATAGGTGTATGACATGTGTCATACATAGAGAGATTTAAGGATGTTTTAATTGTAACATTTGTTAATTACTATTTTGTCCATAATGTAGTGTAAAAATATTTTGGTAAAAGGGCATAATGGGCAAATCATGCAATCTACTTTTGATATGTAGATAGTAGAAGACAATTTTGTAAATTAATGCAATTAGTTTTTGAAGTGTTGGTAGTAGATATCCATTTCGAAATGATGCAACCCATTTTTCTCTTTCACAATCCAAAGATCAACAACTCTAATGAACATTTTCCACACCTGATTGCCTTTCACAGGGTCCTTGATGAGTATTGATGGTCTTGACACTGTTGCTTAGAAATATAACACAACAAATACTTTGAAACACAAGTTTTCAAAGAAAAAACAAACACAACACATATTCAAAGAAAAAAACAAAACACATGAAAATCATTCCCCTGTAAACAAAAAAATTACAACTTTTTTCTCATATTTATACCAAACACAACACATAAATAACAACATCGAAAGTTTTTAGAAATATGTCTTGACAAAAATAAGTCACATTCAATGAAAGCTTACATCTTTCCTTTGTCGACAAACTTGTAACACAACAAATACATAGAAACATAGTAAGCAACAATAAGCTTTCATAGAAACATATTTATACCAAACATAACACATTATAGCTCATTTTTTCTGGTCTTTAGTCACTATCGTATTTTTACTACTTTCTGATTTCTTATTTTTTCCAGGTGAAACTGATTATGGAAGGGAAAAGATATCTTAAATTCACTTGCTTTGCATACTGTTATTTAACATATGTCCACATGGTTTTGAGTTATTCCTTAGCTTATTTCACATTTGGTTTAATGCAAAATTTATTCTTTTTGATATTGATGGTGGTTTCTATGATATGAGTCTAGGTATGAGATGAGTGATGATTGATAGAGTGACGTTGATGTATTTGTGTTTCTGTATTATCATAATTTTCTGATATTTTTCTTAGGTTTAGAAACCTAATTGTTGTTTTTTGTTTGGTGTGCTAGCAAAGATCTTACAACCTTTTACCTACGTACCCAAAAAGAGAATTGAGGGATCAAAGCATCGTAGTTCCTCATAAAAGGCTAGACGTAAAGTTAAAATTAAACGTAAAAACCATATACCTGACTCAGCCATAGACGTAAAGCTACATGCTCACTGTACTCTGTAAGCATAGACGCGTCTATCAACCCTCCAAGAAATCCTGGCTCAGTGTGTACCGATGGCTTTGTCGAAGGAACCGTGACATCGGTCTCCTCAGCCCTCAAGTACCCTTAACTTCCAGTACCATCTCCTTAACCCCACCAGTCTCCTCAATCCCTCAAGGAACATGAACATCTCTACCAGCAGCCTCCTCAGGAGCATCTCCATCAATAGTCTCATAAGGAGCATCTTCAATAATAGTCTCCACTAGCAGAATGAATGGGTCAACTACGGGGACGCCCTCATGTATGACCTGGGATGCAGAGCGACCTCCACGTCGTTGAACGATACGAGGTTCCTGAAAACGCCTCAGCTCCGCCTGCTCTGCCAACCGCTTCCGGTGTGAACCGGTTGGGACCACCCGTCCAGTCCGTACACGACCTACCACCTTCAAGTAGATCAAACGTCCTACCAACAATAGTACCGTCACGACCTTTGAATTTCACTGTAAACAAGAAAAAAATAATAAAATAAGGAATCAAAAAAGTTTTAACTACTAGAAATTTAAAATTACCGGTAATATCAAAAAATTAATTACCGAGAATTTGAAATCCCCGGAATAAAACAATTTTTTTGATATTCTCGGTAATTTTAAATTCCTGGAACCAATAAAATATATTCTAAAATAATCAGGAATTTCAAAAGTTCTCTACCATAAATTTTGGAATTCCCAATAAAAATTACGGTAATTACAAAATCTCCGGTAATATCTCCCGGTAATTACGTAATAATCGAAAAAACTTACTTGTCAATTGAAAATCTCCCGTAATTTTGTCAAATTTCAGGTATCACCTTAATATTTGAAAAATCCATCAATTAACCGATAATTATAAAAATGAAATAATATTTTATCTAAAGATTAAAAATATCTTTTCAATATATTTGGGGTGCCAAATAGGAATAGAGGATAACAAAAAAGATTTCTCTTTTTCTTAATTTTAGGCCCAATTATTTTATGCATGCTATTTAGGCCCATTAGTTTTACTATTAAAGTACCAATTTTATCATATCTCATGCTCTTGATTGAAGGAGCACCTCTACATCCTTACTTTTAGGTTTCATCGCATATGCCTGGTTCCTTCTTGATTTGCGGTGAGTCCCTTTTCCTTTCTTCTTGTTTCGCTTGCATCTCCTGCTTTCTTTATTGCAACACTTTTATATTATTTTTTCAATTCTCTCCATTTTCTATTCTTTATTTTGCTGGGTTAGGTTTATAAATATTGAAGAATCTAAACCAAATGCAAAAAAAATAATCTTAACTGTAATTCTATTTATTTCTATTTGATATGATTTGGATCTCAATGATTTATTGCTCATATTTATTTATTGTTTGGATTTGTAAATAATGAATTCAAAAAATTGAAATTGGATGGAACTTATTTCATTAAATCCTCCAATTTGTTATTCTATTCAATCCAAATCCTAATATATAAAATTAGGATGGAAATAGAGAAGGTTTACATGTTTAAGTTTGAATTATGATAAATTTTTTGATCAAAATATTATTTTTGATCGCTTAACTATTTTTAACTATATTTTTGATGGTTTATATTGGTTCTTAATTTTTTCGTGTCAGTTTAATCTTTTAATCTTTAATTATGTTATGTCAGGCATTTTTATATAATTAGTGACTAATTTAGTTATAGATCTTTGAATTTTTCTATTATTGATTACACAAAAACAAAAAGACAATTTGTCACGAAAATAATTAAAATATGAATCTCAAAAAAATGATATAAATAAGGGGTCAAAAAAAGTTACTTTGCCTAAATTTTTAAGGTCTGAGTCTGATCGGTGGACTATTACAATTTTTTGTTGTTGTCCAGTGACTTTTTAGAAGTATAACCTAATCTAAGTCTATTTCATAAGGGTGTTCAAATCCAAACCAATCCAAATAAAAATCTAAAATCGATAAAAAAAAAATCAAAAACCACCAAAAACTGAAAATGAAAATTATTGGATGTGTTTAAATATTTGTAAAAATTGATCGGTTTGGATTGAATTTCTTAAAATTGATCCAAACCGAACCAAAACGCATATATGTATTTTTATACTTATTTATTTTTTATTTGTATAACATGTTATGTTAATTTATTATTATATGATACTTTAAAAAAATATTTTTTATTAGTTTGATTTAATCTATTAATTTTTATTATTTTATTTGTTTCAATTAAAATCAATCACAATCATTTTGTAATATGAACTTTTAATATAATATATGTTATATATTATATCAAATTTATTATTTATTAGTGTTTTTATACTATTAATAAAATTATAATTTGTAATTTGGATATCCAAAAAACCGATTCAAATCAAATTAGATTTTTTTAATCAATAATCCAAAATAGAACCAAACCACAAGTAAATTTATCTTTGGATCGAGTGATCAGGTGATATTTTGCTTCAAAATCAATCCAAACTAATCCGCAAACACCCATACTATTTCACATTAAAACTTTCGAAGATGGAATTTTATCTCTTTTTTAACAAACAATTTGTATAAACACCCTTTGGTCCTATTTATAAGAATAAAATTGGTTTTTTAGAATTATTCAATAATTAATTCTAAATACATTAATTATTTAATAAATCTAAAATGGATCGGAGATAGTATTGATTAACTTGTTTTGAAGATTTTTTTTTATAATATAAAAATTGTTTAAATAGTTTTTTATTTTTGTTTCAGGTAAGTTAGCGAGTTTTTTTTTTTATGTAATTTTTTTATTTGACTATTTATATCTTTAATTTTGCGTTCGTTTTAGTCTTTAAAGCCAAAATTCGCAAGAAAACCTGTAGTTTTTTGCGGAATCTACGGATTTTTCGGACTAAAACAAATACAAATGTAAATATACGAATTATATCTTAAATAAGTTACAGAGACTAAAATTACATAGACTAAAATCAAAATTTCGTTAACTTATAGAAACCAAAAGACTATTTAAGTCTATAAAAATTTACTGTATATATGGCCCCTAAATGTATCAAATAGTATATTTTATTTTATTTTGAGTGAAAGACTAATGTTTTGTTCATGATTATTAGGTTATCACATGATCTCTTAAAAGAATCGTTTCTATTTTTCCTCATACAACATACTAAGGTACTTTTGTATGATATCTTGTCTATCCACATACAAAATGAACACTTTTCTTTTAAAGTTTGATTCATATTTTGGCTTCAAAGATATGCATAATATAAAGTTATGAATAGAGTTTAATCTCTTCCTTTTCTTGGTGGGAAGTCCTTCATCCATCCATAATTATATCATTGTTTTCAAAAATTCATTAATCATTAAATTCAATGTTGGATGAATATATAGGATCACAAGTATCTCTTTTCTTTGCTCTTAGACTTTTGTTCTATCTCAAGTTGATGATTATACTTTACATGGACAACAACATTTAGGTTTTGTTTGAGAATTTGGAGTGAAAAAGTGGAGAGGATTTTGAAAAGAGAGAATGATTTAGTTAAAAGAATTAAAAGATTTAGGTAGGAAAGATTTGAGAGAATTTATTTTTATTCAATAACCAAAATTTTCCTAATTTGAGGGAACTATTTTTTTAATTAAATGAGAGTTTTGGAGGGTTTTGAGAAATTGTTCAAATATAAATTTTTTATTATAATATTTTAAAAATTAAAAATATATTAATAATAATAATTATTTTATTATTATATATAATTATTTTTTCAAAAACATTAATTATTTTTAATATTTTTTTTACAAAAATAATTTTTTCATATTTTTTTAATTCGTCTCTTCAACACCTCCAAACAATCAAATAAAATCTTAAACTTTGTTTCTCTAAAAGGACTTATTTTTTATCAAATTGTTTTTGCAACCCTTTGCCCTCTTCATTATATCTTATTGGTTTGTTTGAGAGTTTAGATGGGTGGGGAGGGTAAACTTTGGAGATAAGAAAGTGTTTTTGTAGTTAATGGAAAAAAAGTACTTATCATCTTTTTAATTTAAAGTATTTTTAGCAAATGAAGAAGCTTTAGTAACCTATAAGAATAGTTGGAGATCATATTACCACAATGAAGGTCTTAAAAGTTTTAAGTTACACTGTTCAAACTGAGGTGAAAATTTTAAGTTTTAAATAGTCTTTTCGTCATTTTTGTCATTGTAAGTTGGTAGGGGTGAACATGGATTGGGTCAACCCACACAATCCGGTCAAATCCATCCAAAAAAATTCATAAAAGTGGGTTAAGTCGGGTAATTGGGTGAATATGAGTTTAAAAACTAAAAAACCCATTAAAAAATTCGGATTTCGGGTAAAACCGGACCCAAACCCACAAAACCCACTGACCCACTAATCATATATTTATTATTACGATTTTAATAATCTTGATGAATATTAACTTAATTGTTACAATTTTTGTCTTTTGAATATTTACTATTTTAGTGAATTATAGCTTTAACTAATTTTAAATATTTTATTTTTTGATTATTTTGATACTAATACAATTTTATGTCATACAACTTTAATTTATTTTGTATTTTATAATGATTTTTATGAGTAAATGTTGTCATTTATTATTTTATAGTGTTAAAAATAATTAAAAATAGGTTATCTAATTTTATTTAAGAAGATAAAAATCTTCGGATAATTTTAATGAAAAAAATATGATGATGTATCATTTAATTATTTAATATTAATAGAATTGAAAAAATATTTGGGCAACCTACTACCCAATCCAACCCAACTCGAAAATTAGTGAGTTTGCCCAAACCAATCCATTGATATTGCGGGTGGTTATTTTACCTTGCCCAAACCTGAGTGTCCTATATGGATTGGGTATTGGATTTGGTCAAACCCAACCCAAACCGGCCCATGTACACCCCTATAAGTTGGTGTGTTTTTGTTTTTAGTCTCTAATTTTTTATTTTTGGAAATAATCCCTGAATGTTAAAATCATTTTAATTGTAATTCCTAAAATAAAAATCGTAGGAAACTTGTAAATTTTTAATTCGTATGAATATTCAAAGAAAAATCCGCAAGAAACTTATAGATTTTCTTGTAGATTTTGATTTTAAGGTCTTGAAAAAAAAAATTTAAGATTTAGGATTATTTAGGGACTAAAATAAAAACAAACCAACTTACAAATACGAAAAGACTATTGATGTCAAATTTTAATATATAACAATAAGACTTACTATGTATAGGACAAAATATTAAGAGATTAAGAGTCAAAAGGAGAAGTAAGTGTTAAAGAGATGGAGATTCAAGGAAAATTAGAGTGACAAATTTTTGCGAAACACCGTTGACACGTCTTTAAAATGTCACTATTACAACCGATGATTTAAGGACTATTCAAATTTTTAAAACATGAGTCAAATTTTAGTAAATAACATTCATTTTATTATTGAAATCAACACAATTAATTATTATCTTAAAAAATTTGAAATTTTCAAAAAAGACACTTAATATTGTTGAGCCGTAGGGATTAAAATATTCTATCTTTAGTCTATTGAATAGACACAATATTTTTCAAAAATGTTAATTATATATGTTTTCAATTCATTGATTAAACATATTTTTAGAAAAAAAACTTGTTTTTTTAGTCTCTTAAATAATCTCAATTTATCTTTTTAATAGCTTAAAAAATGTTCTTGAGACACTCAGCATTTCTTTTTAACTAATAACTAATTTTAATTTTTTTCATGACTATCTTAAACGTATTCCACTCATTTAATATTCTCTCACTATTATCGTTTTACCATTTTAAAGATTTGATTTATTTTTCTCATAATTACTTTACTAATTTACCAATTGCTATCCAAATTTGCAAATTCAATTAACTTTTGTTTGACAATGATTTAATTAATGTTTAATTTTAACTTTTTTTACATACGTATCTTAAACATATACTATATTTTTTTAATGATTGATGTATCATTGTTAGGAGTAGCAATAGACCAGATCAACTAACACGAGTTTAAGGCTTAGCCTATAAAATTTGGGTTAGGCAAAAAAATAAAAATTAAATAGAAAAGTACTAGACTTTTTTAGAAGCATGTTTAATCAAAAGTTTAGTCCTTAGGCTATAAAAAAATCATTTAATTCTATCAGATCTATCTATTTAAATAAATGTAAATAATTTTATTATTATTATTATATTGTATTTTAAATTAAAATACAAAAATAAAACTTAGTTATCTTGAAAAATTTATGAAAATAGGGTGAAAAACACCTTATCAATAATATTATAAATTGTTAGATAAATTAGGTAAGTCAATGCAAACAAACTTTTAGTATTATTGATATTTTAATTTTTTAATTTATATAAATCCAGGTTGTCGATAGTGCGCTATAGTAGCATAGCAGTACAAGACCTCAATGTCACATTCTTGGCCTGCTAACTACTATCCGCAATAACTGAAATAACGACAACTATTTATGGAATTGTAGCGGCGCAATAGCGGTTCTATAGCAATTTACTGACCGCTATTGTGAAGAAGAAAAAGAGGGCAATATTATAAGTTTGAATATTTTTTAAGGATAAATTGATAATTTTCCCTTTTATTTGCCTAATACAAAACTAAAACTATTTATGGAATCGTAGCGGCACAATAGCGGTTCTATAACAATTTACAAACCGCTACTGTGAAGAAGAAAAGGGCAATATTATAAGTTTAAATATTTTTTAAGGATAAATTGATATTTTTCCCTTTTATTTGCCTAATACAAAATTTATCGTTCTTTATCTCTTTCAAAAAAAATTCTTCCACATTCTTTTAAAACAAAAAAAAAGCCAAATTCAATTCTAAATATAAATCTACGACAAACTACAAACTAGACTTAAAATTTAATATTTTAAACATGTTTAATTTTACCCGACTTATTCATACTTCTTATTTAAAAACTATTTAGTATTATTATTTCTTATATATTTTTCATTTTATTAAAAAATATTTAATGCAAGTAGTATTTCTAATATATGAAATTCAAAAGATTAATTGCATTTAGTTAAAGTTTTTAATAAACATTAATTTTTTTAATAGTTATTTTACTTTTTTTTTTAATTTATTGAATAATTAATGTATTTGATTTGTATTATAAATCAAATATATTAATTATTTAATAAATTTTATAAAATTAAATATCTCTTATAAAAAGAATCATATAAATTAATTATTTAATGAATCTAGAAATATAGAGGAGCATATTTACATTATTTATATTTACATTATTTGAAAGTGACTCATATTTTCTTTTGCAAATGGGAATTGCTTGTGGCTGAAGTGCTTGTGTTTCGAGTGGAACAAACGTGAAAGTATGCTTTAGAGTTGTTGGTTGGTAAAGATATGATAATATGGTTAAAAGAGACCGCTTCAAAACCATGTGATAAGATGTCATCACATTGTATTCAAAATCAAAAGCACCAAGTTCCCATGCTATTGAATTCTAGTTCTACAAATTTACAGGTATGTATACATTCTACAAATTTACAGGATAAATTGTAGTTTAATCTCTCAATTTTATCTTAATTCACGAAATTAGTTATTATATTTTAAATTCAAATAGTTTTGATCATTCTCATATTTTTTTATAGAAAATCGATGAGATGTTAGTTTTTTTTTATCATATATATATATATATATATATATATATATATATATATATATATATATATATATATATATATATATATATATATATATATATATATATATATAGTTCTGCGAGATATTGAAATAAATTATAGGGTTAACATGTCGTCCAAGTCTGTTCACATGCTGCTGTTTCATTGGGCCTTGTGTTATGGATCCAATTGTTTAAGTTAACTTGTACCCTAAGTTAGCTTGTAATGGGTAATTGTTAAAAAAACTCATTAGGTTAGTGTGTTAGTTTTCTTATAAATAACATACTAGTCTCTCATATTTTGAATAAGGAAAAATAGGAAGATAAAACCATAATTCAATAGTGAGAGAGATTATTTGTTATTCTTGTATACTTGTAATCTTATTTCAAGAGAAAGAAAATAATAACAGTTTATAACCAATCTTTGTTGTTATCTTTGGTTACCCTAAACCCTAACCCTTGTAGGTTTTATAACTGATCAAGGAACCAATTATACTTTGTTTCTAAGGTATCTGATTCACAACAAATTGGTGCGGTGAACGTGGAGAAGATGCCTTCAACAAAGTATGAGATTGAAAAGTTCATCGGAGTGAACGATTTCGGTCCGTGGCGCTTGAAGATAAAAGCCATACTACTTGTTCAGCAGGGTTGTTTGGAAGCGTTGAAGGGATAGACGACCATGAATGTTGCGTTGACGACAACTGAAAAGATGACCATGTTTGAGAAAACACACAACACAATATTGATGAGCCTATGTGATAAGATTCTTCGACATGTATCAAAGGAGACGACAACGTCAGGGTTATGGTTGAAACTTGAAGGTTTATACATGACCAAATTGTTGGTGAATCGACTCTACCTGAAACAAACCTTGTATTCATTCAAGATGAGTGAAGACAAAATGTTGGCTGAGCAGTTGGATATGTTCAACAAGCTGATTCTTGATCTTGAAAATATTGATGTAAAGATCGATGATGAAGATCAAGCGCTGTTGCTGTTATGCGCATTGCCCAGAACACATGTTCACTTAAAAGAAACCTTTTGTATGGAAGAGAGTCCCTGACCTTTGAAAATGTTCAATCAATCTTTTACTCTAAGGACTTGAACGAACGAAAGAAGCATAAACCTTCGACAGTTGGTGAAGGTTTGGCCGTTAAGGCGAAATTCTTGCGAAAGGATGGTAAATTCGACAAGAAGAAGGGTAAAAGTCAGCAGAAGTCTTATGGTGGTGAAGCATCTGGTGTTCGATGTTATCATTGTAAGAAGGAGGTTCACATTCGAAAGGTGTGCCCTGAACGCCTGAAAGATCATAGAGGTAAGGATAATGGCAATGCAACCATTGTTCAAGATGATTTTGAATCGTCTGATGTTCTTGTGGTTTCAAGTGGTGACTCAAGAAAAGAGTGGATTATGGATTCAGGTTATACTTGGCACGTGACTCCAAACAAAGATTTGTTCGAGGAATTATGTGATCAAGATGGTGGATCAGTGTTGCTGGGAAACAACAAAGCTTGCGAAATTGTAAGTATTGGATCTGTGAGATTCAAGCTCCATGATGTGTCAATAAGGCTATTGACTGAAGTTAGGTATGTACCTGACTTGAAGAGAAATTTGATTTCTCTTGGTGAATTCGACAAAAAGGGATATGTTTTTCAAGGAGAGAAAAGTATCCTAAGAGTCATGAAGGGGTCGAAGGAAGTTTTAAGAGGCGTGAAGAAACAAAGCTTGTATACCCTTGAGGCTGAAGTTGTAAGTGGTTCGACAAATGTTGCATCCATGAAACTGTTGTCGAAGGCAAAATTATGGCACATGTCAGCGAGAGAGGTCTGGTCGAACTGGGAAACAAAACCTGCTAGGTGGTGACAAAGTTGAGAAGTTCGAGTTTTGTGAACCTTGTGTATTTGGTAAATCCTATATGGTGAAGTTTAACAAAGATAAACAAAGAACACATGAATCATTTTATTACATTCATGTTGATCTTTGGGGGCCTGCAAATAATCCTTCACATTCAGGTGGAAGATATTTTCTATCCATAGTTGATGACTAATCCATAAAGTTATGGATATTCATTCAGAAGATGAAGGATGAAACTTTTGAGAATTTCAAGAGTTTGAAGGTTCTGGTCAAAACTCAAACTGACAGAAAGGTCAAAAGGTTGAGAATTGATAATGGCCTTGAATTCTGCAATGAAGTTTTCGACAGTTACTGTGTCGAGTCTGGGATTGCAAGGCATAAAACTATAGCAAGTACTCCTCAGCAAAATGGTCTAGCTGAGAGATTCAATCGAACAATCCTCGAAAGGTTTAGATGCATGTTGGTTAGTGCTGGATTGAATAAGGTGTTTTGGGCTGAGGCTGTTTCGACAACAACATATCTGATAAACATATGTCCTTCGACTGCGCTAGATATGAAGACACCTAAAGAAGTTTGGTCGGGACGTCCACCAGATCTCGACAAACTAAGAGTATTTGGCTGTGTAGCCTATGCTCACATTAGGTAAGACAAAGTCGAACCTAGAGCTCTGAAATGCATGTTTATGGGATACCCTGAAGGAGTCAAATCTTATAGGTTATGGTGCCTAGAGCCAGGTCACATGAGGTGTATCACCAGTCGAGATGTAGTTTTCAATTAAGTTGAGATGACTTTCAAGAAAAGTGATTATGTTGTCGAAGAGCTGGAACATGGAGAAATTCCTGTTGAGGTGGAGCATAGTGACACTGAATTGCATGACCCTGATGAAGTCGAAGAAGAAGCAGAAGTTGTTGTCGAAGATGAGGATATTGATAATGACTACCTGCTGGCAAGAGACAGGTCGAGAAGAGTCATCAAGTCACCTCAAAGACTTGGGTATGCAGATCTTATAGCTTATGCCTTAATCTCGGCAAGTGAGGTTCTGGACGAAGAACCTAGAGACTAAGGAAGTTATGAGGAGTCGAAATAAGATTGAATGGATGAAGGCCATGAATGATGAGATGAAGTCTCTTCATGTTAACAACACATGGGAACTGATAGAGAAACCTGTTGTAGTCAGGTTAGTCAGCTGTAAATGAATTTTCATAGTTAATGAATGAATCGAAGGAGTGGCGTCGAAGAGAAACAAGGCAAGGTTGGTTGCAAGAGGGTTCACTCAGAAAGAAGGTGTCGACTTCAATGATGTGTTCTCTCCTGTTGTGAAGCACAAATCCATTCGAATGTTGCTTGACATGGTGACACAATTCGACCTTGAACTGGAACAGATGGATGTGAAGACTGCGTTCTTGTATGGTGATCTTGATGAGGCAACCTGAAGGGTATGTCGAAGAGGGGAAAGAAGAGTATGTGTCCAAACTGAAGAGATCATTATATGGGCTGAAACAATCTCCTCGACAATGGAATAGGAGATTCGACAAGTTCATGGCACGCATAAGTTTCATCAGAAGTCAGTTCGACCATTGTGTTTATTTCAGATTTCGACCTGGTGATTCATTTGTTATTTTGTTGCTTTATGTGGATGATATTCTAATAGAAAGCAACAATGTCGAAGATGTAAAGAGGGTGAAGACTGAACTCAATAAGAAGTTCGATATGAAGAATCTGGGAGTTGCGTCTAGGATTCTTGGGATTGACATCTGGAGAGATAGAAAGCAATCGAGATTATGCTTATGTCAAGAGGCATACTTGAAGAAGATTCTTGATAAGTTTAGTATGTCGAATTCATAGCCTATTGTGACTTCAACAAATCCCCAATTCAAGCTGAGTATATATTAGTGTCCCAGTACTGATGTCGAAAGAGCTTATATGAATAACATTCCTTATGCTAATATAATAGGTACTTTGATGTATGATATGGTTTATACTAGACCCGACATATCATATGCAATAAGTCTTGTAAGTAGATGCATGTTGAATCCTGGAAAGGCTCACTGACAAACATTGAAGTGGATTCTAAGGTACATAAATGGGTCTCTGAATAGAGTCCTAATTTATGGTGGAGCCTCGGGTGAAGATAGTAAAGCAACAATAAAAGGATATGTCAACTCTGATTATGCAGGTTGTATATGGATTCCAGAAAATCTATTTCTGGATATGTTTTCACTATGTTTGGCACAACAATTAGTTGGAAAGCAACACTTTAGAAGGTTGCTGCCTTATCAACCACTGAAGCGGAATATGTCGCCCTAACTAAAGCTGTAAAGGAAGCATTGTGGCTTGAAGGTTTTGCAAAGGAGCTGAAACTTTAAGGTCGAGGTATCACTGTTAAATGTGTAGTCAAAGTGCAATACACATGTCGAAGAACTCAGCCTATCATGAGCGAACCAAGCACAATGATGTGAGATTGCATTTCGTCAGAGGGGTAATCGAGCGTGGAGAAGTTCAAGTGCTGAAGGTTTCGAAAGATCATAATGTTGTTTATATGATCACCAAGACGTTGCCCAATTGCAAGTTTTTCCCTGTATGCAGTTGATAAAGCTAAATGAAGAAAGCTAGTTTTGTTTTCTTATTGTTATAAAGTTTGTTCCAAGGTGGAGATTTGTGAGATATTAACATGTTGAAGTCCGCTCACATGTTGCTGTTTAATTGAGTCTTGTATTATGGATCCAATTGTTTAAGTTAACTTATACCTTAAGTTAGCTTGTAATGGGTAATTGTTAAAAAAAACTCATTAGGTTAGTGTGTTAGTTTTATTATAAATATCATATCAGTCTCATATTTTGAAGAAGGGAAAATATGAAGATAAAACCTTAATTCAATAGTGAGAGAGATTATTTGTTATTCTTGTTTCAAGAGAAATGAAAGAATATAAGTTTATAACCAATCCTTGTTGTTATCTTTGGTTACCCTAACCCTTATGGGTTTTCTAACTGATCAAGGAATCAATTATACTTTGTTTTTAAGGTATCTGATTCACAACAAGTTCCATACTAAATTTAGTATAGAAAATCGTTCTAGTTGGTTTTGAAATTTGTACGTATTTTTTTATTAGTTTATGTTGGGGAGTTCGGAGAACGCCGAAAGTGCCAGTAGACCAAATGTCCAGGATTCAGGAGACCTTGATGCTACATCTTCCCACCCAAAACCTTAAAGCAATGGGGCTATGTGACATCTCTCTTATAAACCAAACATTTCCTTCATTCCTACTCAATGTGAAACTTTAACACTTTCACACTTGAAACCAAATATGCCTTAGCTATACCCTTGGTTCAGATTGATCCCTTAATTTTTTTTATGTGCCAGATTGATCTCTTAGCTCTTAAAATGTGTCATGTTAGTCATTTTTTGTCTAATTAACAACGAAAAAATAATCAAAAATCGGTCGCTAAATCCGCCGCTTATTAGACAAAAATGACTAACATAACACGTTTTAAGGGTTAAATGACAAATCTGACACGAAAAAAAATTAAGTGACCAATCTGAACCCCATGGTATAGTTAAAGTACCAAAAATGATATTTTGCCTATATTTTTTTCGAGATTAAATGTTATGCATTGACAATGTAAAATTTTTCACACAATAAATCCATCACAATCATTTATAATCATTAATTTAAAATAAAAATCAATTATAATTGAAGATCTGACGATTATCCATTATTCTAGTTTTCCATTATTCTGACTTTTGACACTCTTTAAATCAATGCCAGACACTCCGTATGATTAGTCATATGACATGTCTCAGACATTTCAGATGTAGATTAAAAAATATCAGAGAAAGAGAATGTGGGGTAGAAACGAGAGGAATAATTTAGTGGTTTGCATAAAAGATATATCAGGAGCAGGAGAGTGCTCTGATAATTTTCATCAGAAAGTATGAAGTCTATTAATTGAAAAATCGGAAAATTGGACATTATGTTTTTCACTTGATAGATGTAGATTGCAAGCTATTGATGTTGGAATTAACTTAAAATCTATGAGAATCCTGACCCTTTCTTTATGTACAAGAAAGGTTCTTGCGGAACAATTAACAAAGAAAAGAAGAAAATAGAGAAAGAAAATAAATTATGATTCTAAGAGAATTTTGGAGAAGAATGTTGTTACCCACAAACTGTGAGATTTTTTCTTTCTATTCACTCGCAACTGCAAACAGTGAATTACAATATGTTGATTGATTACAAAATATAAAAGTTGCTCTCTATTTATAGAATTAGGTTTGCTTACATCCCAAACAAAAACCCAAAGCTATAAAAGCCCAAAATACCTATTTTGGAACTAAATCAAATCTAAATCAAATCTGTGTGAAACAACTGTTTCGACACACCTTTCCTTCTATCGAGCAACCTGTTGCGACACAAGGAATTACAGTTTTAACACACCACCTAATTCATTGTGTCTAAGCTATCTACATTCATCATATACCTTAGCTTCTTGAACACTTCGACATGTACTCCCTTCGTCATGATATCTTCAATCTGATTCTCAGTTCTGCAGTGTTCCAAGTTCATCTTCCCTTCTGCTACGCGCTCTCGAAGATAATGGAACCTCATTTCGATGTGCTTGCTTAGACCATGCACTATCAGATTCTTCGTCAGATTGATAACTTACACGATGTTGATCTTCATGGTGATTGCTCCATGACTCTTCGCTGTAATCTCTTCGACCAGATTCACCATCAATGTTGCTTGACATGCACAAAGAGAAGCAACTATGTACTCTGCTTCGTATGATGGCAATGTCACTACTGGCTCCTTTGTCGAACTTCAAGCAACTGGTGCACCACCTAACATAAACACATATCCAGCTGTGATTTTTCGATCCTCAACATCACTACACCAACTTGAATCAGTGTATCCCACTATCTTATATTGTTTTCCTTCATCAGCTGCAGGAAACAAAATGCTATAGTCGAGAATTCATTTCAGATACCTTAGTATCCTCTTCGCCGCTTCTAGGTGTGATACCTTTGGCTTCTGCATGAATCTACTCACCATACCAATATTGTATGCTAAGTCAGGTCTTGTGTGATAAAGGTATCATCTTCATATGAGTCCGACTGTTGCAATATGGGCTTAGCTAGAGTCGAAGTTGGGTTGCAATCTTTCATCTCGAATCTCTTCAGTATTTCGCCTACATATCTTCTTTGATGCATCATCAAACCTCTACCACTCTTGTAAAATTCGATGCCAAGGAAATATGAGAGATTTCCCAAGTCTGACATTTCAAACTCCTCGCTCAGGTCACGTTTGAAATCTTCGATCTCCTTCGTGTAACTTCATGTTATCAACAGATCATCGACATAGAGACATAGTATAAGCAATTCACCGTTACTTCTTCTTACATATACTCCATGTTTGTGCACTTCACAAATTCCTTCTCCCTCAGAAAGCCATCTATCTTTTTGTTCAGAGCTCTTGGAGCTTGCTTAAGTCCATACATGGCTTTATGCAGTCTGTACACTTTTCTTTTGTCACCTTGTTTCTCAAATTCAGCAGGTTGTGCAACATAGACTTCTTCGTCTAAGGGGTTATTGAGGAACACACACTTCACATCCATCTGACATGTGTGTCAGTTGTTCATATTCGCTAGACCAACAACCAACCCGATTGTTTCGATCCTAGCAATAGTTGCAAATATTTCACCTTGTATACCCACTTCACATCAATTGCCTTCTTTCCTTGAGGCAATTCGACAAGTGACAAAGTGTTGTTGACTTCAATGGACTTCATCTCCTCATTCATTGCTTTCACCCACTTCGGATCTTTCAATGCCTCAACTGCATTGACAGGTTCAACATCTGCATAGAAAACATATTGTACCAGCTCACCTTCTTCATTGAACACATCATCTGATGTAATCACGCATTCTTGCAACCTTGCAAGCATATGTCTTGTTCGTCGAGGTCTGCTTGGGTCTGCTTCACCTCTAACATCTTCTCGTCGAACATCTCTTTCGACTTCACTAGCTGATTCTTCACATAAGATTCCAACTGAATCTTACTTGACATTTTTAGTCCAATCTCATTCTTTAAGATCATCTATGATCACGTCTCTGTTGATCACTACTTGCTTGTTCATTGTGTCGAACAACTTGTAACCTACAACCGAATGATATCCTATCAGAATCATTTGACTAGACTTATCATCAAGCTTTCTTCTCAACTGATCTGACATATGTCTATGTGTTATAGATCTAAACACCTTTAGAGGACTCAAGCTAGGCTTGACACCAAACCAAGACTCTTCTGGCGTAACTCCTTCTGGATTCTTCGTCGAACACCTGTTCAAAATATATGTTGCAGTCGACACAACTTCTCCCCATAGTTCTTTAGGTAGATGATTGACATTCAATATACTTCTCACCATGTTCATGATGGTTCGATTCTTCATTTCTGCAATTTCATTCTGTTGGGGAGTGTATGGTAGCACCACCTCATACACAATCCCTTCTTTCATACATAATGCATTGAAATCGTTTGACACATATTCTCCACCACCATCAGTCCTCAAAATCTTGAGCTTTCGACCACTTTGTCTTTCGACCATAGATTTAAACTTGGCAAATACCTCGATCACTTCATTTTTCTTCTTGATCAGGTAAGTCCATAATTTTCGACTAAAATCATCTATGAAACTGACAAAGCATCTATTACCGCCAATCGAATCCACCTGGATAGGACCACATACATAAGAGTATATGACTTCAAGAATTGCCTCCGATCTACTTCTTGCATCCTTGTTGAAGCTATGCTTGTGTTGTTTCGACTGAACACATTCTTCACACACTTCGTTTGGAATGTCGACTTTTGGCAATCCTGAAACCATATTTCTTCTCTTCAAATCTATGGTGTCTTTGAAATTGAGATGACCAAGTCTATAGTGCCATAACCATTCATCTTTGTTGGTTGCACTTGCAAGGCACTTATGCTCCATCACATTTAGTTTGATCTTGAAGGTTCTATTATGAGATATTGGAGCCTTCAAGATCAACCTACCACCTGCGTCGACGACTCTCATCACTTTGTCTTCGACTGACACCTTGTAGTTCTTTTCGACCAACTGCCATATACTGAGCAAAATGCTCTTCATGCCTGGTATGCACAAAACGTTGGAAATTACTGACCTCTTGCTGTAACACCCCCTTTCTATACCCCAAATAATCAATTAATCATTTAGGCACAAATTAAAAATTCCATCAGAGTATAATTAAAACATAGTATAAAAGAGACATGTCACATTATACATGAAATTAAAACATTCAATACCTGCTCATTTAACGATATGCAACAATGGGGTAACTTGCAACAGAGGGATTTAATCCTTACACCCATACCTCAACATTAAAATAACAGCAGAAACTAAACATTAATCAACATCAAACATATATACTTATATATATCATCAAGTTTGATCCACCACATAATTCATGTTTACATAAGCATTCATCACCAAGATACATATACAAATGCATCGCAAAAGACATCAAGCCAACCCCTAGCTACCCGATGCTGCATATCAGAGCCGACCGACCAAAAGAATGAAGACACGCTTCACAAAAAGACCTCCAGCAAACCTACTCTATAATGCCTCATAGAGCATCATAAAACAGCAGAAAGGTGAGAAATATTATCATAATAACAATGCATATACTTATATATCTTAACATAAAAATACACATATACATATTCTCACCACAATTCATCACCCATCACACATATACATCACAATGTATATATACAAACCAAACATATTCATCATGCACAATTTCACCATTTCACATCATTTCTACATAAACATATACATTCATGTTTATTCACCAATTTCTATCACTCCGCATAAACATGCATTATTCATGTTTATTCACCAATTTTCAATTATAGATGATAAATGCAAATCATAGAGACCGACTCACGACTCTATGCAAATGCAATGTAGTACCGACTCAATCATCTCAAGTTCACTCAGGAACTTATTGGAACCATCATTCGTTGCCTAAAGTAACTCCCCGTCGGGCATACGATGTTCACCCATTGCTCACACCCCACATGGGCCCACAATGTTTATGGATTGCTCACACCCCACACGGACACACAATCTGATTGCTCACACCCTACACTGACACACAATCATTCGTGATTAAATCACTCATTGCTCACACCCCACATGGGCACACAATGTTTATGGATTACTCACACCTCATACGTGCACACAATCCGATTGCTCACACCCCACACGGGCACACAATCATTCGTGATTAAATCACCCATTGCTCACACCCACATGGGCACACAATATTTATGGATTGCTCACACCTCACACGGGCACACAATCTGATTGCTCACACCCCACACGGGGACACAATCATGTTGTAATCATCGCTCACACCCCACATGGACACACAATGTTATAGCGGATTCACATAGAATCCCACAATACAAGAATGCATACATTATGCATCACATGCAAAATGACCCACAACATTCTTGAAAATGCATACATATTCACAATATAATTATGCATTCATCTCATACAATCACAAACAAACTATACACGTTTGCATCAGTTACGTCAAACGACAATGAACTTTTTCACTATCAACATGCATTCATATTCACTTCACAAAATGCATTTATTTGCCAAACGACCACTATACCACAATCAATCCCACAATTCCTTAACTAACATAATTACGTTTTATCAAAAAAATCGGGTAAAAATCGGCTAAAAATTACATCTTTTAGCATCATTAGTTTCTACATGTTTTTAGCTTCGAATCGATATGTGGAACGTTTACGACAGATACTCTGATCAAAAGTTATGAATTAAAACACAAAATTCTAACTTCCAGGTCTCGTTGAGCGAGGAGCGTGCTCGCTGAGCGAAAATGTTTTTGGATGAGCTCCCTGAGCGAGCACTGCGATTTCAGCAGCATCTCAGTCGCGCAACAGTCATACCAAAGGGTCTCAAAACCCCCCACCAAACCTCAACAAACATGATCATTAACATGTATTAACTATCATACTTTGATTATATCAAGTTTCAACCGATTAATTTACCAATTTCTTAGATTTTCATCAAAAACCCTAAAACCTCATATTCTCTAAACTTCTCCAAAACAAAAATCCAATCAATCTAACACATACATAATCATACACAATGATAAGATAATAATATTTCACACCCTTACCCGATTGTTTCGATTCCTAAGAGCTATCTTGAAGAATTTCCAAGCTTTCCCTGCTTTCCTTCTCTTTTCTCCTCTTCTCCTTTCCTTTCCTTTCTATTTCTTTCTATCTGTCTTTTTCTTCTCTTTCTACTCTTATATCTTTCTATCTATTTCTATTTCTATTTTTCTACCAAATATCATTTTCTCTCAAAATTATAATTCTACATAATTTCTAACTTAACATTAATTAGCAAATGTCTAAAATACCCTCCAATCTAATTTTACCCGAAAATCCTCAAAACGGTAAAATAATATAACACATCAACATATCACATAAACACATCAATTTCATAATTAAAATAATTATCACTCATTTTAAATAAAAGACTCAACAAAATTGGAAAATAATCAAATCGGGGCGTTACATTTGTCATCCTTCCTCTTAATCAGAACATCATCAATACGTTAAGATGCTAGAGTATTGTCATTTGTGAATTTCACTATGTTCTTCATTGAGGGCTTCATGTTGACAAACCAATATTTCCTACCAGTCATGTGTGATGAGCATCCTAAGTCCAAGTACCATTGGTCCTGGAATCTCTCTTCATCTCTTGTTGTGACCATCAACAACATTTCTTCTTCTTCATGCTTTGCCAGCTTAGCATCAAAATCTTGATTCTTTTGCTTTTCTGGACAACCACTAAAATAACGACCATACTTCTGACAGTTGAAACACGAATATGACTCTTGTCTGACTTTCGACCACCACCTTTTCCTCTACCTGCAGCACCACCTATTTGGTTGTCTTGGTTCCAAGATATTCTTTGATTCAACTAATCTCCTTGCTGACTTTGACTAGTCGAATTATTGTAGCCTCCTCTATCTTTATTGTCGAACATCTTTCATTTGTCTTTCTTATCTCTTGCTGATTGAGCCTGCAGAGCCACATCACTCTTCGACTTGCATGTTGCTCTTTTAGTCATTCTTTGTTCATGAGATTCAAGTGTCCCTTGAAGCTCTTCTTTAGTCACCTTCGACAAATCTTTCGACTCTTCTATGACTATTACCCCATGGTCGAACTTTGGAGCCAATGATTTCAAAATCTTGAGACAACTGCTTTCGTTGTCAGCACTTTTCCAAATACTTTGATTTGATTCATAAGTTTCGTAACTCTTGTGAAGAAATTTGTAATGCTTTCATTGTCTTCCATCTAAAGAAATTCATAAGCCCTTTTATGAGTTTGTAACATCACTTATTTCACCTTCTCTGCACCTCCAAAAGACTTTTCAAGAAACTCTTATGCTTCTTTTGCAGATTCAACATCACTAACTTTTTTAAAATCATATGGATCAACACATTGATGGATTATAAATAAAGCTTTATAATCTTTCTTCTTCAATTCTTTGTGCGCGGCCTTTTCTTGATCTGTTGCGTTCTCTGCAAGCGTTGTTACTCCTTCCTTCACAAGATCCCATAAATCTTGATAACGGATAACAACTTTAATCTGCATGCACCAATTCTCATAATTATCTTTTTAGAGAATTGAAAGGTTTGTTGGAAAGTGCTCATTCAGATGATTCATCGCCATCACTTTTGCTTCCCACGGATCGTTCAAACCGGAGTTCTGATACCAGATGCTGGAATTAACTCAAAACCTATGAAAATTTCGACTCTTTTCTTTATGAACAAGAAAGGTTCTTGCGGAACAATTAACAAAGAAAAGAAGAAAACATATAAAGAAAAGAAATCAGGGTTCTAAGGGAATTTTGGAGAAGAATGTTGTTACCCACAAACTGTAGAATTTTTTTTTCTATTCACTTGCAACTGCAAACCGTGAATTATAATATGTTGATTGATTACAAAATATAAGTGTTGCTCCCTATTTATGGAATTAGGGTTTGCTTACATCCCAAGCAAAAGCTCAAAACTATAAAAGCCCAAAATACATATTTTAGAAATAAATCAAATCTGAATCAAATTTGTGTGAAACAACTGTTTCGACACACAATTTCTTCTATAGAGCACCCTGCTTCGACACAAGGAATTACAGTTTCAACAATTGATTATGGAAGTGGTTTATTTACTACGACATTCGATGGAGCTATATTGGATGGATTAAGAAGACTTGGATTTAATTTTCTGTATTTGGATTAGGCGTATGATAGAGTTCACAGAGAAATTTTGTGAAAAGTCCTATAGAAGAAAGAGATTAGAATTGTCTATATTCTAATTATCTGAGATATGTATGCGAGAGTATCAACTAATATGCAAACACGGAAAATTAACAATTTTCTTATACAATAAAATTTTACAAAGATTCAAGCATAGACACTTACTTTTCATTTTAATTTTAGTTTACTCATAAAACATACCCAAAAGCTAACACTAATATATATATTTTTTAAATTCTTAAAAAGTTGATAGAAATATATATTTTTTAAATTTGATATAGTCTTACTTAAAAAGTTGATGGAGAATTTGAATGAAAGGTTGCAGAACTTTGAGACGAGACTAAAAAACATATCATATTTTTCAATCATACATATTGTAAATGTTACATCATTTTTCTCATATTTTAAATGTGACTATTATATTTCTGATTTCTTATTACACTTTATCATTTTCATAATATTCAAAATAATTGCATCCAAAATTAGCAGTTTCACTATGTTAAAAAATGATAACAGTGCATGCACACGTTTAGTAATTTAAAAGATCAAGTTGTTATAGAAAAATTAAAATGACCAATTTATTACATACAAATAATTTAAAGGACTTCTAGAATAATTTACTTATTTTATATTAGTTAAAGTTTATATAGGCTCTAGACTCTACCAAATTTATACCGGACCTTTAGTAATTCATAAGAATTCAATAAAGTGTTAGTTGTTCGCGGTTCGGTGTGAATCTATTTTAAAGTAAAATATCATTTGATCCAAAGATAAATTTATTTGCGGTTTGGTTCGATTTTGAGTGATTGTTTAAAAAAATCTGATCCGATCTGATTTAATTTCATACGTTTTAATTTAAATCGGTTTTTTAGATATCCAAATTACAAATTTTAGCTTTTATTAATATTCTAAAAATACTAATAAATAGTAAGTTTGCTATAATATATAATATATTATATCAAAAGTTAATATTACAAGATGAAAAAAATAAAAATAAATAGACTAAATCAAACTAATAAATAGTACTTTAAAAAAATAAATATCATCTAATATTAAATTAATAATATATATATATATATATATATATATATATATATATATATATATATATATATATATATATATATATATATATATATATATGCGGTTTGGTTTGGTTTGGATCAATTTTGAAAAATCAATCCGAATTTCGATCCGAACCAATCAATTTTTATAAATGACATCCAAATACATTTAAAAAAATTCAATTTTTTATGATTTTCGATTTTTTAGATCAGTTTACAATTTTTATTTGGATTTAAACACTCCTAATATGTTGTTAATCGTATTCATGCTGATATAAGTAAAAGTGTTTCATTAGGTTTTTGCTTACTTTAATATCCTAGTAGATTGTAAAT
Source organism: Lathyrus aphaca (assembly GCA_963966055.1). Classification (NCBI taxonomy): domain Eukaryota; kingdom Viridiplantae; phylum Streptophyta; class Magnoliopsida; order Fabales; family Fabaceae; genus Lathyrus; species Lathyrus aphaca. Next base: position 17,697,261 of record OZ014525.1, read on the forward strand.
GGTAGTTTTTACGTGTAATAGTGTCCCAATTATTTTATTTTATATTTCAGAAGAGAAAATGTGAGCAATACATAAATGGTGATAAATTTGATAATGCCAAAGATCCAAAAAGAAAATCACCTCCTCATGTCTTATGTTCAACACAATCAGAAGGAAAAAGAATTAAATGTGGTTCCCCTGCTCAAGATGAGAGGGTTGAATTTTGTTCTATTTCTAGTCAAGACTATTTTCACCTAAGTGACGCTGAAGATTCTGGAAAGCGACCAAATTATCTCATGAACGAAGAGAGTTTTTATATTCATGCTAGAGATTTAATGGATAATAGTTACTCTTGTGGTATTGCAACATCAATCAAAGAAAAATTAAAAGAAGAAGATATGGAATTCGCTGACTCCCGGAAGAAATTTTTACCTTCTAGAAGTAACCACCTTTCAAGATCATTTATTCCCATTGGACCTAGGTTTCAAGCAGAAGTTCCTAAATGGGAAGCTTCAACCAACATAAAACAATATGATAGTGATGATTGTTTGAAGTGGTTGGGCACTCAAATTTGGCCAATGCCTTCGTTATCAAGAAATAATGCAAAAAGTATTGGAAAAGGTAGGCCCAACTCATGCTTGGGTGAGAACCTTGAATCAGTTGGCCGTGTTAAAAATCACAGTGAAGCTAAAGAGTGCTTAAAATCGAAGGATAATGACACTTTCTTAAGTTGGAAGTTTGATGACAAGAAAGAAGATGTGTCAATATCATGGACAATGGAAGAGGAGAAGAAATTTGAATCTCTAGTAAAATTGAATCCATTATCAAGCGACACAAAATTTTGGAAGCTCGCTATGGAATACTTTCCATCCAAATCTATTGAGTGCATGATGAATTACTATTATAATGTATACATCCCTAGATGCATGAATATAGAAGAGAAGATCTCCCTTTAGCATAGTTGATGGTGAATCAAAATGATAACTATGAGATTGAAAGTGCATGTTCATCTAAAGATTTGAAAAATTGCAATATTGAAAATGTTAGGAGCTTGATATCTAGCTCATGCATCTTCAATTTCATTATCATTTAGAAGATGTAAGTCCTTGAATGTGCTATAAATTCTTTAAAATTAAGTCTCTTATAGTCATGCATAGATGATATTTTAAGAAATTTTAAGAAAAGTTGATACAATTTAGTTTTGTACATAAATGTATTGTTGGAAATTCCGTTTTTATTGTAGTTTGTCCATAGTTATCTTATGGCATTATTTGAGTTGTTTTATTGGAGGCTCAAACAATTTCATCTATTTGATTACCAAAGTAGTAAAACCTATCAAAATTTGTAGTTTCAAATTATAAAAATTCAATTGTGTAATTTACTATCATAATTTTACAGCTTAATGAATATATAATTTATTAATTATTAAAGTGATCAAATTTATAAAAGTTTACAATTGAATTTTGATTATGAACTTTAATTTATTATTTGATTTTGAAGTGAAAAGTGTACTATATAATTTGTAATTATTTGAGTTATAAATTTATTAATCATCAAAGAGGTCAAATTATTTAAAGTTTATGATTCCAAATTATGAGATTGAACTTCGTTTGGATGTTGTGATTCCAAATAACATATTTGTGTTTAATGATATCAGATGAAAATGCAGAAAATGCAGATGAAAATGCTATGATATGCAATGCGAAGATGCAAGACAAAGGCTACAATGCTATTGGGAAAGAAAATTTGACCCTACTGGGGATTAGACGCGCATGACTGGAGTATAGACCACACGAGGAAATTATCTTGAACGAAGCCAGACGACAATCGTCTGCGAATCCCAAGATGACTCGAAATCTTTGAACAAACATTCCACTTTGAGGAAATCTACTGCCGAGATTTAAAACCTCATTTGGAAGAACCTTTTGTTGGTGTATCAAAACGAAACAGAAATCTACTGCCGAGATTCTGAAACGAAAACCAATTCTTCTGAAGTCTACTGGAGATCTAACTGCCGAGATGACCAGAGATTCTGAGAATGAGATACCTTCTGTCGAGGTATCAAAATAAACCAAAAATCTACCGCCGAGATCTTGGTAAGAAAATAAATTCTATCGAAATCTGCTGGAGATCTACTGCCGAGATTACCAGAGAATCTAAGAATGGAATACCTTCTGCCGAGGTATACTAAATGAACCAAAAATCTACTGCCGAGATCTTGGAGAGGAAATACATCCTGTTGAAGTCTGCTGGAAGTCTACTGCCGAGATTACCAGAGATTCTAAGAATGAGGTACCTTCTGCCGAGGTATACTAAATAAAATTCCTACTGCCGAGGACTAACTGAGGATACACCTGTTGTTAAATCTTCTGCCGAGATTTAACTAAGGATGCCATCGTCGAGCTTATAAAAGTAAATACCTTCTGCCGAGGTAGACTGGAAATCTTCTGCCGAGACTTGCCAGGAATAAAAGGAATCACCTTTTGTCAGATCTTCTGCCGAGATTTAACTAAGGATACACCTGTCGCCAAATCTTCTGCCGAGATTTAACTAAGGATACACCAATGAATAGAACTCCCACCATACTTCCCTTCTTCTGAAAGAGACAGCCATATGATGGAGAAACAACTTCACACTCAAACTTCTCGACTTGTATGGAAGAGACAGCCATTTGACGGAAATTGGAAAATTCACAACAAACTTCTCAACTTGTCTGGAAGAGATAGCCATTTGTTGGAAAAAAATAAAAGAGGTTCATATCAAACTTCTCGACTTGTATGGAAGAGACAGCCATTTGATAGAACATTCATCATACTTCCCTTCTTCTGAAAGAGACAGCCATATGATGAAGAACAACTTCACGCTCAAACTTCTCGACTTGTATGGAAGAGATAGCCATTTGACGGAAATTGGAAAATTCACAACAAACTTCTCAACTTGTATGGGAGAGACAGCCATTTGTTGAAAAAAAAATAAAAGAGGTTCATATCAAACTTCTCGACTTGTATGGAAGAGATAGCCATTTGATAGAACATTCATCATACTTCCCTTCTTCTGAAAGAGACAGCCATATGATGAAGAACAACTTCACGCTCAAACTTCTCGACTTGTATGGAAGAGATAGCCATTTGACGGAAATTGGAAAATTCACAACAAACTTCTCAACTTGTCTGGAAGAGATAGCCATTTGTTGGAAAAAAATAAAAGAGGTTCATATCAAACTTCTCGACTTGTATGGAAGAGACAGCCATTTGATAGAACATTCATCATACTTCCCTTCTTCTGAAAGAGACAGCCATATGATGAAGAACAACTTCACGCTCAAACTTCTCGACTTGTATGGAAGAGATAGCCATTTGACGGAAATTGGAAAATTCACAACAAACTTCTCAACTTGTATGGGAGAGACAGCCATTTGTTGGAAAAAAATAAAAGAGGTTCATATCAAACTTCTCGACTTGTATGGAAGAGACATCCATTTGATAGAACATTCATCATACTTCCCTTCTTCTGAAAGAGACAGCCATATGACGAAGAACAATTTCACGCTCAAACTTCTCGACTTGTATAGAAGAGATAGCCATTTGACGGAAATTGGAAAATTCACAACAAACTTCTCAACTTGTATGGGAGAGACAGCCATTTGTTGGAAAAAAATAAAAGAGGTTCATATCAAACTTCTCGACTTGTATGGAAGAGACAGCCATTTGATAGAACATTCATCATACTTCCCTTCTTCTGAAAGAGACAGCCATATGACGAAGAACAATTTCACGCTCAAACTTCTCGACTTGTATAGAAGAGATAGCCATTTGACGGAAATTGGAAAATTCACAACAAACTTCTCAACTTGTATGGGAGAGACAGCCATTTGATAGAACATTCATCATACTTCCCTTCTTTTGAAAGGGACAGCCATATGATGGAGAAACAACTTCACGTTCAAACTTCTCGACTTGTATGGAAGAGATAGCCATTTGACGGAAATTGGAAAAATTCACAACAAACTTCTCAACTTGTATGGAAGAGACAGCCATTTGTTGGAAAAAAATTGGAATCACGACAAATTTCCCACCGTGTCTAGATGAGATGCCATTTGCCGAACAAACTTCTCACCTTGTCTGGATGAGATGCCATTTGTTGGAAAAATAAAAGAGATTCGTATCAAACTTCTCGACTTGTATGGAAGAGACAGCCATTTGATAGAACATAAACCTTGCTGAGGATGAACAAATTGCTCGAAAAGAGAATGTCATCTGTTGATTTACTGGGAAATCCGTGGATAGGAAACAAGCTTCTCAAATAAGGAGACGGCCACTTGTTGATTCCGATTAGAGGTCCAGGGATAATAACAAGTTTCTCCAATAAAGAGACTGCCACTTGTTGTCAGGTGTAAATGCTCCAAGAGAATGTTGCAATAATATTGCTGGAAAACAAAGTTTGTCTTCAATGGAAGCCTTCAATACATTTCTTCTGGGAAACTAAGCATCCGAAGGTGCAAAATGAATCCACTTTCCATCTGGAATTGCTGGGGATGGAATGACTGCTCGGAAAGAGACCGTCATCTGTTGATTTACTCAAAAGTTCGAAGACAAAACAAGCTTCTCAAATAAAGAGACTGTCACTTGTTGTCAGGTGTAAATACTCCAAGAGAATGTTGCAATAACATTGCTGGAGAGCACAATTGTCCTCAATGGAAGCCTCCAATAAATTCCTTCTGAGAGGCAAATCGATAACAGGTGCAAAATAAATGCACTTGCCAATTGGTAGTTCAATCATCAAAATTGCCAAAAACCAAAATTCAATCCAGGAACAAGCTGGAAAGAAACTGTCAAGCGAGACACCAACCCATGAGGAATGAACTCAACTGGGGATTTATCCTATCCAAGTGTGGAAAGGAGAACTAAAGCAAAATCTTCCACGAGGGTAGAATCTCAGTGGGGAATTAGAAAGAATGTACATTTTTTGCCTAAGGCTGACAACTCTATCTTGAGAGAGACACATCACTTGGGGATAAACGCGACCAAGGTGAAGGAGGTATGCATTAATGAATGCGACATGAATATGCATATGAATATGAATATGATGTACATGTATGTATATGCGTTATGTTTATGCTGACAAACAGACAAAACAGACACAAAAGATAAACTGGTGACGAAATAAACATCACAACAAACGGATACTCGACCAATCTCGTCGAAGTGGACGCAATCACTGAAGATAAGGTAAAGAGCCATCCATGGAACAAGGTCCTGCTTACAAAGCTCAAATCTCTTTGAGGAGAGAAAGATACTTCAATCGGGAAATAGAACCAAGCAAATCTTCTAACTCCAATGTCCATCAGCAAGAAGCAACCATGCAAACTACGTTTGCTTAGGATGAAGTAAATTTGTACCCGTTGGGGAGAGAAAATCAGATTCAGCTGGAGAAGCTAGAATCAAGGCTCAATTGGGAGTATTAGACTTAGTAACTCACTGGAAGCACTAAGTAGTGAGAAATCCACCAGAAAATAATGAGTCATGCCCCTGTCATACCATAGCAACTTGGCATGAGGACCCCAATATCTGGAAGTACTTGCAAGGTAGATCCTAAGAGTGTCTTGCTTAGGGGAACACGTGGTCATGCACCCACAAAATGATTTATGAGAAGGGATCATCTCAAGAGGATTTTATAGAAGACTTGTCATTCAAGACGCCCCAGTGTCTTCAAACTCTTGTAGAGATTCGTCGAATCTCTACGTCACTGCCTCAGATTAACTGTACTTGGCACAAATGAGTCTTCAATACTTATCCTTTTAGGGATGATAAGGATGTGTAAGCACAAATTGGGAAAGGACTTATCCCTGTCTAGCAAGGTCTTCAAGCAACATGCCCATATCTGGCAAAATATTCCAACAACATGCCCCTGTCTAGCAGAGTCTTCAGGCAAAATGCCCCTGGCTGGCAAAGTCTTCAAGCAACTTGCCCCTGACTGGCAAAGTATTCAAACAACATGCTCCTGCGGCAAAGTCTTCAAACAACATGCTCTTGCGGCAAAGTCTTCAAACAACATGCCTCTGGCTGACAAAGTATTAAGGCAACCTGCCCCTGGCTGGCTAAGTTTTTCAAGTAACTTGCCTCTGACTAGCAAAGTATTCAAACAACATGCCCTTGTCCAGCATAGTCTTCAAGAAATTTGCCCCTGGCTGGCAAGGTTTTCAAGCAACATGCCCCTGGGGGTGATCATTCTCTGAAATGGTTGTTCAACTACTCATCAGAGTTTCAAATCTCAAGAGATTAAGCTCATCACTGGTGCTCATACATAGGTTTCTATGATATCAAGCAAATGCTGACAAGCACAAAGGTCAATGTTAAGACTGCTAATGCAACACACGTGTTTGTCTCGAAGTTTTTTTTGTTTTTTTTGAAAAGATTTTCACAATAGCCTGTGACCGAATCACTAGCTAGGAGGTGATATTCATTTTTTTTATAAAGCCAACACAAATTTCTGAGCAAAGCTCAATGGGAGTCGGGAAACACTTTCTCATCGAGTGTGCTTTCGAAATAAACCCTACTTCAATTAGGACTTTTGAGGGTTGTAACGTGGTTTGGTTCACGGTTTTAGAAACAAAGGATAAAGGTTCAAAGTTTATTTGGTACCCACCCACTCTCCGTGATGTTCTCCAATCCTAGGTTCAGCTAAATTGACACATACATTTGTCTTGATAGCGTAGAGATGATGCTCCAGGGTTTGCTTGAAATGACAGTCCTCTTATTTGTCCTCTATGGATATCAGTGACCCCTTTGATTTTGGTATGGCGGTCACTAAATCGTAAGCTTTTAGGTTGAGGATTGAAAGGCCTCTTCTAACTCGAATTTCTCTTTGGTCCCTGATTTTTGCCTAAGTCTCTTTTTGGGTGCTTGACTTAGCGGGATTTTATTTTCTCTTTTTTTTTTTAACCATTGGAAGGCTGGAAGTTGTGACTGTCAAGTCATTAATTGTAGTGGATTCCCTGATGGGATGTTTCATCTTATGATTTGACTGTGTAACCAGATTAACTGAACACTACCCTGCCCCGGGTTAAGCGTAAGGGTTTTGAAATATCTGAAAGAAACTCCTACTTCTAGGCTCGAAGTGGTTGACTAGGGATTAACTCCTTATTTCTCCAGTGTTTGGGAATTTGAAACAATGCCTGTACATCGTCAGTAGGATTTTAATCAAAAGCATTCAACTAGAGAATTTGTGTTTTAATTTCGTCATCCTCCCTCCAATTCTCTGCCTAGGCAAGAGATGGGATAATATTGGCATTATAAAATTGAAAAAGCATTATGAGTGAATAAGAATGGATTACTTCAAGACAAACATATCCATTGCATTAATCATTCAAAACAAATAAGTTCTTACATGCCAAAACAAATGCATTAACAAATCATAGCAAAATACATATGAAAAGCAGCAAACGAGCTAAACATCTGAGAGGATAGCTCCAAAGCATCGAAACGATCGCGTGCATTCAGGAACTTGTCCTATGCTCCAGCAGCAGATTGATTTGGAAAGGACTTTCTTGAGTTTTCTATCAGCACAAAGGCACTCCGTCCACAGATGGGATTCCTCCATTGAAGGTCAACACCCCGTAGTCGATCATCTCTTGAACCTTTTCCTGGAAGACCTTGCACTCTTCAATCGGATGCCCCAGTACTCCATTATGAAACTCACAACTGGTATTTGGATTGATCCCACGGGACCGAGACCTCGTAGCTCTAGTCTTTCTGGGTGTCATTATTGAGTTCCGGGCAAAATGAGACCACAATTGACTGTAAGTCATTGGGATTGGGTCAAACTGATGGGCCGCTCCTTCAGGACTGTTTGGAGACCTCCGCTGATTCTGACGTTGCTGACGAGTAGAGGTAGAATTTGACCGACGCTGGAAAATGGCCAAATCTTTGGCTAAAGAAATCAGTCGCCCTCTATCAATCTTCAAGCTGTGAATCTCTTCCTGGAGTTCAGTGTTCTCCTGCACAAGGCTGTCTATTAGAGTCTTCATTGTAGTTGAGAACATTCCCATACGATTTCTCAACATGGTGACTTCACTTCTAAGCTCCCTGTTTTCCTGCTCAAGTTGGTCCATCTTTCTCTTGTGACTGGTCGAGTACAGTTAACTAACGGAGAATAAGACACGTGTGAGTTGGATTGTTGGGAGATGATATGCAATGCAAATGCAAGTGCAAATGGTATGCAAATGAATGCAAAGCTCAGAATGCTCAAAATCACAAACATAAACAGCTCCAGAATTGGATATAAAGGCAAGGATGTTGGATCCAAGGTACAAGTAACTCGGAATCTCTTAACTGGTAAGCCTTAAGTGGAGAGTTCTCAATTCTTTACCCATAAAGCCCACTCACAGGGTAGCTTCTACGGTGATGGTTTAAGGATACTCAAGGTCACGGACGTTTATCGTACTAACGCCCCGCCGCAGGCTAGCTGCATTGTGACGATAATAACGATAAGGTCTACCTTGAGTGGAGTTCTCATGCTAGGCGTGCAAGGAGCGAGTCCTTGGAGCCTAACATTACACAACTACCAAAATTGAAACAGGTTCTAAGGGGTCCCAGAACCACAGCCCTTTCGTGAATCAGGTCACGCGACAGGCTAGCTGCGTTGCGACAAGATCTACGAAAAGTCTAACTATCTGGGGGAGCTTTCATGCTAGGCGTGCAAGGAGCGAGTCCTTGGAGACTAACACTAATAACATCCAATTCTAAACTTAGGTGTTCCCTCTTCTTTTTTTCAAAACTCAAGTACAACTTCATACCCGTGATAACCCAAGATCCAACAGGCAGATATAAATGAGCAAATAAATAAGAAGGAAGCAATAGATAGAATACCAACAACAAATAAAGAAGACAAACAAACAAAACAGCAGACAAGCGCAAAATAACCTAAGCTAGGCTCGACTCTCTTATGCACAAGGCATCAAATCCCCAGCAGAGTCGCCAGCTGTCGCACCTCGAAAAATACGATCCTAAAACAAAACAACAGAGTCGCCACCTAATTCTATTTATTCTACGAGAGAAAAGGGAGATATAGATACAACCTAAATAAAGGATAAGAATGGTCAACGAAACCACTAATCTAAGTTCGGGAGTCAGTTACGCAAGGGGAAGGTATTAGGCACCCCTCACGTCCGTTGTACTCAACGGGAACCTCTTAGTCTAGTTTGCGCTTAAAATGTTAACTTGTATAATTGTCTTCTTTTAATGATCATAATAGGGAAATATTAAAGTCTTTTATTATCGTGATGGAGAGATAGTTAATTTTTTATTATTGTGCTCGCGAAGGATTAAAATCCCCGTGCCTACGTATTCCCTTGTGCAATGGGAAAGTCAGAGCTTCGTAGTTCGTGCTACTACGATTGATGTTTTTTAATTGAACGACTGTTTTGAAAATGCATTCTACTGCTAAACGTTGGCTTACCTGCTCACGATAGGAGGCTGAAGCGCTAGCTTGTTTGAGAGATAGAACGATCTAAACAATGTTCGTTTTGAGAAAAGATGTTTGATCTTTGTTAAGGGTGTTTTAAAACGAGAGGGCGAATGAACCACGCGTGGGGCTAGCCCATGTTGCGGTTGCATTCAAGAACGTGCGGAGTGCGAGACTCCGGAGTTCAGTTACTCGCTAATTAATTATGAAAATGATTTGAATTGGTTGGTAAGTTTTAATTTGTATTTGAAAGAAAGAGACAAGTCGTCATCTTTAAGAGAAATATCTCACCTATTCCACCACAAACGTTTGAGAAATGAGAAATCGAAAGAAGCTTTAAACTTGGATATAAGATCGACAAGCAATGCCACATTCTTCCTTTGAAAGTAAATAAAATCGGAAGAAGCTTTAAACTTGGATATAAGTATCGACAAGCAATGCCACATTCTTCCTTTGAAAGTAATTGTTTGTAAGATTTTTGTTTGTGTTTGTGGGGATAGGAGTAACAACTTTCCTATGGAGATGAATCATGCCTGATCCTTTAAGATTGTTGAAATGTTTTGAATACGAATGATGATTGAACCATCGCGTGAGGCTAGCCCAGTTGCGGTCCAATCCAGAACGTGCGGAATGCTAGATTCCGGAATTCTGTTTTCGTAATTTAATTTAAAATAAATTGAATTGTTTTTATACGAACGGTGATTGAACCAACGCGTGGGGCTAGCCCATTTGTGGTCCAATCCAGAACGTGCGGAATGCTAGACTCCGGAGTTCCTTTTTCGTGAATTAATTAAAATAAATTGAATTGTTTTTATACGAACGGTGATTGAACCAACGCGTGGGGCTAGCCCATTTGCGGTCCAATCCAGAACGTGCAGAATGCTAGACTCCGGAGTTCCTTTTTCGTAAATTAATTAAAATACGCAAAAGTCGTGCAGATGGCAGTCACTTGTGACCGACTTACGTGTGTGCCAATGTCGGCGTACGAATATTTTAATTGATTAAATAAAGTGGATTTGAATCCTAATTTCTAAATGTTTCTAATAATGATAAATCGAAACCGGTAAAATAAGGCGGAAAAACATCCAAAAACGGGAGAGGGATACAATAATAATTTTACACGAGAATGCAATGAAATAAAGGGTCTCGTTGTAATTTGCCCAAGAGAAAGCGTGTGTGCAGTGTATGAATTAATCGGAACCGTTAGAAATTAAAATGACATTAAAGGTGAGAGAAATCAATAAAATAAATAAATATCCTAAATAAAATAAAATAAATTGTGAAATTAGAATGAATAAAATAAAATAAACAAGATGACCTCATATCGGTCGCGATTAGTCGGAACGACTTATCGCAACTTTGTTATATCATTGGCCCGTGAAATAAATGACCATTAAAACCAAATGAGCGTCAAGAGTTAACATATAGGATTAATAATAATTGACATTGGAAACCAAAACTTAGCACCAAATAAACAAAATAATAAAACCATGAAGATTCTACACAATTTCTAAGTCAAATTATGTAAGTTAAATTTCTAAAAGAACAACAATCAGAATTTAAGTAAATCTAAATGAACCAAAATAAATTAAGAGTTTATCAACGAAAAAATAGAACAAATAAAAACAAAACAAAACAGGGAGGGGGATGTATGTCGCATGGTCTGGTGGTGTGCAAGCAGGATCGAGTAACACGGATGGGCTTAAATCCCAATAATAATAAACAACATAACAACTTTTTATAAGAAAAAAGAATTGGTAAACTTGAATGAGATGGGGGGACATTCGTCAGGCATGGTGTGTCAACAGAAACAAACAAATGAGCCAATGTTTAAGCCCAACAATATCCGAAAGGCTCATAAAGAAAACCTAAATCCCTTATTTCGTTTCATCACTCATCACACCAGAATAGCACTCTTCAGAAAATCAAACCAAGAAAAATCTTTCATTTCGACGTACGAAAAAAACAACAAATATGCTTAAAACTCACCCCAACAAAAGTAAGATCAGATGCAGATAATCATTAAAGGAAAACTCCAAGCACAAACAACACTCAGTTTAAACATGGTTAGAGAAGAATGAGACCCACCCTGTCCAAACCGACGGCGTCCTCGATTTGCCAATCCCGGAGGTTCTCTCTCGGTCGCGAATCCCTCAGTTTGCTGCGATTCCGTTTCTCCCACCGTCTCAGTTTCGGCGATTGGTTTTGAGGGTGGTTAGGGTTTTCGTCGGTTATGGAGGTGCGCGGTGATGGAGGCGGAGGCGGACTGGTTTGTCTTTGCTGCTGATGTTGATTTTTCCGTTTTTTAGGTTTTCGGTAGTGATGGCTTGCTTTGAAATGGTTGTCTTTTTGTGTTGTTTTTGTTCACAGGTTTTCAAGGTTGTGTAGGGGGTTTAGGTGTTGGATGATGGTTCAGATGTTTCTGAGTTTATGAAGGTGGTGGCCGGCGAAGAAGGTCGAATGCGGATGAAGGAGGTATGAGGTGTTTGGTTCGATTTCCCGAGAGGGTGGAAAGGTTTCGCGAATTTATGCGGTTTGGCTGCGAGTTTGCGGGTCGGTAAGAAGGTTTTTCTGAAGGTTGAGGCTTCTGTTTTTGGTAGAAAATGGACGGTGGTGTGGAAACGGTCGGACGTGTTTGAAAGAGAGTCCAAGAGGGATTGTGGTGATGTTTGAGGCTTTTGTTGAGGTAAGCGGATAACAGGGCAGCGATTGAAGAACTCGCTTGCTGAAGGTAAGGAAAAATTAATAGCAATACTTTTCTGTTTCTTTTCACAAACTCAGAAATTCCATATTTTTGTGTTAAGTTTTTCCCATAAACTTGCGGACCCTCCCTCTCCTCTCTCTGTGAAATTTTGTTGTGATTAAAAACCCTCTCTTTTCTGTATTTTGATCCTCTCTCTTATCTGACCCTTTTCAGGTTTTTAATGAAGGTCTTATCGAGGAAGCTTTTTTCTGAAAAATCTGTCCTACCCTCCTGTTATTTTTCGGTCCCTACGGTGTCCCCCTTTAAAATATCTGGTGGTTACTTTTCTATTTCATTGAGAATTCTCTTTTCACTTTTTGATGCAGATTTTGTAAGGGTTAATTCTGGTGTAAATTTAAAGCTGCTAATGTGTAGAAAAAAAAGAGTATTGTGTAGCTTGTGTGTAGGCTATGTGCTGTCATTGTTGAGGCAAAACCTTTGGTTGGTGTTGAAATGTATAGTAATGAGACAATTGAGACTGAACTATATTTTTTAAAAGTAAAGACTAAACAATAAATAGAATACTAATTAAAATGACATAAAGTCAATAAACTAACCTAAATAAAACTTATCAAAATTAGCTAAAATAATCATAAACTTTAAATAATAAAACTATAATGATAATAAAAACTAAATTAAACTATCTTAAAAAATAAACAAATTAAATAATTAGTTAAGGTGGAATCTAAATAAAGGTTAATAAGATTAACACTAATTCTAAAACCTAAATTAAAATTTAACTGAAAACAAAATTAATAAAATAAATCTAAAATATCTAATATAATTAGTTAACTAAAATTAAACTTAAACATAATAAATTGAAAAAATGAGACAACATTCTAGACAAATTCCAAAATTGAAATAATTAATTCTAAAGACAAATATATCATTAAAACGGTAAGGTTGACTAATAAAAATAAAAATGCATGATTAATGAGACGTTAAACTAGCATATGCAAAATGATTGAAAATTGATACATCGACAAAATGCGTCTAAAAAAAGAACAAAAATTGAAAATTTCTGGTCAAAATTTAGGGTATGACAGATATTTATTATTATAAGGTATATATAGATCATCCAAAGATGAATCATGACATATAATTAATAAAATTAAGATATTTGTTAACGTATTTGTTGCTTGTATATCCAAAGATAGGCATGCATGTTTTAAGTGATTTTATTGTCCAATAAATTATGTTTATTTAGTATCATTAGAATTTAACGAAATGCATTTAATTTTTACCCAAAAGTGAACTTTGATACATGTTTAAAGATCATTAGTTTAAATCCATGAAATTTATTCAAAGCATTAATGTATGAACACGTTTTAAATGTTTGCGGTTACTACTATAGTGTTAAGGACTTGGAAATGGCATTGATAATGAATAAGAATCCCACATCCATTAAGGAGGACAATAAGAAAGAGAAATGTCTCTCTTAGAGACGTAGGAAATGTCCAACAGGTTGTCTTTGGATTTGATTAGAAAGGACTGTGTCTAGGTTCATTTGCAAAGTTTCTCAAAAGTCATGATAAAATTGTAGGATTAATTTATTAATCCATTAAGAATGACTCATGCAAATAAAAATTTGGCTTTAAATAAAAGATGTCTTAGGATGATGATTGTTTGAACTTGATGATAATTAAGTCAATGGGGTTTTTATTTTGAATTTTAAAATAAAATTTGAATACATTCTCTCTCTTCATGACTATTGGAACATGGTTGTTAGAATGAGATGTTATTGTTGTAATAAGATGTAAATAGACACCATTAGAAAAACAATACCAATTGTTCTCATTTTTTCTGGTTATCCCACAAATAAATAAATGAAATTATCTTAATCATCAAAGATACAAAAAGGAAGAAGGAAGAGATGAGAAAACAATTCAAATCAAAGATTAAGAATCGAACAAAAATCGACATCATGCATCCGAACTAAAATACTAAATTACCCTTCAATATCATCCCTTAATTTAGGATTTCCTAATCAAAACTAACAACACCAATTTCATCCCTTAAGTGGAGAGATTGACTCGTCTTGATCGCCTTTGTCAGAACACCTGTCAGCTGCTTCTGAGTGTTATAGTGCATAATTTCTAGCACTCTATTCTGAACTTGAGCTTTTGAAGAGATTTAAGTTGCATAATTGTAAGGTTGTTGTCACACCTTAAAAAACAATCACAAATTGGATTATGATTCTGAAGGTGATGATGTGGATGCTACAACCTTCAAACAGTTGGTTAGTTCTATGAGGTATTTGTGTAATACCATACTTGATATATATTATGAAGTTGAAATGGTTAGTAGGTTGGTTAGTAAACCTAAGTGGTCTCATTACCAAGCTACTGTCAGGATTTTGAGGTATATCAAAGAAACTCTAAAGTATGGAGTGTTATTCCTTTCTGGAAGAAAGACTAATTCAGATATGATAAGTTACTCAGACTCTGATTGTTGCACTGTCAACGTGTGAAGCTGAGTACATCGCAGGTGATGTAGTTGCATGTCAAGTTGTATGGCTTCAGAATTTACTGTACGATATGAAGATCAAAGTAAACAAGCCTATGAAGCTGATGATTGATGACAAATCTGCAATCAATCTTGCCAATAACCCAGTTATGCACGGGAGAAGCAAGCATATTGAGACAAAGTATCATAAATCATTTTCTAAGAAGTCAAGTCCAAAATGAAGTGTTGGAAGTTGTGCATTGTAGCACTCAAAAGCAACTGACAGATGTTCTGACAAAGACGATCAAGACAAATCAATTTCTCCACTTAAGGGATGAAATTGGTGTTGTTAGTTTTGATTAGGAAATCCTAAATTAAGTGATAATATTGAAGGATGATTTAGTAATTTAGTATGATGCATGTGTGACCCTAGTATATGTGTATAAATAGACTATTAGTAGCATCATATTATTTATCTTTCTTACAAAGCTTTTACAGCAATCATTGCAGAGCAGTAAATATATTCTCTCATTCTCTTTGTTTTCATCACCTTGTGTACTAACACTTCATAAAAGTTAAAGTACCGTGAAAATACCTTGTGCACTAACACTTCATAAAAGTTAGAGTACCGTGAATAATAATATCAAGATCCTAAATATTAAAACTTTCACTAGGTACATTGAACATTGTGAGACTTCATTCTTTAAGCAATACCCGTAAATATTAAAACTTTCACTGGAGAGTATTGAACATTGTGGGACTTCATTCTTTGAACAACACATTTTTGAGAGACACACCACATATTCATTAAAAATCTTAAAGTGATAGGTGAGGGAGTTCTCTCACTTATAAATGTTCAAGTCTCCATACTTCCAACTAATATGGGGGACTCTTATCTGCACTACTCACATTCATTATATTATCAATAATATATCTTTTGGATGGTTCATATAATTGTTCGCAGTAGATTTTAACAAACAATCTTTGGTTTTCCAATGTTACTGAATTTGGATAACTTGCAGGACCAACCAAACAAGTCCTAGGACACATGTGCTAAAATTTGAATGTATTTTATAAACTCTTAAGACAAACGTTTTTTACTCTTCTATATAGTTTCTTGAATCCTTTTTATTAAGAATTATTTGTAATTATATGGTTAAGTTAACGTCCTTAATCTAGTAAGATAAACAAAAAAGCTTTAAAATGTTTATGAAAATAAATGCTGAAAAGTAAATTGAATGGTAAACATAGTAAGAAATAAAGGAATTGTAAAACTTTCATAAACTGGAATGAAATATGGTGTTTACACATACATTTTCAAACGAATCTCTTTTTCTCTTTCACACGAGTATTCAGAGTATTTTCACTGGAATTTTCTGTACAAGTTTTCACGCACTAAAACTTAACAAATGCTACCCTATTTATACAAAAAGAAAATAACTGCTAACTAACGGAAAAACTCTAAAAACTTGACACTTGGCTTTATGCATGTTCCTAAAACATCCACGTATTCCTTTGCCAAACGAAACCAAGGTTCAAATTTGAACTTCTCCTTAAGGCTGAAACAACACACCCTTTACCATGTCGAAACAACAAGATATCATTTCCTCTGTCGAACTGTCGAATATCCCAACATTACTTGTCGAATTGTCGAATGTTTTGCCTTCATTTTCCTTCTTTTGCAGATCTTGTCGAAAGTATCATTTCGCCACTAATCATTCGTCACAATGCATATAAAATTCCAACTAGTAAGAACATATTCATTATATATAAATTCCAACTGGTAAGAACATATTCATTATATATAAACCATTATGGCTTGTAATCCAGACAATTTGATGGATGCAAGTTGTCATGTCCTGAAATATCCTGCTAGCATTGTCTTTCTAATGTTGACGTGATAGTCACAACTGTCGAAAACAACACCACATAATTTTAAGTTAAAACAAACCATGATACGCATTAACTGCTGTCGAACATTATCAGCTGATCTTAGTGCTCTGTTATTGACAAAGTTTATTGTAGCACTAAAATACATCCTCATTATTTTGCTCGTAGGCATAGCATACATTTAAGAATGTGAGATGATCTTCAAAAACCCTGATATCGAAAATACATGCATACAATAATATAATTTTGAATTATTGAAAATCAATTATATACAGTGTTTTATATGGATGATATTTGCAATTGTCGAATGTTGCCTTACCGTAATATAGATAGTTTGAAAAGCATGTATCAGAAAGATACTATACAACATTTATATATAATTGCATGAAGCATACCATATAGAAAAATGCAAAATTACTGCGTGTGCGCAAAAAATGATTTCACATTATATAATGTTGGAAAAAGGTTAATGATTGTATAAGGATCCATTACGTAATGCATTTGCAAGTTCTTTTCTGATACTAAAACATTACATCAAATATTCATAAATTAAATTATTATTTTTTCCTTTAATTTTGGGTTAGGATTCATTTTAATTCCTTAATTTTAAAAAGTATCATATTAGTTATTTATCATAATTCCTTAAGACAAAAATGACTAATATATATAAATATGCAATCATTGGTGTCTTGTAAATAGTACCTAAGAACATCATTTGTTGCTTTCTATGACTTATTTGAACGAGACTAAATCTTAATTAATACTCAAGTCACATTCATGCTCAAGTGAATGAAGATATTCTTTAGGTGAATAAGATTCTCCGCAAGTCTCTAGAATATCTATTTTATGTAATTTCTCACTCCCACTGAACTGACCATTTTCAATAAACTTAGCATTACCTAGAATATCTATTTTATGTAATTTCTCACTCCCACTGAGCTGACCATTTTCAATAAACTTAGCATTACCTGACTCAATTATTCTCACTATTTTTCATGTGAATTATAAACTTTTAAAACATAAACATACTTTAAACTAGGTTTCCTTCCCGTCTACATTTTATTAGGAGTTTTAGGAACTGTCTTGTTAAAGATTCTATTAAAGAAAATATGCAATGGTCCTTAATGTATTTGTCCATAATGATAATTGAAAGAGACTTGTTTGAAAGATTGACTGAGGTTATGATTGGAAAAGGCTATTAGACAGAAGGAATATATAAAACTATATGTGTGAAGATAGCTGAAGGAAAACATGGTAGCTCAAATTTATGACATTATGTTTGGGAATGTCAGATTTGATGGTGGAGCATTCTGTCTAACAAATCAAGTATGAATTTGAGACAAGTCTTGTAAGTAAATTCACTTACTTTTTGGTCTTCAGGTTAAACAAATGGAAGAGATTGCTTACGTGTCTCAAATGAATTATGGTATGACCAAAATGCAAAGATTGAGAAAGAAAAATGTAAGTCTACCAATGATTATAGTCGCATTTGGTTTTTGGATGGAGAAATGGATATTGCGAAAGTGTGAAAAAAAGGATCTTCCTCATGAGCTCATGACTGCACTTAAAATAAGGCTCCTCCTCACAAACCAGAAGCCAACTCAAAAGCCCTCAACAACCCTTTCATTCACGATAAAAAGATTATAACAAAGATATTTGTATTAGTTTTTCAGTAAACTGCGTGAGTAAAAAAATTCAATATTTGGAGTAGTTTTTCAGTAAAAATATTTTCAGTGAAATACACCATCCAACAATTCAGTTTGTGTCTTCACTCAAACTTTTGCGACAGCAAGTTCCTATTACTCATTGTTAAAAACAATTGAGAAAGTATAATCTGAACTGCATGTCTCTATCATCTTCTACTTTTGAACAACTAATTTTTATAGAAAGATTAAACAATAGAAACACACTATCAAACAGTTTAATCTGTGCCATCTCTAACTTGATCAAAACAGTGCATCATTTGGAGTAATTAATCATGTATTTTACTCGACCTAAACCCTAGAATTCTTGAGAAACAGATCCAATTTCTCCCTTTCCCTTTCCAACCTTCTTAGGTAGCAAAGTCTGGTGAATATTAGGCAAAACACCTCCATTTGCAATGGTTACAGTTCCCAAAAGCTTGCTCAGTTCCTCATCGTTCCTTACAGCAAGTTGAATGTGCCTTGGTACAATACGGTTCTTCTTGTTGTCTCTAGCAGCGTTACCAGCCAATTCCAAAACCTAAATCACATATAATTCAAAATTGAGATTCCGATTTACAAATACAATGAGAAAAAACTACCATTCATAAAATCTATCAATCGATCTAAATCAAACCAGTAAGAAACATACCTCAGCGGCAAGATATTCAAGAACAGCAGAGAGGTAGACGGGAGCACCGGCACCAACACGTTCGGCGTATTTTCCGGCCTTGAGAAATCTAGCGATTCTACCGACTGGAAATTGAAGACCTGCCTTTGAGGATCTTGAAACAGATTTGGTAGCCTTTGGCTTGCCTCTACCGCCCTTAGTTGTAGAACTCATTTTCTGATCGGAGAAGAAAACGGAAAACCTAAATTCTGAGATTTCAAAAACTGAAAACTGAAAACTGAGAAGGCGAGAATAGAGACTGATGAAAGCTTAACTGATGGAATGTTATTATATAGTACCCCCAAACTTTGCGTTTATTGGCTAAGAGGATAAGGCACGGATTGCCAGCGTGGTAATCTTACTCAGAATCGCGCGAAACTCTTTTTTCCGTTTTAGGGTATTTTGGAACTACACGCGCTATATTATCGCACGTCGTGGTCTTTTATTTGAATGGGTAGTAAAGTTTTTCGATAGACGTGTAGGTGTGTGTCTAGTGTTCAATTTTGTGATTTTTGCAAAAATGTCTTTTTATATGTTATGAATGCTATGAATGTTAAAAGAATTAAGGATTTTTATTTATTATTGTTCGATTTAAAATTAAAAATGATCGGTGAAACGATGAAATGTTGCTTGTTTGCGGTGGACTTGAGTTTTTGGTGTGGTAGAAAGGAGATAGTCTGCAAGGTTAATATTTCAACGTCCAAATCAAAGAGAGAATTACGAGTAATATGTGACTTAGAAAGAAAATGTTTAAATATTTGAGAATGATGCACTTTCTCTTTTATATAGTGAGAGAGGTTAAAACTTTGAGTGTGGTGTGCTGTGCGAACACCCGTCTGATTAATCTAGATGTTAGATATGCCTCATGTGTAATGTTGTCTGCTTTATACGAGAATGAGAGAACACATGTTTCCTGTGTTCTTCCTTTGTTTTGCCTTTAGGCTTTTTGCCTTGGGCCTTGTGAGGGGCTCATGCTAATTATTTATTTATTCATATTTTTTAATTTGTGTTGCATAGTTTTTTTTAATCAATACACTTTAAGTCATAAAGAAAGCAAATATCGAGGTATGATATGATATTTCCTTTATCTTATTGCATTTAATCTTAATATCATGTTTGTTGTATGTTTGTTTGGATATTTTCAAGCAAATCCAAATGAAAAAATGTTCATGCAGTCAAATGCATTATGATGTATCTCATTAGCACACCACTTATGTATTTATGTTATCCAAAAAGAACAAATTGTACTTTAGTATGACACTTTGATTTTAATTTTGTGGGTTGTTATGATAAGGCAACTGAAGTTAAATATCTTTACATATTACTTTATACACATGGAATATGACAATTGGATACATAATATATATTTGTTGTATCTCAAGAGGAATATATACATTGTACAAAAAGACTACTATGTCTTCATTGTTTTCTTTGTCGAAGGAAAAGTTTGACACTACTCCAATAACTTCTCATCCTCCCCTTAATGCATGTCCTTATCGAGGGGAGACTCTAATACATAAGATTTTTTTCACCGTCCAGGCCTAAGAAATAAAGGAATTAATGAATTTTCCTAGTATCGAACTCACAATTTCCCACCATTCAAGTGAAATGGTAGAAAATGGGGTTACCCCTATCACTATCACGTCAAAAAAGGTAGTGGACCAAAGCAGCAAGACCACTATTTTCCAATAGCATCCTTCACTCTGTCTTGTTCGCCTCTCAGCACGATCAACAACTCTTCCTTTGCCTCCAGGTGCCCATTGAGTTTACACAGCTTATTGTAGAGCTCCGCACTCTCTTCCTTAAGTTCAACTATTTTCTTGTTGGCCGTAATCAAGTCCTTCTTGGGCACAATCTCGACATCGTTCAAGCTAAAGGCAATTTCGAGGATCCTCATCATCCCCGCAACATCCCGACATAACTTTGACCTCATAACCTTACGGTCAGCAGTCAGAATGACGACAACATCCAAATCGGGGACCTGGACGAACGACCCCTCATCAAACAATGACTTCTGAGTAACACACTGGGGCAGAACAAATTTACCTAAGGGCACAACTGTGGTTTTGGGCGGAGAGGTCTTCTCTTTGACCCTTTGTCTCTTTCCCAGAGGAGAGGTGCCTGCCGGGGTACTGCCTTGAGAAGGAGCGCCTGAGTTAACGAACCCTTCCAGCGTGACCTGATCTCTAATAGCTTCAACCCTTGTCTTCGCCCCTTTTTCAAGTTTCCCTTATTGGCTTTGACAAGTCGCTTACACATCTCAGCCATTTTATCTGCACGACAAAAGAAAGACAACCAGATACAAGTTAAAGACCCAAACTCAGGTTATGTGATCAAAGTTCCACCTAAAAGAGTCATCGCCGCCTTAATACTAATCAGCCTAACCCGCGTAGCAGGCGTTCCGTCATTCTTAAGGAGCATATCGCCGTTAGAGTCCACGAGTTCCGACGGGCGGAAACTCGCAACAAAGTTAATTAGAGTATGAAACGACGCAATATCATTAACATTCAAAATTTCGTCTTTGGTGAGGTAGTAATCACTCCCATTATGGAAATGAAAATCCACCCAATCTAGTGGTAAGTTGGATACCATTTTATCCCTTCCCTCAACAACCTCCTTGTAGTAAAGGGAATCTTTGGATGTCTGGGTGCACGACTGAATTACATAAAACATGTATTTAAAGTCACGAACAAAATCCAAATACGCCTTGAAGATTCTGCTCTTTTGAACTAAACATATTGTAACACCCCGTGATTTATCTAACTCTCCGGATAATATTATTTAAGGCCAATAAGATTCTGGTTTATTCTAAGAATTTTAATGAAAAACCATTTAGAGTAAACGGAATTTAAATTTGGTTAACTGATATTATTTATTTCAGAGGTTTTATTAAATTGAGAATTAAGAGATAGTTTAGGATACTCTCTATTTTGGACCCATTGGTAAAATAAGTTTTTATATATTTTGTTTTATAGAAAGAAAAATAGAGGAAAATAAATAAGAAGTTAGTAAGAGAAAAAAAAGGAAGAGAAGAAGAAGAGAAAGAAAACCCTAAGCTTCAAATTCATCATTCTCCATCATCCGTCCGTTGAATCGGCTCATTTCTTCCGTCAATCTTCATCTCTCGTGGTGGGTTCGTAGTTAGATACTTTTGTTATGACTTTTGATTGAGTTTTAGGGTTTATGAGTTTTAAGGATTTTGGTAGAAAAGCTTGAAATCGAAAGAATAAATAGTTAAAAACTCGATTAAACCTAAGTATGGTGTTTAGTATATGATTATAGGCATATTTGTTATTGGATTCCTCTGTTTTGGTGCATTTTTATGAAATTAGGGGTTTTGGGAATGGTTTCCCGTAGCTGGTTTTAGCAGTATTTTTCTGAGTTCGCCCCGCGAATAGGGTTCGCGCCGCGAACTGTAGGAATTTCCCTGAGTTCGCCCCGCGAACTGTAGCTTTCCGCTGAATTATGTTTTTTTATATAACTTTTGATCCGGGTATCCGTTCTTTGTGTTCCACATATCGTTTTGAAGCTAAAATTATGTACTTTCACATGATGCCGAAAAATATTATTTTTTACCCGACTTTTTGAAAATACCGTAAAAATGTTAAGTTAGGGAATTGTGAGCTTAAGGTAATAAAATAGTAAAACTTGTGAGGTAGCTAGGTTACCCTAAGTTGTTACGGAATTGTTTTAGAGATTTAACAATACTTAGGCGTCGATACTTGGAGGGTGTCTTCGAGCTAGGTAGTTGTTCGAAGTTGGAAGTTTACTTCCTTGCGATATATCCTAATTTAATTATATGGCTTGTGTCGATATAATTAATCCGTGGATCCGAAACTCCTAATGGATGATCGTGACTCATGCTTGCTTGTCATCAGGGAGTATGACTGGGCGGGGAAAGTATCCATTAGGAAGAGTAACCGTGTTTACTTGTCATCTGGGAGTATGACTGGGCGGGGAAAATTACTTAGTTGTAGGTACCGTGACCCATGCTTGCTTGTCATCTAGGAGTATGACTGGGCGGGGGAAATACCTTTAATAGACAATGAGTGACCGTGCTTGCTTGCCACCAGGGAGTGTGGCTGGGCGGGGAAAGTCATCTATACGTTAAGAATCGAGTGATCCGTACTTGCTTGCCATCAGGGAGTATGGCTGGGTGGGGAAAGATGCCTTAAAGCACCTTGTGTGTGCTCCGTTTTTTTATTTGATGTCTCTAGTTTTGTGATCTCGAAGTCTAGGTTTTCACGACTTGAGTAATGTTTAGTTTCGAACCTTTTAGAGCCGAGAGAACTCTAAGATAGAGAACTCATTGAGATGTTTTATCTCACCCCATGTTGATGTTGTTATTTCAGGTACTTCAGGTTCCGCAAAGGGTAAAGATAAGGCGACTTGATTATCTTTGCTTGTTTGATGGTTTCTTCCGCTGTAGACTTTTGAGATCTCCGGATCTAGTTCTTAGACTCTTTATTTTGGAAACATCATCGTACTATTTATAGCCTTTTGCCAGTATCTTATGTTGTAGTGGTTATATTTATACAATGTGTTACTAAGAACTTGTTGTATTTCAATACCAAACTTAAATTTATATATGAAAAATATGTTTGATGTATGTCTTTTATATATGCGTATTACACACACACACACACACACATATATATATATATATATATATATATATATATATATATATATATATATATATATATATATATATATATATATATATATATATAACTTACTCTAAAAATAAGTTTTTTAACTTACTTCATAATCATAGCATTTTAAATAACATTTTTAAATTAGATTCAATCTAATTGTTATAAGTATAAATGTTAACTTAACTATTGATTTAATTTAATTTAAAGGTTACGATTATGAAGTAAGTTAAATTGATCCTGATTATATATATATATATATATATATATATATATATATATATATATATATATATATATATATATAATCTAATCAAACAAACCGAATGCTATACACCTTTTTCATCTTGCTGTCATTTTGAGCATTTTGCATGTACTATAGTTTAATCAACCTTCTCATTCTAACGATATAAGTCGATTTTCAACCATTTTCTATATTCACGCATCCTTATCGCATCACTCGCACGTAACTTGACTTCTCAGCATTCAAACCACCGTGCAATTTTAAAGTACTACCAATTAGATCAGAATCACCGATATCTTCAGCCAGCGCCGCCGCAGAATGCGATGTTCGTTCAAAACAACAATATCCAATTCCCCACTTCCAGTTTTACTCAACACCATAGGTAGTCATTCAATCATCCTTAACTAACTTTTTCTCTCATAATAACTATAACTAATCTCTGAATCTCTTTCCTACTAAAAAAGGATCGAATCTTCGAGGCCTCTTCTATTCAGAGGAAACGCCGAATCGCAACCGCATGATTCCGATGACGATAATGACGGACATAAACAGAAGCACAACGCAGCTTCTTCTTCTCTACCATCACCGACTCTCACACTTACCACTCTTGTAGCAGTTTTTGGTTCTTACGTTTTCGGAACTGCTGTAAGCTAATTCACCATTTTCTTTCATTAAAATCCGTTACAGAAAATCTGAATCGTTATTGGTTTTGTAGATCGGGTATTCGTCCCCTACTCAATCTAGAATTATGATTGATCTCAATCTCGGTGTGGCTCAGTTTTCAATTTTCGGTTCAATTTTGACAATTGGAGCTATGATTGGTGCCATTGTCAGTGGTACAATAGCAGATTATGTTGGTCGACGTCTTGTAAGTTTAGCTTCTGTGTTTATTTTAAATTGAATGTTGTTGTTTGTTTTACACCTTAATTGAATTTGGTTATTTTGTGTTATGCTGAGCAGGCAATGGGATTCTCACAGCTATTCTGCATTTTGGGATGGCTTGCCATAACAATCGCAGAGGTATGTAGTTCATTTCTTCCACTTTTATTCCGAAATTCCATCGTTTCGGTTGTGACTTTAGCTCATGAGAATAGCCCTATGAAACAATTAATTCATTAGGCGGAATAGCCCCATGGATTATGACTTAAGTATCACATTGTGCTTTCTTATTTACTAAATGTTGGACTTATAACTTTTTCTTTATGCTGGTTGCTTACATTCTAAACGAACATGGCTAATACAAGTACACCTTATATTTATTCCAAGGAAGGCGGAAAGGACTTCCATCGAAAGGATGTTGCGTTGGATGTGTAGTAAGACTAGACCAAATAAGATTAAATATGACAATATTAGAGAAAGTGTTGGGGTAACACCTATAGTAAAAAAGATTGTGAGAAATAGACTTAGATGGTTTGAGCATGTTGAGAAAAAACTATAGATGGTTTGAGCATGTTGTAAGGAGAGTAGATTAGATGGAGAGAAGTTAAACAACTAGAGGTAGAGGAAGACTTAGAAAAATTCTAAGAGAAACTATTAAGAAAGATCTTGAGATTAACAAATTGGATAGAAACTTGGCATTGGATAGAACGTTATGGCTGAATTTGATCCATGTATCCGACCCTACTTACTACTTAGTGGGATAAGGCTTGATTATTGTCGGAAATTTGAAATATATGCCATGATATTAACTAGGAGAAGTAGCACTTAGCTCTCCTACGATATGCTATACACACACTCTTCTATTTTTCTTTTAAACAAATACTCATCTGGATCCTTATTTATTGAAGAAATTGCATTCCCCTCCCTTTAGGTTTGTTTAACTGACACCTTTATTCTGAGTGTAATTGAGGGGACATCAATGTCATTTACAAAATAGAAACAGATAGACAAAGTTGAGCTACATAATGCGACCTACTAAGATTCTATCAATTGAACACTCTTCTTATTTCCACGGGTTTCCTCAAGTACAGTTGTTGGTATCTAATCTTTAGTGGTGCTTATTTGAAGGATGCTTGGTGGCTTTACATTGGAAGACTGTTGGTAGGATGTGGGATTGGCCTGCTATCTTATGTGGTAATTTTTGTGACATGTTATTTGTTATGATTGCAATTAAAATGGTATTCAGTCACCGAAAGAATACAAATAAATACTTCCCTTTACATGATAGGTACCAATTTATATAGCAGAAATAACACCAAAGAATCTTAGAGGCCGATTCACTGCAGTTCATCAGGTGAAGCAATATTGTAATGATATAATATCAATTTGCTCTTTTTTTTTTTTTTTTTTCCGGTGTACCTTGTATTTTTGTATATGTCATTGTATCGCGTGTAGGAACGTTTCAAATCTCTATTTGATTTTATTTTGACAGTTAATGATTAGCTGTGGAATGTCATTAACTTATCTTACTGGAGCATTTGTAAACTGGAGGATTTTGGCTCTAATAGGTGACATTTTTCTTTCTAGTGTTCTTTTCACAAAACAAAACCAAGTGTTTGATGTAATTCTCAACCGTTTCGTCTCTATCTTAGGAATTGTTCCTTGTCTTATACAACTTCTCAGTCTTCCCTTTATCCCGGATTCTCCTAGGTGGCTGGTGAGTTGAAGTGATATGATTGTTCAGGGACGTATGTGTTGGACATGGCCTATCCAAGCTCTTGGAGTTTTTTCATCGTTATTTTTGTCTTCGAGCAAGCCATGTCATCAAGTGATACTCGTGATCTTCTGCAGGCAAAGGTCGGCCGCTTGAAGGAGAGCGATTCTTCTTTACAGCGTCTTAGAGGAAAAAATGCTGATGTTTATAAAGAGGCCAATGAAATCAGAGTATGTAATTGCTTTTTGTTCTTTAGAATGCACTCTTGTGTTGCAAAAGGAAGAAGCCAAATGGATTAGTGTATATCATCCGATGAATTGTACTTTATTTGTAGGACTATACCGAAGCCCTTCAGCAACAAACAGAGGCTAGCATTATTGGCTTATTTCAATTGCAATATTTGAAGTCACTTACAGTGAGCTTTCACAATTAGTCCTATTCATTGATCATATCTTAGTTTTTATTTTGCAGACTCTTATGATAGTTACCTACTTTATTTAGGTAGGACTCGGCTTGATGATACTACAACAGTTTGGAGGGATTAATGGCATTGTTTTCTATGCAAATTCTATATTTACCTCTGCTGGTATGTGCAGGTTATTTTCTATGCTAATACTATTTTTACTACTATACGACAAATGAAAGAAGACAGATGCAAAAATATTAGATTTACGACAACATGATTCACACAACTGCAAAATTTCTTATCTATGACAGGGTTCTCGGAGAGTATTGGAACTATAGCAATGGTTGCTGTTAAGGTTCTTAATTCTGTTCACACAATTTCATCATTTATTATGTTGGTCTAATTCTGTATAAGAGAATGGACTCACTTTATTACCGACTCCTGAGTCTCTTCACACAATTTCATCATTTGTGTTTGTAGATTCCAATGACAACTTTAGGAGTATTTTTGCTGGATAAATCTGGAAGACGACCACTTTTACTGGTAATACATTTGAGATTGTATTACTTATTTTGCTACGTTTTGTAAATTCTGAATCCGAAATTTTGACTCTTACACAGTTGTCTGCAGTAGGAACTTGCTTAGGATGCTTCCTTGCAGCCCTGTCATTCTTCTTGCAGGTTCTTCTAATACCAAAATATATGCTTTAATAAATGTTGTTCTGGTCTCTGTTTAGATCGACTAATTCATGCTTATCTACCGGTACAAGTACTTGTGAGACTGTTTTGGATAGCTTATGAAAATATAACATGATTTATAAAAAGATTTATTTTATTTTTTGTTAAAGAAATAGCTTATACATAAGCACTTATGTGGCATACACAATAAATTTGTTTATCCAAACGACACCTAAGAATAGTTAGACTTGTCTTGTGCAGGACACACATAAATGGAAGGAAGTTAGTCCTATTCTGGCACTTGTCGGTGTACTGGTAATAATGCTTATCATCCTCATATACGTCGAACTTGGACTATAATAAGGCCTTGTAGAGTTGTACTTTCCTTCATGTGATAGAAATGATTTTAAGACTTTGAATCTGTTGACAAATAAATGTAATTCTCTTTTTAATTTTGTTAATGACCAGGTCTATGTCGGATTTTTCTCGCTAGGCATGGGAGCAATTCCATGGGTTATAATGTCCGAGGTAGCTTCGTCTTAATATGCCATACAAATCCAAACATAATAATTCCTCAACATGATAATGAGTGGTTATATTTCATTTTCCAGATATTTCCTATTAACGTGAAGGGTTCTGCTGGAAGCTTAGTAACCTTGGTTAACTGGTTATGTTCTTGGATTGTATCATATGCTTTTAACTTTCTCATGACTTGGAGTTCAACAGGCATGTTTGCTTTTAATCTTCATATTCCTCGGTTCTTGAATGAGTTTATTTATTTTTAATTATGTAGTAACTAGTATGTATATAAGAAATGAAATTGATTATTGTATTATGTTTGGCCAGGAACTTTCGTTGGATTCGCTGTTGTATGCGGATTCACTGTTATATTCGTAGCAAAACTAGTTCCTGAAACCAAAGGGCGTACACTAGAAGAAATTCAAGCTTCTTTGAATTCAAATTCAACAAAGAGATGAATTCAACGTACAAAAAACCCAGTAAGAAGTTTTCAAAAATGGCAGATTGATTCTAATTTCTAAATGAAGGTTTCATGAAACATCCTTGCCCATACAAAGATGAAAAGCGCGGAAATTGTATTTGCAAGTCTCACAATTATTGTATTGTAATAGTTTGTGATTTTTACTTTTTTTTTTTTTGGACAGAACGTGATTTACACATCCCTGTAAATCTTGTTTTTTTATTTTATTTTGGAATTTTATTTTGGAATTTTATTGATATTATACTCAACTAGTTCATATCTTGTGTAAATTATTTTGTATTTAATGTGTATTATTTTTTCTTTTAATAACTCTATGAAAAAAATCACAGACAAAATAATATCATTATCATGTCCTCTCAATTCTCCTCCACAAATTTTGATAGCACATGCTGCATATGGTATATATATTAAAATAACTATAAATTTAATGATAAAATGATTATATTTATACCACTTGTCATTCTATATCATATTTTTCATGTGAAACTTCATGAATAACATGGCTCCAAAAATATTTTTACTTGGATGATTTATCACCTAAAACTGAAGAATTTGTTGCGTAGCAAAAGTAGTTCATCATTCAATACAATAGCTTAAATAAAATAAGTTCACGTTTTCTACAACAAAACCTGTGCCATTCATTTCAGATTACATACACACATCACATCATATACACTTAATTTTTCTTCTTTTACAGTATCCTTTCTGAGTTCTGAGTGTAGTTTGTCATCATGGACAATGAAAGTACCGAACCAACCGAATTTTCAACTCATCTTCTTTCTTCCATTTACGAAGAAGCTAGTTCAGTACCAACTCGTATTCTTATACTTAGCACTCTTGCTGCTGTCTCTGGTTCTTATGTTTTTGGCACTGCTGTAAGTTCCCATTGACTCCATGCTTTACAGGGATTTAACAAAAACTTTTATGATATAAACTAACACTCTCTCATCTTGCAGGTGGGGTATTCATCCCCTGCTCAATCTGGAATCATGGATGACCTCAATCTTGGCGTAGCTGAGGTTCGTACTTTCTTTCAATGTTTGAATCAGTAATCACATAAACACTTGTTTATCTAGTATTATCGGTTTCAGTTGGCTCTGATCTATTAGTTTCTGTAAGTCAAACTAGTTGCATTTATGCAGTATTCTGTTTTTGGTTCCGTACTGTCAATTGGAGCAATGGTTGGAGCCATTGTTAGTGGCAGCATAGCAGATTATGCAGGCCGTCGACTTGTAAGTTTCTCCAATTTTAACTATATTTCCTAAAATGTGACCACAGTTAATTTATTGTTTTTTTTTCAATTTGGTATAATAGGCCATGGGGTTTTCACAGCTATTCTGCATCTTGGGATGGATTGCCATAGCATTCTCAAAGGTTTGCTGTTTCTTTGTCTCCGTTCCCATTTTCTCTTACATGCTTAGGCTCTGTTTACTTTGTGAAAACGTTTTCTATTTTCATATTCTCTGATTACAAGTTCAGCAGTTGATATTTGATTCTTGATTTTTCTTGTTTGAAGGTTGCTTGGTGGCTTTATGTTGGAAGACTATTGTTAGGATGCGGAATGGGCCTTCTATCTTATATGGTAAATTGTATTGACTTTTATTTTGTCATAATTACAATTCAAATGATACTTTGCTACTTCGAATAGTTACAGCAAATAGGTAGTTCCCTTTCCATTTTAGGTACCGGTTTATATCGCTGAAATAACACCTAAGGATCTTCGAGGGGGATTCACCGCAATTCATCAGGTAAAGCAATACTATCCATAGGTTGTATCCATGGATTACATATATGATACATATAGGCTTATTTTAAATCCTTATTTTGAAATGTTCTTGACAGCTAATGATTTGTTTTGGAGTATCGTTAACTTATCTTATCGGAACATATTTGAATTGGAGGGTTTTGGCTCTAATAGGTAATGTTCTTTCTGGTTTTCTTTTTTACAAAATGAACGTAAGAAGTCTTTGCATCAACTCAACCATTTCTTTCTATATTTCAGGAACTATTCCATGTCTTGCACAGCTTCTGAGTCTATACTTTATTTCCGAGTCTCCTAGGTGGCTGGTGAGTTGTTCACAGCTGTTACAGGTTTATTGTTTGGAATAGTTGTGTTAGACAATTCGAACAAGATACTGAAATTTTTCATAATTTCAGACACCGGAGACGACACAGACATTAAGATGCAAACACTGATTATAATTTGAGAAAATAGAAGTGATTGTATATAATCGCAAGTGTCAGTGTTGTCAAACATGCCCTCGTTATAAAGTGTCGGTGCTACATCCAAAAGTAATTTATAGTTGCAATCTTCTGCAGGCAAAGGTTGGTCACATGGAAAGGAGTGAATCTGCATTACAGCACCTTAGAGGAAAGAGTGCTGATGTTTCTGAAGAGGCTATTGAAATTAGAGTATATAATAAGTGTTTTTTCATTAGTGTTGATTTGTGGGTTATAATCTAATTAGGAAACAAGAAAAAAGAGGAAGAAACCAAAAAAAAAGTTAACATATTTTATACACTACTTTTTGTAGGAATTTACAGAAGAATTTCAACAGCAAACAGAAGCTAGCATCATTGGATTATTTCAATTACAGTACATGAAGTCACTTACTGTCAGATTTCTATGCCTAATTCATGCGTCTTATCTTAAAATTTTGCAGATTCTTATGGTATTTAGTTACAATGTTAGGTAGGAGTTGGCCTGCTAATACTACAACAATTTGGAGGGGTTAATGGCATTTCTTTTTATGCAAGTTCTATATTTGTCTCTGCTGGTACGTGCAGGTTTCGTTCATGCTTCTATTATATGACCTATGTAACCGACACTTCCCATTGAAGACTTGTGAGTTATCTAATACTGGCACAATTGAGTAATTCTATTTTCTCAAACTATCACCCGTGTCGATGTATTTAGCGTCCGTGTCAGTGCTTCACTGCATATGGCATGTAAAGAGTGTGATTACAAATACATTAGATTTATAACATGATTCTCATGAAAGTGAAATTTTTTATCCTTGGCAGGGTTTTCCAAAAGTATTGGAACAATTGCAATGGTTATTGTTCAGGTTATAAATTCTCTTCATATGATGTATTTGTTGCTGTCTTCTTATTACTCAGTCTCTTCACACTATTCAGTAATTTCTGTCTTCATAGATACCAATGACAGCTTTGGGAGTAATTTTGATGGATAAAACCGGAAGACGGCCACTTTTACTGGTAAAAAGGATTGAGCTTTTGTGCGTTCCTTTTCATACAATTCAGTAAATTTCAAAATCTAAAATGTTTACATTTATACAGATCTCTGCATCAGGAACATGCTTAGGATGCTTCCTTGCAGCTCTGTCATTCTTTTTGCAGGTTCTCTGAATAATATAAATCTGCTCGATTACCTTGTTTTTCACATTATTCTAAATCAATAGATTGTTTCACTTCCACTATACAGGACTTGCATAGGTGGAAAGAGTTCAGTCCTTTTCTCGCACTCATCGGTGTACTGGTAATGATCTGTCTGACTGATCCTTACTTTAGAATTTGCTTTAGGTCTCAATAACTATCGGACTGGCTTGTTAGAAAGTATATGATAATATTCATATTCACCATTTAATTTTCATAATAATCAGATATATACGGGATCATTCTCACTTGGCATGGGAGGAATACCCTGGGTTATAATGTCCGAGGTAATATTGCTCCTTCCATGCTTCGACACTACATGAAAATTTTGATCTTAGTATAAGTTCTCATCTTGACAAGATAATCATTTCTTAAACAGATATTTCCCATCAATGTGAAGGGTTCTGCTGGAAGCTTAGTAACATCTGTTCACTGGCTGTGTTCTTGGATTATATCATATGCTTTTAACTTCCTCATGAGTTGGAGTTCAACAGGTAGGTTCCGAGTAACTCCTGATCCGTAGAAAGAATGCTTATCGAGTGTTGAATAAGTTCATTAATATGTTGTTTTTGACCAGGAACTTTCTTCATGTTCTCTAGCATATGCGGGCTCACCATTCTTTTTATAGCAAAACTAGTACCGGAGACTAAGGGGCGTACGCTTGAAGAAATTCAAGCGTCTCTGAATCGATATCCAACGAAGAGATGAATTTGACAGGATCCTGTAAGAGAATTGTATACATAATAAATCCGATAAAAATGGTAGTATATTATAGTAGGTGCATAGAGGTTCAGGAAACAAGATTGTCCATGTTGTGTTTTCATTCACAAGATTTGAAATATACCATTTTCAAAAGGGAGTGTTTCTCATTCTTTAAATAAATACTATGTATTCCTGTATTAAGAGGGCAGTCACCTGAGTTGATGATGTTACTCCCTTCAAAGTAGGAAACTGTATGTATCTGCAAAGACACTCCAATATTTGTCGGAGAAATTTTCAAAAGATTTAATTGGGAAATAATAATGATTAAATATATTTTATAAATCCTTTTAATCATATGTTGTTGTGTTGTAGTGGCTGTGCATTTTGATATTAATTCAAAGGTTACGAGTTAGAATCTTGGTTTTGACAATTTTTGTAAATTATTTGTTACTTTAACGAAATAAATATCAAAAATCAAAATCAAATGATGCTGGAATCAAACAAGTGACCTTGGCTTCACAAGTGAGTTTCAATAGGGTGGTATTTAAAAGGTTGTTTCCCCTCACCAAATAACATGAATTTCTCTATAAATAACTTGTAGAACTAAATATAAAGCTTATGTAAATACACGTTCTAAAATTTATTTTTTGCAATTTTTATCATACCATTTTCATCTCCATGTTTTATAACAAACACTCAACACAAGATCTAATAATCTTTAGGTTCGATTTTCGATTTTGATATACATTTTTATTTATAATTAATATTAAAGTATGCAACTTTAAAGAAGATGATAATAACTTTCAATTATGGTGAAAGAGAGATTAACATACATGTTTGTTTATTCATAACCATGGTGAAAAATACATAATTATTTTAAGTAAATATATGTTATACGATATTGCAAATCTTTGTAAAATATGTTGAAAATAATTTATATTTATGTTAAGTTTAACATGTGCAATAAAATTATGTATGCATGATTTATAAATTATTCAAGTATGTGAGTTTTTGAATATATAAGGATATATTTGGTTTATGGTGTAAAATTGAATGTAAGATACATGTTAAATATTATTCTTTAGTGCAAATAATTTATTTTAACTAATAATGCATTATTTATTGATGAAATGATTTGGTAAAAACTAAATAAAAAATTTATGAATTTAAATTTATAATGCATGTATTGGTAACATAAAATGATGTAAATAAAATGTTGAAAATATCAAGGACATGTTTAAATTGTATATTTTTATTTATGCAAGTATTTATTATATTTAAAATGATTTATTTCATATTATATGTGTATCATAATATAAAAATATTATTTCTTGTTCATCTTGATATTAAAAGTAATTTTGATTTATTTTAGATAATTGTAAGTTGATAAATACTTATGGAGAAAAGTTATAGATAATTTTCAAGATGTCAACTCATTGTTTATTTTGTATTGTGATTTATATTTGGATATGTTTTAGAACATTGTTAAATATGAAACATGAATTTATCACATAAAATTTGTTATGCATATGTTAGTTATGCAAGAAAATTATTTATTTTAAAAGAATAGAAATAAATACTATGGTGTTGTATTTATATGGAGTTTATGAATTACACGTTTGAGTCCACTTTATGAAATAAAAGTTAGTCATGACAAATTTGTTTGATCGTGACTATCGATTGTTATAAATGTTTAATGCATTAAATACATTTTGAATATATTTAAGTGGAAACAAAACTTCAAATTAAAAAGTTTAGTAAATGAAGAATGACATACAATTTGTGTATATTACAAAATAAATGACAAAATGTCAGGGTATTAATTTATCAAAACTATCAAGAATATAAATCTATTTTGTATGTGATAATTATACTAAAATGACAAAAATGTCGTGTGTTGATGTTAGGTGGTAAATACTATCAAGAGTACATAAAATAATCATATACACAACTATTTAAAATAGTAAATATTCAAAGTTTATTAAAATTTTGAAAATCTTGTGATTATTTGACGAAGTGATTGACAAAGATATGATGTCTTTGCATATAATTTAAGATAATGAATACATTATTAGGGATGTGGAACAAGCCCATATCTAACTAGTCATCGATTGTGGAAACTCAAATGATAAAATACACTATTAGAGTGAGTGAAGTACTTGAAGATATATAGTACATCTCAGGGGTAAAAATACCTGGACCATAAGAATAAGTGTGGTAGGATAAATTTTTCCTCTTAATAGACATATAACATATGTTTGATGAAATGCATAATTATGGGTGCATTTATGATATAATCTACCTATATGGGAATAAAGTGGTGCCGCTTCATAGAGTTCAATGGTTTGACTATTAAATTCTCATGAAAATGATATGAGACACAAAAGCTTATTAAATGTATCATATTAATAATTCGATCAATGGTACCAAAATTTCATGTGTGAGTTATGCACGTTTGTTCTAATGAATAATTGATTCAAAGCTTGTCTACCAATCTATTCGAGGATGAGTGAAAACTTAACTTATTATGTATTGGTTCAAATCGTAATTAGGCATGTCAACACAACCCGTACCCACCCGAACCCGCCCCGAAGTTGACAGAGAAAACTCACTTTGTCTGGATTTGGGTTTCTCCGATTATAAAATATGGGGACGAGTCGGATAATGGGGACACTAGTACCCATCGAACCCGTCCGATCACTTTATTATGTAGATTATTATATAGTTTTGATAATTTAAAATATTAAATATGTGGTTAATGTTTTTATATTTTGATTTGTATTTTATTATTTAAAACATTTAAAATGTATTTACAAAATATTTTGAGATAATTTTATCTTATTATTTGTAATGTAATTTGATGTTGGAATTTTTTTTCTATTAAAAAAATTGATTTCACTAAATGGACGGTGGCAGTGCGGGGATACCTGAACCAAACTCGAACCCATTTGGGACAAGTTAGAGTTTTAATTCTTCATCCCCGTTTGGATTTGGAGTGAAAAATATAGATTGTTTGAGGATTCAGGTTTGAGTTTGGGGGAGGTAAAAACCGGCCCGCCCTGTCCCGTTGTCATGTCTTATCATTGTATACCTTTATCTGAAACCATGAAAATTCCTGAATAATGAATTTAGATATATTTTGAAAATGGTGCGGGATTGTTGGATAAATTTCCAAAATATTTAATTAAAAAATAATAATGATTAAATATATTTTATGAATCCTTTCAATCATAAGTTGTTATGTGTTGTATTGATTATGAATTTTGATATTAGCTCAGAGGTCACGAGTTTTGGCTTCTCAAGGGACACAAGTTCCAATGGAGCACCACTGAACCATTGCAATGTTTTGTTATGTTTTTGAACACCAAAATATCTAACGGTTACAAATGACCAGTAATTTAAAAGGTTATTTCCCTTCACCAAATGACATGGATTTTGTTGCACCCTAAAATTTGCCCTCCTTTCGTTGTTTCGATCTTTTGCATTCATACATTGCATTCGCATTTATATTAAGTCATAGCCATATTTTCACTTTTTGTTTTCTTCAAAGATTGGGATCTGGGATTCCTCTTGGTTAGTTTTACGGAATTTCGGGGATCTTGTTCCATTCGAAGTTTGGAGGTGGACTTTAGATTTTTATCTTGGGTGTTTGTATCGTGCCTTATCAAATGTTCAGGATGGTCTTTACTTCCCAACATCGAGACAAAGTTCACCAGGTTCTCAAGTTTAGGTTTCGAGATTCGTTTCGTTGAGAGAATAATTCATGATGTGAGATGGGATTAGAAAACACATTGCAATCAAGATTATTACTTCTACGGCTACATAACATGCAATCTTGTGTTCGGAATAAAGGTTTAAATATGGTTAGGTTTACTTTGGAAGGAGGTCATTTTATTTAAGGTCTTGAGAATAAAGCCTTTGTTTACCCTCACTCGAGTCTTTCAAATCACGAATTTATTGTTATTTTTAAGACATCTTGAAGTATTGCCTTTTGTTTTGAGGAGTTTTATGGGTCGTTGTTAAAGTAATATAAGTGGTTTTCGAAACACATTCCTTTGAGAGTCGGTTTTGAAGTAAACAAGGTTATTCAAACTTGGAAAATGATTTGCAAGGTCAAATTAGTTGAATTCAAGATAGCAATACAAAAAAAAAGGGATTCTTTTAAGTCCAAGATTTGCATCATCATTTTCAATCCCAAAGAATAAGTCTAAATGTTACAAGAGCAATGAAAGCCAAAATAACAAACAAGATTGAAATTGTTACGATTACATTGTTACAAGGTTAATGGCATACAAGACTTCTATGGTTAGCCTCCTGACACAGATGTAAGATCCTAGTTGAGTCCTACAAATTTCCCTTGAGCTGATCCAAACTACATCACTAAATTTCAATTTTCAAATTCTTCAACCCGCACCAGTTTTCTAACTGAAAAGTGAAGAGATACATCCATTCTACAGGTGAAACACTGCCATCCATAGCTCGTCTATTTTCCAAACAGTTTGTAAATGCCACCTTTATACCAGTTCATCCATCCTGCAAAAACAATCCAGCCAAACCAATGGTAAGCTTCAAGGGTTAGCAAAGTTTTTTTTCTAACTTGCAAAATAAAAAGAGAACAATGGCAGCGACGTATCTCCATATCCGCAGTTGTCTTCGTTGAATTTTGAAGGAGAAAAAGGACTTAATCCATGTGAGATTCCAGTCATTCACACAAAAAAAACATAACTTTGACAACAGCTGCCAAGATAACACCCAAAGGACCAGTTTTCTTTCTTCT
The DNA here is from genome assembly GCA_963966055.1 of Lathyrus aphaca. Classification (NCBI taxonomy): domain Eukaryota; kingdom Viridiplantae; phylum Streptophyta; class Magnoliopsida; order Fabales; family Fabaceae; genus Lathyrus; species Lathyrus aphaca. Next base: position 17,734,581 of record OZ014525.1, read on the forward strand.
TAGATATCAAAAATTTGATAATGTAAAAAAAAACAACTCACATAAAAGGAAAAAGTCCACTCAAAACTTAGCTCAAAAATCAATCTTTTGAGTCACCAAAAAGTTCTCCATTCAATGGCTTCATCTAAACCCCTCCTCCTATTCCTCATCAACATTTTCTTTCTTCTCACACTCACTTCTGCTGAAGATGCATTTGTTCCCTTCAACTTTGAAGTCTCCTATATCACTGCATCACCTCTTGGAGCACCCCAACAGGTAATTGCTATCAACGACCAGTTTCCAGGTCCTACTATTAATGTAACAACAAACAACACTGTTGTTGTTAATTTCCGAAACAAATTGGATGAGAGTCTCCTCATTCATTGGTCTGGGTTTCAGCCAAGGAGGAGTTCATGGCAAGATGGTGTTCTTGGAACAAATTGTGCTATTCCACCAAAATGGAACTGGACTTACCAGTTTCAGGTGAAGGATCAGATTGGAAGCTTTTTCTACTTTCCTTCACTTCATTTTCAGAAAGCAGCTGGTGGATTTGGTGGTTTCATCATCAATAACCGTCCTGTTATTTCGGTTCCTTTTGATACTCCTCAGGGGGACATTGTTGTCTTTATTGGAGATTGGTACACTCGTAATCACATGGATTTGAGAAAGGATCTAGATGATGGAAAAGATCTTGGCATGTCGGATGGTGTTCTCATAAATGGAAAAGGCCCTTATAGATATAACAATACACTTGTTCCTGATGGCATTGTATTCGAGCAACTCGATGTTCAACCTGAAAAAACTTACCGATTACGTGTACATAATGTTGGAATATCAACCAGTCTGAATTTCAGGATTCAGAACCATAACTTACTTCTAGCAGAAACTGAGGGGTCATATACAGTTCAACAGAACTACACTAGCTTAGATATTCATGTTGGACAATCTTATTCCTTTCTGGTAACCATGGATCAGAATGCAAGTTCAGATTATTACATTGTAGCAAGTGCGAGATTTGTGAATGAATCGCGTTGGAAAAAAAGTTACTGGTGTTGGTATCTTGCATTATTCAAATTCCAAGGGGAAAGCAAAAGGTCCTTTACCGGCAGGTCCTGATGATCAATTCGACAAAACCTACTCAATGAACCAAGCGAGCTCCATCAGACAGAATGTACAAGCCCATGGTGCTTGCCCGAACTCACAAGGATCATTCAGATACGGCTCCGTCGATGTGACAGATGTTGATGCTGGTAAGGCCTTGTCTCCCTTGACCACTGCTAGTTGTGGACAATAAAAGCAATGAAACACAACTGCTAATAGATGACGGCATGGCCTAACGATCGGCGAGATGTGAATCTGGAGGGGACTTCAATCCTTTTTTATTGTCTGTTTGGGAGGCGAATTTCAATCCTTTTAACAGCTGCTCACATTTTTGTCCTGCAAAATTCGAAATTTCTACAGTAAATCAACGAGGTAACAAGCAATAAAAGGATGAATTTATAGAAGTAAAAAAGAGCAACTAATCCAATCCGTTTTCAACTTGTCAAGTTTCGTTTCAAACCAGAGAGAACCAGAACAATATTTGTGCAGTAATAAGGACAAAAAGCAAAGCAGGGTGTGTCAGTAGAGTCACAGAACGGGGTTTCACAAAACAGGCAAAAAGCGTTTTATATTTGCAAAAGAGAAAGGACAGACATAACAAGAATGGGGTTTTTCTCGGCAAACATTCAAAGATACCAAACCCTAATTTGACTCTATAAAAAGGAACGAAATTGATAACATCAAGGATCCGAAAAAAAAGATTACAAAACCCTAACGGCGCAAATATCATCTTCAACCCTAAATCTTTTTCTCAAAAGGTCAGAGGATCAACAGAGCATTGTGTTAAAGCTCTGTTAAAACAAAGCTACAACAAAAACAAAGAAGGAGTAGAAGGAAGAAGGCAAGCGAACGAACGTAACAACAAGGAGAAGCCAATACCTGTTATTTCGCGTCTTTGACGTTAGCACTTGGTAACTACTTCCTCTCTTTACGACCTCCTGCTTCTACTTCTTTGATTTGTTCATGACATGATATTTATTGTTGGTTACATGACTGCTCGATGTTGATTGTGTGTTGTTGAGCCTTTATTCATGTCGTTTGAGGTTGGGGGCTAGGTTTTATCTTCGCGATTTGGGGTTAAGATTTAGGCGGTCTTTGTTTTTTGTAGAAAAGGATGATGATGATGATACCCTGAATCATTTTCTCAGGGAGGTACGAAACTAGAGAAAAGGTGAGAGAGTGAGGTATCACTTTGAGAGATTGAATGAGAGAGTTTTTGAAAGAAGGCCATAAGTTCTTGTGAGGTTTTTGAGGTGAGACTGAGTTTAAGTCGTCCAAATGGAAACGCGTCCCCTTCACTTTCGTTTTAATCACCACGTTTCATGTTGAGGATTAGTTGCCATAGTGGTTGGTGACATTTGTCATGGTCTGTCATGTGTTTTTTTATGATTTCATGCGTCCTCCTTGCGCTGAGTACTTTGACCCGTCTGACTCTCTAGTTGCTTTCTAATCACTTTTCCCTTTATTTTATTAAGTTTAATTTTTTTATCTATTGTTATTATCTAATAATATATTATCTTTAGAATATAATACATACAGATTTGTTTTATCATTTATTTTCATATAAACTTACTTAATTGATTAAGAAGTCGTATAATCTCATAGTTGGTTGTTTAATTATCTCGTGATCGTTTCACCTGTATGACGTCTGATTACATTTCTTGTCCACCATTTAATTAATTTAAAACGATGTATGACTTGTACAAACTTGAATGATATTTTGCTTTTCGACCTTAATTTATTAAATAAACCGATTAATAAACACAATTACTTCAAGGATGATCGTCCCGAAATTTTTTTATTAAATAATGTTTCTTGGCCCAACGCCAAATAAGTACATTCAATCGTTCACATTTTACACACACATAAGTCGGTCAGCATGTGATCGCCATCTGCACTACTTTTACGTATCTTTATTAATTTAACAAAGAATAGAACTCCGGAGTCTAGCACTCCGCACGTTCTAGAACGAATCACAACTGGGCTAGCCCCACGCGTAATGTTTCACTCACTCCTTTGTTATTAAAATAAATAAACCTAAAAAACATCTAAAAAAATTATTCATCTTATTAATTCAATACGAAAACAGAACTCCGGAGTCTAGCATTTCGCACGTTCTGGATTGGACCGCATTTGGGCTAGCCCCACGCGATGTGTCCAATCACCATTCGTATACCAAAATATTCAAATTATCTTATTAATTCAATACGAAAACAGAACTCCGGAGTCTAGCATTCCGCACGTTCTGGATTGGACCGCAACTGGGCTAGCCCCACGCGATGTGTCCAATCACCATTCGTATACCAATATATTCAAATTATCTTATTAATTCAATACGAAAACAGAACTCCGGAGTCTAGCATTCCACACGTTCTGGATTGGACCGCAACTGGGCTAGCCCGCGCGATGTGTCCAATCACCATTCGTATATCTTTTCTCAAACGAACACTGTTTAAATCTTTCTATCTCGCAAATAAGCTAGCGCTTCAGCCTCCTATCGCGAGCAGATAAGCCAACGCTTAGCAGTAGAAATCATTTTCAAACAATCGTTCAATAAAAAACACAAACCGTAGTCGCACGAACTACGAAGCTCTGACTTTCCCATTGCACAGGGGAATACGTAGGCACGGGGATTTTAATCCTTCGCGAGCACAATAATAAAAAAACTTAACCTTTCCCTATAGCAAATAATAAACAAACATCGATACTTAATCATTAAAAGAAGACAATAATACAAGTTAACATTTTAAGCGCAAACTAGACTAAGAGGTTCCCGTTGAGTACAACGGACGTGAGGGGTGCCTAACACCTTCCCCTTGCGTAACTGACTCCCGAACTTAGATTAGTGGTTTTGTTGACCATTTCTTATCCCATTTAGGTTGTGTCTATATCTTCCTTTTCTCTCGTAGAATAAATAGAATTAGGTGGCGACTCTGTTGTTTATTTTAGGATCGTGTTTTTCGAGGTACGACAGCTGGCGCTCTGCTGGGGAACTTAAATGCTTTATGTATAAGAGAGTCGAGCCTAGCTTAGGATAGTTTACGTTTGTTTGGTTTATTTGTTTTTCTTCTTTATTTACTATTAAATATTTTATATGCTCGTTTATTGCTTTCCCTTTTCATTATATTGTTCATTATTATATTCTCCTGTTGGATCTCGGGATTACGTCACGGGTATGAATGTGTACTTGAATCTTGAAATCTGAGTTTTGAAAAAGAAGAGGGAACACCTAAGTTTAGATTTGGATGTTATTAGTGTTAGTCTCCAAGGACTCGCTTCTTGCACGCCTAGCATGAAAGCTCCCCCAGATAGTTAGACTTTTCGTAGATCTTGTCACAGCGTAGCTAGCCTGTCGCGTGACCTGATTCATGAAAGGGCTGTGATTCTGGGACCCCCCTAGAACCTGTTTCAATTTTGGTAGTTGTGTAATGTTAGGCTCCGAGGGCTCGCCCCTTTGTTAGCCTAGCATGAGAACTCCACTCAAGGTAGACCTTATCGTTATTATCGTCACAATGCAGCTAGCCTGCGGCGGGGCGTTAATACGATAAACGTCCATGACCTTGGGTTTTCCCTATATCATTGCTATAGAAAGCTATCATGTGAGTGGGCATTATGGGTAGAAAGATATAGACCACCCCTCTAGAGCCTACATTTTAGGAGTTCCAAGCTCCCATCGTTATCCCGGATGCAGCTTTGTGCATTCATGATCATGTAGCATATGCATCATAACTTACACATCTTGTTATTTCAGGGAAACGCATCTATTTGTTTTTTTTCGCATTCAAAGCAGTCATGAGTTCAGGAAAAAGGAAGGCTCTACAGTTGAAAGCTTTCTCACCAAATACCGGTGTTCTTATGGATTTCTTGGAGAAAATGCCCGCTTCCTACAAAAGGGCTATTGAAGTAAGGTTTGGCCAAGTGCTTCATCTCCTGGAAGTCGACGTACAAATCATGTCTCTCACAGCTTTGGCCCAGTTCTATGATCCGCCGATGCGAAGTTTCTTGTTTCAGGACTTTCAGCTAACACCGTCTCTAGGAGAGTTTGAAGGGTTCTTGGGTTTTTCTATGAAGGGAAAGGCACCTTACACCCTCGTTAGCCGAGATCTTAAGGTGGAGGTATTAGCAGAAGCTCTTCACATCCCCACTGCCACAGCTAAAGCTAACTGGAAGCAGAAAAGAGAGTTTTGGGGTTTCCAGAGGCTATTTTTAGAGCAAGAAAGCAAGAAGTTAATAAAGGAACGTCAATGGGCTGCTTCAGTCAATGTGTTAGCTCTCCTCATTTACGGTATGGTTTTATTCCCAACTTTCGAAGATTTCATTGACATGGCGGCAATTAATATATTCTGGGCAGTTTGGAAAGAAGGTCAAAGCCCGGTGTATCCGTTATTAGCAGACGTGTTCTATAATCTCCATCTCCGCCATGAGAAGAAAGGCGCTGTTTTGACCTTTTGTTTCCCATTACTATATAAATGGCTCACATCTCACATCTTCAAACGCAATGCTTTGATTCCCAAGATGACAGGCGGGGAATGGTCTCAAATGTTGGCTTCCCTCACTGAAAGAGACATCGCTTGGTATCCCAATAAGTTGGATGTTGACCGAATCATTATGAGTTGTGGGAATTTCAGAAATGTGCCATTGATGGGATCAAAGGGGTGCATTAGTTACAACCCCATTTTGGCCATACGGCAGCACGAATACCCTATGCTAGGAAAACCAGAAGACGCCGAATTGGAAGAGATGATACTTCACAACAGAGGTGTGGATGATCCAGCATTACTCTTCAGAATATGTCGTTCCTGGGAAAAGGTTCACACCAAAGGCTCCTAGTTAAGGAAAAGAGATGGAGTGGTCAGGATACCTTACCGGCAGTGGGTTCTTGAAAGGGTCCAAATCGTCAAGCTACCATTTTCCGGAGAAGCACTCCCCAAACCTCCTGCGCATGAACCAATATCCTTGGAAGAAGTAGAAGAACTTCGAATTAAGATAGCCAATCTTGGGAAAGAAAATGAAGAACTCAGTTCAAAATTGCACCGGGTCACCCACGAAAGGAATGAATTAAAGTATGACTTGACTCGTAAAACTGCTCAGTTCGAAGCAATTCAAGAAAAAGCTAATGAAGAAGAGCGAAAGAAGAATAATGTCAAAGGGTGTCTGGACCAGACTTATGGTAGGGTGGTTCACTTAAAAGAGGATTTAAACAGGGTTTGCAGGAAGAGTGCGAATAACGAGGATTGGTATATCCGGGCGACTAAAAAAGCAAAGATTGAAAGAGTTGAATTTGAAAAGAAAATTGCAGAGCTTACCACAACACTTGAGGAGGCAGTGAGAAGCTCAAATCAGGAATATGAACTTAGGATTCAGGCTATGAATGTCTCACAGTTCACCATGGAAGATTGGGATTACAAATGTCAAGAGGTGAATCGTGCTGAAGGAAACGCTCGGTATTGGAAGGAACAATATGAGGTTTTGCTCAAAGATCGCGACATTTGGGAGTCAGTGAGAGATGAGGTGCAGGGTCATTTCCAAGGATACGAGCAAGCTGTACAAGATCGGATTAAGGAAAGAGACATGTATGGTGATAAGCTTAATCGACTTATCGAATGGTGCAACTTGCAGATGGAAGAATTACCTTTCCGACTTTCTATGGCGAGAGGGGAATTCGAAGACGATGGCTCCTACCCAGCTGTGAGTTACTTTCTCTCAATGTGCCAAAACATGTTGAAGACTTTCAAGGAAGAGGTGAAGGAATGTAGTGCCCAGAGGTCCAAGAATTAGTTTTACTGTTGTAATTTATTTTTCTTTATTTATTTTGTTTATTTAAGAAAAGAATTGGCGTTATTTTTGTAATAGTTAACGAACCAGAATATTTGTACTTGATATTTTAAGTCTTGATTGTTTGAGAATGAATGAAGTTTGGAGTTTTCCTTTAGTACTTGACTTCTATGATGTTTTGAATGCTGCACATTAAAATTTTGGTGCTGGTGATTGTTTTTCCTGAAATTGACATTTTGTGGCATGACATTCATACATTTCCATCATTTGCTGCATTTTGTAAACGTGAGGCTCATACGTGTCTTTTTACCCAGTCGTCAAACTGTTTCGTCCATACAAAACCGGAGCCGACCGTCGTAGGAGGATGGAAAGACTCGAGCAGGAAAATCAAGAGCTTAGGGGGGAAGTGACTGCTTTAAAGGATAGTTTGGAAAGGCTTACCAATATGATGGAGACGATGGCCGCTGCGCAGAATCAGACATCTCAAAATTCTCAGGAGACTGGACAGAGGACCGAGGCCATGGCCATCCCAACGACCACGGCCCCTAGCAATGATTCCCAACATGTCGTAACCACTGGTTTCCCGTGGGCATCCCTCGTGATTTCATACCGGATATTCATCAACCACACGTCTCACACATCGCTGCTGTAATGACTACTCCTCAGCCTGTAGTACACACCGCCCATTACAACGAAGACCCCCCTTCCACACAACACCCAGCGAAAATGCGGGAGTAGACGAGAGATTGGATGAGTTCCAGGATCGTTTTCTAGAAATGCAAAACGAGATTAGGGCACTCCGAGGCCAGAATCTGTTCGGAAGAAATGCTTCTGATCTTTGCTTGGTCCCCAATGTCAGGGTTCCGCACAAGTTCAAAGTGCCTGAGTTCGAAAAATATAAGGGAAACTCGTGTCCTCAAAGCCACTTAATCATGTACGCCCGAAAGATGTCCACCCAGCAGGACAATGACCCGTTACTAATCCATTATTTCCAGGACAACTTGACAGGTGCTGCCCTAAAGTGGTATATGAGTTTGGATAGCACAAAAATCCGGACCTTCAACGACCTAGGAGAAGCTTTCATCCGATAGTATAAGTATAACCTTGACATGGCCCCGGACAGAGATCAACTCCGGAGCATGTCGCAGAAGGACAAGGAAAGTTTCAAAGAATATGCCCAACGGTGGCGTGAGGTCGCGACTCAAATATCCCCGCCTATGGAAGAAAAAGAAATGACCAAGATTTATCTGAAGACGTTGAGCACGTTTTATTATGACCGCATGATCGCAAGCGCACCCAGTGACTTTACTGAAATGGTAAATATGGGAATGCGGCTTGAAGAGGCCGTTAGAGAAGGGTGTTTAGTGAAGGAAGCGGGGTCATCCAGTGGCATCAGGAAATTCGGAAACGGTTTCCACAAAAAGAAAGAGCAGGACGTTAGTTCCATTCACCAGAGAAGAAGTTATCAGCAGCAGGTGGCTGCAATCACCCCGATTGTCAATACAGCTTCAGGTCCCAATTACCTGCCATTTTTCCCTCAAAATTAACAAACCACTCCACAACACCAACATCAGCATCAACCTCAACAATTCCAGTAGCGGCAACAACAACCTCCACAACAGGCTCACCCCTAGTACAACAACAATCGTATTCCGAGAACACCCGTTTACGACCCCATACCAATGACTTATGCAGAGTTATTTCCAGCTCTACTGCAAAAGGGGCATATTCGAACAAGGCCTCCCCTCCCTCCGCCCAGGAATCCCACTTATGGGTTCAAAGCTGACCAGTTTTGCGTTTATCATCAAGGTGGGCCTGGCCACAATATTGAAAATTGTTATGGTTTTAAGGCCGATGTTCAGAGTTTGATTAAAAATGGTGTTTTGACGTTTAAAGATACCAATCCGAATATTCAAGCGAATCCTTTGCCTCCACACGGAAGGGCCTCAGTGAATATGGTGCACGGTTGTCCAGGGGACTATGTTGTTTACGATGTCAGATTGATCAGAGGGTCCTTAGTGCAAAAGCATGCAGAGCTGGCAGAGCTTATCTACTTCCATAACGGGATACATGATTACGATGCGTGCAAAATCTGTTCCGTTAATCAACGGGGGTGTCGCTTAGTGCGAGAAGATCTCCAGAGGATGTTGGATCAAAGGTCTATCAGAATAATGTATCCCAGAAACCCTAATGATGTTGAAATTGATGAAGAGGCATTTGTCATAATACCACAATTTAATGAACCAGGACCCATAGAGATCACCTACGACAGTAGGAGGATCGCTGCAACTCCATTGGTCATTGTTGTACCAGGACCAATGCCATACCAGTCTGAAAGGGCCGTACCATACAGATATAATGCAACCATGATTGAAAACGGAAATGAGGTTCCATTACCGTCCATTGTCAACATTGCTGATGTCAGCCGAGTTACCAGAAGTGGGAGAGTATTCCCTAATAAAGCTAAAGAAACTGTGATGCATAAAGAAACCCCATTGGAGAACACTTTTAAGTAAGTAGGCCAGTCAAGCAATACAAATCAAAGCAAGGGAGATGATGAAGTGCTAAAGCTGATCAGGAAAAGCGAGTACAACGTAGTGGATCCGCTTTTGAGCACGCCTTCGAGAATTTCAATCTTGTCTCTTCTGATGAGCTCTGAGGTGCATCGGAAGGCTTTGCAGAAGGTTTTAGAGCAAGCATTTGTGGATCATGATGTCACCATTGGCCAATTCGACAATATTGTTGCAAATATAACTGTTTGCAACAATCTTAGCTTCTGTGACGAAGAGCTCCCGGAGCAGGGAAGAAACCACAACATGGCATTGAATATCTCTGTTAATTGCAAGACCGACGCTTTGTCTAGTGTGCTAATAGACACCGACTCCTCGCTAAATGTTATGCCAAAGTCAACTCTCTCGATGTTAGCCTTTCAGGGCACTCCTATGAGAGTCAGTGGGGTTATTGTCAAAGCTTTCGATGGGTCCCGGAAGACTGTTATCGGAGAAGTGGATTTGCCTATAACGATTGGACCTCATACCTTTTAGATCACGTTACAAGTGATGGACATCAAGGCTTCCTACAATTGCTTATTGGGTTGCCCTTGGATCCACGAAGCAGGGGCCGTGACTTCAACTCTGCACCAAAAACTCAAGTTCGTAAATCAAGGAAAGTTGGTGCAGTGTTTGGGGAGCAGGCTATGATTGTAAGTCATCTTTCCTCTTTTTCATATGTGGAACCAGAAGATGCTATTGGAACCCGTTTCCAGGCCCTAACCATTGCTGATAAAGAAGTAAAGAAGAAAGGGGTATCCATTTCTTCTTTCAAAGATGATCGGCAGGTTGTTGAGAGTGGTTCGTCTGAAGGGTGGGGAAAGGTCGTGGTTTTAAACGAGAATAAGGCCCGTGAAGGAGTCGGTTTTTCGCCCGAATCTGCAAGACTTACAAGGGACGAAGGTGTCATCTATCCAATACAAGAAAGTTTCCGTAGTGGGGGTTTCATGAGTCCAACTCCACCAGAAGTTGACGCAATTACTGAGGATGATTCTGAAGAGGATTTACCAGACTTTGTTATGCATGGAGCTTTGTGCCAGAATTGGACTGCTGTTGATATCCCATCTGTCGTTCGCCTATCTAAGTAATGATTTTGTGTTAACCTCTCGCTCTGCCCAGGGCGAGAGAGTACTTTGTAAGGGTTTTTCTCTTTATGCAATTTAAGAATTTTTGTCTCCTCTTTGCTCTGCCCAAAGCAAGAGAGTTATTTTGTTGGGCCCTTTTGTTTCGAAAATTAAATTAATGAAAGTGTTATTTTTCGACTTCCTTTATCTTTTATTATTTTTACTTTTTGCTTTTCGGAAAAGTGGTAATCCTAAAAAAAAAACACATCTACATATTTGCATAAAAATTAAAAGAAAAGATTCATTTTTCAAATATCTGCATACGTTTCCATTTGTCTAGTGCTAAAATAAAACATCAATCATATGTGCAGATTAATCATAAAAAACCCCATTGAAAAGCATGACCCGTTGCCTACTCCCAACTTTGAGTTCCCGGTGTTTGAGGCCGAAGAAGATAATGATGAAGAGGTCCCTGATGAGATTTCGCGACTACTGGAGAATGAGGAAGAGACTATCCAGCCATACAAAGAAGCAGTGGAGGTAATTAATCTGGGGACAGAAGACGATAGGAAGGAAGTCAAAATCGGCGCGCTACTCGTTCCCGACGTCAAGAAAAGAATGATAGAACTTTTGAAAGAGTACGCAGATGTATTTGCTTGGTCCTATCGAGATATGCCGGGATTGGATACCCGTATCGTGGAACATCGCCTTCCTTTGAAACCAGAATGTCCACCAGTCAAACAGAAGTTGAGGAGATCATGCCCCGACATGCCTATCAAGATCAAGGAGGAAGTTCAGAAGCAGATTGACGCAGGTTTCCTTGTCACTTCCGAGTATCCACAATGGTAGCCAATATAGTACCCGTGCTGAAGAAAGATGGGAAGGTCAGAATGTGTGTCGATTATAGAAATCTGAACAAAACCAGTCCTAAGGACGATTTCCTGCTACCCCATATTGACATGTTAGTCGACAGTACATCTAAGTTCAAAGTTTTCTCATTCATGGATGGTTTCTCCGGATATAACCAGATTCGAATGGCTCCAGAGGATATGGAGAAGACCTCATTTATTACACCTTGGGGAACATTTTGCTACCAGGTAATGCCTTTCGGTTTGAAGAATGCAGGCGCAACTTACCAAAGAGCAACGACAACACTGTTCCATGACATGATGCACAAAGAAATCGAAGTATACGTTGATGACATGATTGCTAAATCCAAAACCGAGGAAGAGCATGTGGAATATCTGTTGAAGTTGTTCCAACGTTTGAGGAAGTACAAACTTCGCCTGAACCCCAGCAAATGCACATTCGGTGTTCGGTCAGGGAAGTTATTGGGTTTCATTGTTAGCCAGAAAGGTATTGAAGTAGATCCCGACAAAGTCAAGGCCATTCGAGAGATGCCCGCACCAAAGACGGAAAAACAAGTAAAGGGATTTTTAGGTCGTCTGAATTACATCTCTAGATTTATTTCTAATATGACTGCGACCTGTGGGCCGATCTTCAAACTCCTGCGAAAGAATCAAAATTGCAAGTGGACTGAAGATTGTCAAAAAGATTTTGATAAAATCAAAGATTATTTACTGGAGCCACCTATCTTGGTCCCTCCAGTTGAAGGAAGACCTCTGATCATGTACTTGACGATACTAGAAGATTCCATGGGTTGTATGCTTGGGCAACAAGACGAAACAAGACGGAAGGAGCATGCCATCTATTACCTAAGTAAGAAATTTACAGATTGTGAGTCTCGATACTCTATGCTTGAGAAGACCTGTTGTGCCTTAGCTTGGGCAGCTCGACGTCTCCGACAATACATGATTAATCACACTACTTGGTTGATTTCAAGGATGGATCCGATTAAGTATATTTTTGAAAAACCAGCCCTGACAGGAAGAATTGCTCGTTGGCAGATGTTACTATCAGAATATGATATTGAGTAACACACTCAGAAGGCTATTAAGGGAAGTGTTTTAGCCGATCATCTGGCCCATCAACCCATTGACGATTACGAACCCGTAAAGTTTGATTTTCCAGACGAAGATGTCATGTACTTAAAGATGAAAGATTGTGATGAGCCTCCCCTCGACGAAGGGCCAGAACCAGGGTCCCAATGGGGGTTAATTTTCGATGGAGCTGTAAATTTGTATGGAAAGGGAATTGGGGCAATGATTGTAACTCCCCAAGGAGCTCATATCCCTTTCGCTGCAAGAGTGATGTTCAATTGCACCAATAATGAAGCCGAGTACGAAGCTTGCATCATAGGCTTGGAAGAAGCAGTTGATTTAAGAATCAAGAACTTAGATGTATATGGTGATTCAGCCCTGGTAATCAATCAGATCAAGGGGAAGTGGGAAGTCCTACAACCTCACTTGATTCCATACAGGGATTATGCAAGGAGGATCTCGACATTCTTTGATAAAATTGAATTTCACCAAGTACCTCGCAGCGAGAACATAATGGCTGATGCTCTGGCTACCATCTCCTCCATGATTGTTGTAAACCGACAGAATGATGTGCCGAAGATTGAAATTATGCGCCTTAATAGACCTGCTTATGTGTTCACCTTGGAAGAGGCTGTTGACGATAAACCATGGTACTACGACATCGAGCGCTTCCTACGACACCAGAAATATCCACCAGGGGCATCCAACAAGGACCGAAAGACTCTAAGGAGGTTGGCCGGTAATTTCTTTCTGAGTCAAGACGTACTGTACAAGAGAAATTTCGATATGATTTTACTCAGGTGTGTAGATAAGCATGAAGCAGCAATACTGATGAGGGAAATTCATGAAGGATCATTCGGCACTCACGCTAATGGACATGCTATGGCTAGAAGGATGCTGAGGGCAGGATATTACTGGTTGACAATGGAATCCGATTGTTGCAAATACGTGAAAAAATGTCATAAATGTCAGGTTTACGCCGATAAAGTCCATATCCCTCCGACTCTTCTCAATGTTCTTTCTTCTCCGTGGCCTTTTTCCATGTGGGGCATCGATATGATTGGTATGATTGAGCCGAAAGCTTCCAATGGACATCGTTTCATCCTAGTGGCCATTGACTACTTTACAAAATGGGTAGAGGCAGCCTCCTACGCCAATGTGACTAGACAGGTGGTAGTCCGATTCATCAAGAACAACCTCATTTGCCGGTATGGTATCCCAAGTAGGATCATCACTGATAATGGATCAAACCTGAACAATAAAATGATGAAGGAAATGTGCGCGGAGTTCAAGATTGAACACCATAACTCTTCTCCCTACAGGCCTAAGATGAATGGGGCAGTGGAAGCCGCTAACAAGAATATCAAGAAGATCATTCAGAAGATGGTCGTCACTTATAAGGATTGGCACAAAATGCTTCCCTTTGCTTTACACGGATATCGCACTTCGGTCCGTACATCGACTGGGGCAACTCCTTTCTCGTTGGTATATGGTATAGAGGTCATGCTCCCTGTGGAGGTTGAAATCCCGTCAATAAGAGTTTTGATGGAAGCCAAGTTAACGGAAGCTGAATGGTGCCAAAGTAGGTATGATGACTTGAATCTGATTGAAGAGAAAAGGATGACGACTTTATGCCATGGGCAGTTATATCAACAAAGGATGAAGAAAGCTTTTGATAAGAAGGTTTATCCTCGTGTGTTCAGGGAAGGCGCCTCGTGATTAAGAAACTTCAGCCTTTTATATCAGATTCTAGGGGCAAGTGGGCTCCTAATTATGATGGCCCGTATGTTGTCAAGAGAGTTTTTTCAGGCGGCGCATTAATCCTCGCAACGATGGATGGCGAGGAATTCGCCCGTCCTACAAATGCAGATACAATCAAGAAATACTTCGCCTAATAAAAATAAAAAGAAAAGCTCGGTAAGTCGAAAACCCGAAAGGGAGACCTAGGCAAAAAAGAGCGTCTCGGTGGGTCGAAAACCCGAAAGGGCGACTCAGGCAAAAGTTAGAGACATAAACAGAAATTAATCATCCCGCTGGATTGAAAACCTGAAAGGGCAGTCCAGGCAAAAGTTAGGGATAACGGCAAGTAACTGTATTGGGCTATGATGACAACATCGTGTGCCAAGAATTCCTCAAATCTGACTCAGGCTCAAGAATACCGGGGGCTCAAAGTAGTTGGAGAAAGTAATGATCATTGTAATTTTAATGTAGTCTCTTCCATTTAATTACCATTTATTCCAATTTTTGTAAAGATCTATGGAATCCCGCTATTGGCAGATTACCATTCCATTAATGAAAATTTGAGCCTATGCCTTTGCTTGCAATTCCTATTCTATCTTCATTTCAAAAATGACACTGTTATTAATAATGATTTTCGAAACAAAAACCTTTTACTATATTTGTTTTAATGTGTATGTGTGATTACTAAGTTGGCAAACCGAAAGACGGACGTTAATGGTTGTTCCAAGAATGGTTAAACTGCAAGATGTGAAATAATTGTCTCGTTAAGTGCGGCATGCTCAGGTTTCTCCAATATGGGTCATTGGAGTGTTACTTATGTGACTCATTTTTCTGTGATAAAGTTTTTTGTTACTCAGCGCCTTTGGTGAGATGCTAAGCCTGATGTACCTGTGTGAGCCTGATTAAATTTGCTTTGGTAGATTGTTGGTTTGATTCCCCGGTAGAAGATAAACTGTTTCATCCTTGTCAAAGCCAACTGTGCTATAGGTCGCTCACGCCTTGTTGAGACTGGTCGGGCATCCGGTTGTTTTGTTTTCTCACCAATCTATCTTACGTGTCTGTTTTGTCTGTTTGTCAGCATAAACATAACGCATATACATACATGTACATCATAATTGATTTATATTCATATTCATGTTGCATTCATTGATGCATACTTCGTCCACCTTGGTCGTGTTTATCCCTAAGTGATGTGTCTCTCTCAAAATAGAGTTGTCAGCCTTAGGCAGAAAATGTATGATCTTTCTAATTCCCCACTGAGTTTTTACCCTTGTGGAAAATTTTGCTTTGGTTCTCCTTTCCACACTTGGATAGGATAAATCCCCAGTTGAGTTCATTCCTCATGGGTTAGTGTCTTGCTTGGCAGTTTCTTTCCAGCTCGTTCCTGGATTGAATTTTTGTCTTTTAACAATCGTGATAATTAAATTTCCAGATGGAAGGTGCATTTATTTTGCACCTGTTAATGATTTGTCTCTCAGGAGGAATTTATTGGAGGCTTCCATCGAAGGCAAATTTTGCTCTCCAGCAGTGTTACTACAACATTCCCTAGGATTACTTATACCCGACAACAAGTGGCAGTCTCGTTATTGGAGAAGCTTGTTCTTATCCTTGGACCTCTAATCGGAATCAACAAGTGGCAGTCTCCTTATTTGAGAAACTTGTTTCTTATCCATAGATTTCCCAATAAATCAATAGATGGCATTCTCTTTTCAAGCAGTTTGTTCATCCTCAGCAAGGTTTTGATTCTATCAAATGGCTATCTCTTCCATACAAGTCGAGAAGTTTGATACGAATCTCTTTACTTATCCAACAAATGGCTATCTCTTCCAGACAAGTTGAGAAGTTTGTTGAATTTTTTCCAATTTCCGTCAAATGGCTATCTCTTCCATACAAGTTGAGAAGTTTGAGCGTGAAGTTGTTCTCCATCATATGGCTGTCTCTTTCAGAAGAAGGGAAGTATGATGAATGTTCTATCAAATGGCTATCTCTTCCATACAAGTCGAGAAGTTTGATATGAATCTCTTTACTTTTCCAACAAATGGCTATCTCTTCCAGACAAGTTGAGAAGTTTGTTGAATTTTTTCCAATTTCCGTCAAATGGCTATCTCTTCCATACAAGTTGAGAAGTTTGAGCGTGAAGTTGTTCTCCATCATATGGCTGTCTCTTTCAGAAGAAGGGAAGTATGATGAATGTTCTATCAAATGGCTATCTCTTCCATACAAGTTGAGAAGTTTGATACGAATCTCTTTACTTTTCCAACAAATGGCTATCTCTTCCAGACAAGTTGAGAAGTTTGTTGAATCTCTTTACTTTTCCGTCAAATGGCTATCTCTTCCATACAAGTTGAGAAGTTTGAGCGTGAAGTTGTTCCTCCACCATATGGTTATCCCTTTCAGAAGAATGGAAGTATGGTGAAAGTTCTATCAACGACGTCTCCCCAATGCACGTTGTCATCTGTTGATCATTTATCGTCTAGTTGTATTTCAAAACTTCTTGAAGGGATTTATGTCACGGCTATGTATGCTTTACCCCCAGTAAAGCCATCTATTCTCTCGTTGGAGTTTGTTTTTATAGTTTCTTTTCCAGCTTTTCCACCGTTTATTTTCTTTTACTTCTCGGAGCGCCAATTTTCTGGTTCTTTTAGTATTCAAACCTTTCTACCTTTCAGGTTTAAGCCGTTTGAATAGGGGCAGCTGTTGCACCCCAAAATTTGCCCTCCTTTCGTTGTTTCGATCTTTTGCATTCATACATTGCATTCGCATTTATATTAAGTTATAGCCATATTGTCACTTTTTGTTTTCTTCAAAGTTTGGGATCTGGGATTCCTCTTGGTTAGTTTTATGGAATTTCGGGGATCTTGTTCCATTCGAAGTTTGGAGGTGGACTTTAGATTTTTATCTTGGGTGTTTGTATCGTGCCTTATCAAATGTTCAGGATGGTTTTTACTTCCCAACATCGAGACAAAGTTCACCAGGTTCTCAAGTTTAGGTTTCAAGATTCGTTTCGTTGAGAGAATAATTCATGATGTGAGATGGGATTAGAAAACACATTGCAATCAAGATTATTACTTCTACGGCTACATAACATGCAATCTTGTGTTCGGAATAAAGGTTTAAATATGGTTAGGTTTACTTTGGAAGGAGGTCATTTTATTTAAGGTCTTGAGAATAAAGCCTTTGTTTACCCTCACTCAAGTCTTTCAAATCACGAATTTATTGTTATTTTTAAGACATCTTGAAGTATTGCCTTTTGTTTTGAGGAGTTTTATGGGTCGTTGTTAAATTAATATATGTGGTTTTCGAAACACATTCCTTTGAGAGTCGGTTTTGAAGTAAACAAGGTTATTCAAACTTGGCAAATGATTTGCAAGGTCAAATTAGTTGAATTCAAGATAGCAATACAAAAAAAAGGGATTCTTTTAAGTCCAAGATTTGCATCATCATTTTCAATCCCAAAGAATAAGTCTAAATGTTACAAGAGCAATGAAAGCCAAAATAACAAACAAGATTGAAATTGTTACGATTACATTGTTACAAGGTTAATGGCATACAAGGCTTCTATGGTTAGCCTCCTGACACAAATGTAAGATCCTAGTTGAGTCCTACAAATTTCCCTTGAGCTGATCCAAACTACATCAATAAATTTCAATTTTCAAGTTCTTCAACCTGCACCAGCTTTCTAACTGAAAAGTGAAGAGATACATCCATTCTACAGGTGAAACACTGTCATCCATAGCTCGTCTATTTTCCAAACAGTTTGCAAATGCCACCTTTATACCGGTTCATCCATCCTGCAAAAACAATCCAGCCAAACCAATGGTAAGCTTCAAGGGTTAGCAAAGTTTTTTTTCTAACTTGCAAAAGAAAAAGAGAACAATGGCAGCGACGTATCTCCATATCCGCAGCTGTCTTCGTTGAATTTTGAAGGAGAAAAAGGACCTAATCCATGTGAGATTCCAGTCATTCACACAAAAAAAACATAGCTTTGACAACAGCTGCCAAGATAACACCCAAAGGACCAGTTTTCTTTCTTCTTAAATATCAAAAATTTGATAATGTAAAAAAAAACAACTCACATAAAAGGAAAAAGTCCACTCAAAACTCAACTCAAAAATCAATCTTTTGAGTCACCAAAAAGTTCTCCATTCAATGGCTTCATCTAAACCCCTCCTCCTATTCCTCATCAACATTTTCTTTCTTCTCACACTCACTTCTGCTGAAGATGCATTTGTTCCCTTCAACTTTGAAGTCTCCTACATCACTGCATCACCTCTCGGAGTACCCCAACAGGTAATTGCTATCAACAACCAGTTTCCAGGTCCTACTATTAATGTAACAACAAACAACAATGTTGCTGTTAATGTCTGAAACGAATTGGATGAGAGTCTCCTCATTCATTGGTCTGGGTTTCAGCCAAGGAGGAGTTCATGGCAAGATGGTGTTCTTGGAACAAATTGTCCTATTCCACCGAAATGGAATTGGACTTACCAGTTTCAGGTGAAGGATCAGATTGGAAGCTTTTTCTACTTTCCTTCACTTCATTCTCAGAAAGCAGCTGGTGGATTTGGTGGTTTTATCATCAATAACCGTCCTGTTATTTCGGTTCCTTTTGATACTCCTCAGGGGGACATTGTTGTCTTTATTGGAGATTGGTACACTCGTAATCACACGGATTTGAGAAAGGATCTAGATGATGGAAAAGATCTTGGCATGCCGGATGGTGTTCTCATAAATGGAAAAGGCCCTTATAGATATAACAATACACTTGTTCCTGATGGCATTGTATTCGAGCAACTCGATGTTCAACCTGAAAAAACTTACCGATTACGTGTACATAATGTTGGAATATCAACCAGTCTGAATTTCAGGATTCAGAACCATAACTTACTTCTAGCAGAAACTGAGGGGTCATATACAGTTCAACAGAACTACACTAGCTTAGATATTCATGTTGGACAATCTTATTCCTTTCTGGTAACCATGGATCAGAATGCAAGTTCAGATTATTACATTGTAGCAAGTGCGAGATTTGTGAATGAATCGCGTTGGAAAAAAAGTTACTGGTGTTGGTATCTTGCATTATTCAAATTCCAAGGGGAAAGCAAAAGGTCCTTTACCGACAGGTCCTGATGATCAATTCGATAAAACCTACTCAATGAACCAAGTGAGCTCCATCAGACAGAATGTACAAGCCCATGGTGCTTGCCCGAACTCACAAGGATCATTCAGATACGACTCCGTCGATGTGACAGATGTTGATGCTGATAAGGCCTTGCCTCCCTTGACCACTGCTAGTTGTGGACAATAAAAGCAATGAAACACAGCTGCTAACAGATGACGGCATGGCCTAACGATCGACGAGATGTGAATCTGGAGGGGACTTCAATCTTTTTTTATTGTCTGTTTGGGAGGCGAATTTCAATCCTTTTAACAGCTGCTCACATTTTTGTCCTGCAAAATTCGAAATTTCTACAGTAAATCAACGAGGTAACAAGCAGTAAAAGGATGAATTTATAGCAGTAAAAAAGAGCAACTAATCCAATCCGTTTTCAACTTGTCAAGTTTCGTTTCAAACCAGAGAGAACCAGAACAATATTTGTGCAGTAATAAGGACAAAAAGCAAAGCAGGGTGTGTCAGCAGAGTCACAGAACGGGGTTTCACAAAACAGGCAAAAAGCGTTTTATATTTGCAAAAGAGAAAGGACAGACATAGCAAGAATGGGGTTTTTCTCGGCAAACATTCAAAGATACCAAACCCTAATTTGACTCTATAAAAAGGAACGAAATTGATAACATCAAGGATCCGAAAAAAAAGATTACAAAACCCTAACGGCGCAAATATCATCTTCAACCCTAAATATTTTTCTCAAAAGGTCAGAGGATCAATGGAGCATTGTGTTAAAGCTCTGTTAAACAAAGCTACAACAAAAACAAAGAAGGAGTAGAAGGAAGAAGGCAAGCGAACGAACGTAACAACAAGGAGAAGCCAATACCTGTTATTTCGCGTCTTTGACGTTAGCACTTGGTAATTACTTCCTCTCTTTACGACCTCTTACTTCTACTTCTTTGATTTGTTCATTACATGATATTTATTGTTGGTTACATGACTGCTCGATGTTGATTGTGTGTTGTTGAGCCTTGATTCATGTCGTTTGAGGTTGGGGGATAGGTTTTATCTTCGCGATTTGGGGTTAAGATTTAGGCGGTCTTTGTTTTTTGTAGAAAAGGATGATGATGATGATACCCTGAATCATTTTCTCAGGGAGGTACGTGTCATACCCCAAATTTGTCCTACCCGCACTATTTTTTTTACTGTCTAACCATTATCTCAAAAAAAATCCAAAAGTATTTACTATTTTATTTCTGTCTAACAGATATTGCAAAATCCAAAATATGCATTATTTTATCTTCTGTCTGGTATTTGAAAAATTAAAAAAAATGCATTTATTTCTTTTCAGGCTAAAAAAAAATTCGAATCCTCTTTTTTTTTTTTTTTTTTTTTTTCTTCAAGTTTTATTCATACCCTTATTATTTAGTCATTATAAAATTCTACAAAAAAAATTCTATTTATATTTTAATTTCCATTATCACCTTCTTTCTTTTTATTTATTTCAAGACACATTGTCACTTTTGCTTTTTCTAAGCCCATTTCACAAAACATACAAAAATTATTCATATTGTTTCTATCATCATTTTTTTTATTATTTACTATTTTATTATTTCTATCAAGATCATTTCCATTAAAATCTTTATACTTATTGTTATTTTTATTATTTCTCTTTTATACCCATTCTTTTTCTTAAAACCACAATTTATTATTATTGCTACTAACTTTTTTATATATTTATTATTATCATTGTTATTATTATTATATTTTTATATTTATATCACTTTTATTTTTATATTAGTGTTATTATTACTATTATTATTAGTATTATTTAGTTACTATTATTGTTATGCTAACTTTTTTCTTTTAGTCCATTTCACCAATTGAGTCACAAAATTCTGCACACATTACCCACATCAATTCCACTACCATTCCATACAACAATAACAGAAAAATCCAGCTCACTCCACTCCCCAAAATCTGCAACATAGCACCTCAACAAACCAAATCACAGCAACAACACAACAGAATTTTCACAAATTCTCTACACAATCTCACAATAGATTTCACAGCTCACAACAAATCCTCATTTCTATCCAAAACTCAACTTAGATTCCCTTTCTACCCTCATCAATCCACTCTCATTCCTTCTATAAAAATCAGCCCCTCATTCTTCATAGAGGGGGCTTGAAAAAATCAAAAAGAATCCTCTGCAAAAAATCATCAAATAAAAAATCAAGCTTCAAAGAAATAGAAACCACAAAAAATATATATACAATCTTCATTCATCAATAACCTGAACACCATCTTCTTCATCTATAACTCTATCACAAAACCAGAAGAAAAAATATACACACCATTTTCGTTTCAAATATTTGAAACTGCAATCAACACACCTCTTCTCCCATTCAACCATTCACAACCCAAATCTCCCATTAACCTTGAACATCATAAATCCGCAAGAATAAAAATACAAATAAACCACCACCGCGAAATACAAATCCTAAAAAGAAATCAACCTTTGAGAAACTGAACTTGAGAGTGCCGAATCCAAACCTCAGCCCGAAACCATCATTGAATCCAAATACACATCGACGGAAGCGAATCCTTGAAACCGCCGAAACAACCGCCAAATCGCAACACAAGCGTGAGCACCGAACGCGTCAAACCGTGACCCGCGAACCACAATCGCGACCGCACAAACCCTTCACCGCCACCGAGAACGACGAGCCTAAAACCGAGCCACCGCGAGTGGAATCTTGAGAGAGCTTCCGCCGCCGTGAATCATTGAGAAAGACAGATGGGTCATTTCTTTTTCCGATGAGTTTGTGGGTATATTATTTGAACTGTAAGCTTGTTCTCCCAATCGTTAAAACACCCTGTTTTCTTATGCATAATATGTAGTTTATTTATATCATTTTCTTTTATTTTTATCTTTATTTTCTTTTTATATAAACAAGGTTTTGAAACCTTTGTTTTTTTCATTCTTTTGGATTTAATGCTTCAAGGCCCACAAATCTGAATCACTACCACCACTGATGCACACAGGCAACAACGCTACCTATATTTCCTTTCATTTTTTTTATTTTTTATTTGTTTAGTTTTATTAAGTAATTTCTTTTTATTATGCTTGTTACTTTCTGTTTCCTTTTATATATTCTATTTTGCTATCATAAAAAAATGTGTTTTAAGAAAATATATATTTCAGTAAGTCATTTGGTATTTCTTTATTTATATTTTGATTTATTTGTATTTTATTTATTTATTTATTTTAGGGCCAATGATATAACCCAAATTAAATTTTGTCCAATATATTTAATTGACAAGTTTAATTAATATGAGGCCTCCCCTATTTTATTCTATTATATAATTTAATTACAACAAAACAAATTTATTTATTTATGTTTATCATATTATTTTAATTATTCAATATGTTACTAAGTTTATTTTTAATTTAATTTAATTACTTGTATTTATGACCTTTATTATAACTTAAGTTTTTTCAATTTAATCCACTTATTTATTTTTCTCGTAATCTATCGCTTTAATCGATTCGCGAACCATGTAAGCCGAGCATTGCGCCTCGCCATCAACTTTTCCGAACTCGATAATCCAAATATTTTTCATAATCAAAATAACGGATAAACTGAATTCTGGAGTCTCGCATTCCTCGAATTCTTGAATGAACACTCCCGAGGCTCGCCCCGCGGGACGTTGTTCATTCGACTTTCCGTAATTAAAACATTTAATCGACATATTAATTAATGAAAGAATTGAATTCTGGAGTCTCGCATTCCTCGAATTCTCGAATAAACTCTCTTGAGGCCCGCCCCTCAGGACGCAGTTTATTTACCCTTTCATTCTTAAAAACATCAATCGAATCAAACATCTTTTAAAAGCAAACTTTATTTAAATCCCTTCTATCTCAAACAAGCTAGCGCTTCAGCCTCCTTTCGCGAGCAGACAAGCCAACGCTTAGCAGTAGAATGCGATTTAAATAACTGTTCATCAAATCTAACCGACGAACCTTAGTACCACGAACTACGAAGCTCTGACTTTCCCATTGCACAAGGGAATACGTAGGCACACGGATCTTACTCCTTGCCGAGCACCCTAGGAACAAAATAACCCATTTCCCCTATTAACCTTAGATTAGAATTGTCTGCATTTACTTTATTATTCGAAGAAAACAGAAAGCATAAGTCAACATTAAATCGCAAATTAAACTAAGAGGTTCCCGTTGAGTACAACGGTCATAAGGGGTGCTAATACCTTCCCCTTACGGAATCGACTCCCGAACCTAAAATCTGGTTTCGAAGACCTTGATCCATCCATTTTTCTAAAAAGGGTTTCTCGATATTTTCCCTTTCCTTAATTGGAATAAAATAAGTTCGGTGGCGACTCTGTTGTTTTAATTTTTATCCGCGGTATTTTCTTTTATCGCGAGATCGTATTTTTCGAGGTGCGACAGATGGCGACTCTGCTGGGGACAGCTAGAGAGTCAAGCCTAACTTAGTTTACTATGCGATCAATGTCGACTTTGCTTATATGTTTTCTTCATGCTTTTTATGCTTGTTTATTTGCTCTTCTTATTATGATCATACCTGCTTGTTGGATCCTGGGATGACATCTGAGTTTGTGAAAAAGAAGAGGGAACACCTAGTTTAGAATTGGAAGTTATTAGTGTTAGTCTCCAAGGACTCGCTCCTTGCAAGCCTAGCATGAAAGCTCCCCCCAGAGAGTAGACCTATTCGTAGATCTTGTCATAACACAGCTAGCCTGTTACATGACTTGATTCATGAAAGGGCTGTGACTCTGGGACCCACTTTTAGAACCAGTTTCAATGGTGGCAGTTGCGTAGTGTTAGTCTCTGAGGACCCGCTCCTCATACGGCTAACATGAGAACTCCACTCAAGGTAGATCTTATCGTTATTATCGTCATAATACAGCTAGCCTGTGGCAGGACATTAGTACGATCAGCGTCCGCGACCTTGAGTATCTTATCCATAACCGTAGAAACTATCCTGTGAGTGGTTTTACGGGTAAAGAACTTAGAACAATCCTATAAGAGCCTAACTGCTAAGGTTACTTTTATCAGAGATACCGGTTATTTACTCGTTACTATGGTTCACCTCAGAACAAATTATACTCGTGATCCTGGATCTTGTATTACATCCATGCGCATATTCATTTCATTTGCATTATTTGTTCATCTTGCATTTCATTCCAAAGCCGTAAGCTCATTGCATGTTTCTCCATCTTCAGTAAATCAAGCTGGTTCCCCGACGCCCGTATCGTGCTAGACGACCGTATCTAACTAGAGCCAACACTAGAAGACTGATGGACGTGATTCAAGAAGAACAAGCTGCTATGAGGGAAGAGATTGACTCGGTCAAGAGCAAGATTGACCAGATTTATGAGACTTTACAAGCTTTGGCCAGAATGGAAGAACGTCGCGAAGCTGCTTCCGCAGTGAACAATGCTCAAGTGCAAGGATCTACCTCGCGCGCAATGCCTTCAGTTCCCGTTCCAAATCCTTTGGTCTACGGTTTGCCTCCAGGCTTCACTCCTGCTGTTGAAGAGGTCACTTCCCAACCAATACCTGCTTCTGGTGTCACTGTTGGTGCAATTCCTCAAGCTCAACCTATTCCAATTCAAGTCCAGTTTCCTCAAACTGAAGAGAATCATCAAGTTGAGTATGAGATGCATACTGCTGTTCCAATCACCAATCCTCATGCTGTTCAAGAATCTGAAGCTATGAAGATGTGTCGCGAGTTAGCTGAAAAACTCCGAATTATGGAAGGACACAACTCAACCTCTCTGAGTGCTTCAGACATGTGCTTAGTTCCAGATGTTGTGATCCCTGCTAAGTTCAAACTGCCAGAATTCGAGAAATACAAAGGCCTCAGCTGCCCTGAGCTCCATTTGAGGATGTACTGCAGAAAAATGGCCGCTCATGCCAAAGACGATAAGCTCATGATCCATTGCTTCCAAGACAGTCTATCTGGAGCGTCTCTAGAATGGTACATGCAACTTGAACGCAACACTGTTCGTACTTGGCTCGATCTATCTGATGCATTCAAAAAGCAATACAAGTACAACACTGACCTTGCTCCTAACCGTACTCAACTCCAGAGTATGTCTCAAAAGGAGAGCGAATCCTTTAAGGAGTACGCCCAACGCTGGAGGGAGCTAGCTGCCAGAGTTCATCCACCTTTGGTTGACCGTGAATTGATCGACATCTTCATGGGTACCCTACAGGGACAATACTACAAAAAGCTGATCAGCAGTGTATCTTCTGGATTTTCAGACATGGTGATGGTAGGAGAAAGAATTGAAGAAGGCTTGAAGAATGGAAAAATCCAAGGAGGCCCTAGCAGTCAAGCCAATGTCAAGAAACCTTTCAACGGGTACAAAAAGGGCGAAACAAACGCCGTTTCTGCTGCAAATGGGAATTTTCAACAGAGTGCACCTGCGCCAGTTCCCTACTATCAGTACCCTTATGTTGCTGCTGCACAATATGCTCCGATGCCATATCAGCCAGTTCCTCCAATGCATTATCAACAGGCCTTTCAAACTCTATTTCCGCCTCAGATGGCTCATCAACCACGTCCACCTCCTATGGTTGCAGCCGCGCAATATGCACCTGGACCATACCAGCAACCAGCTTATCCACCACGGCCTGGTCAACAACAACAACAGCGCGCTCCTCAACAGCGTCCACCATATCAACAAAGAGGATATGATCGACACATTGATCCCCTGCCTATGTCATACACCGAAATCTTTAAACAGCTAACGGCAAAAGGACCTCTCACTTTGAGAGATATGCCACCTCAGAGTGGTAATGCCCGGAACTATGATGCCAATGCTCGCTGCGAGTATCACAAAGGCGCTCCAGGTCATACAATCGAGAACTGTCATGCCTTCAAACACTTGATTCAGGACATGATCAACTCTAAGGACCTCACTCTCACTCCGAGAAATCCAAATGTCCAGAACGATCCAATGCCGTCACACGGTGCCAACAAGTGAAGACATTTGAAAGGTTGTTGAAGACCAAGCTGAGAAATCTCCAACTTTGAAGCATTCAATCAAGAGAAGTTCATTCCTCAAATCAAGGCAGCCAGTGCCATTTATTATTTCCGCATTCCTGTTGTTTTGTAATGTTTGTTTAAGTACTATTTTGCTCTGAACATTGTTATCGTTTGTACTTGGTTATGTTAATGTTATGTTTATGCATGTTTTGAATCAGTTTATTCGCATTTTATCATTATTTATCATTTATCGCACAAATCACAAAAAATATTTCCTCACTTCACTTTAGCAAATATTTGAGAGAGGATGATGAAAACGAAATACCCATAACTGTTGCGGTATGCTTTCGGATAAAAACTTTGTCAATGATGTACAGGCATTTGTTCAAATCCCCAATCACTGGAGATACAAGGAGTTAATCCCTAGTCAACCACTTTGAGCCTAGAAGTAGGAGTTTCTTTCAGATACAACCATTACATCTAACCCGGGGCAGGGTAGTTGTTCAGTTAACCTGACTACACTTCCAAATCGCAAGATGAGATATCCCGTCGGAGGACCATCAACAAATGACTTGGCAGTCACAATATTCAACAGAAAACAAAAAAGAAGAAAAGAAAAAATCGCTAAGTTGAGCACCCGAAGGGAGACTTAGTCGGAAAAAAATAACAAATCAAAAGAGGAACCCAAATCCTCAGCAAAAGCAAAACAAATATCAATGACCATAAAATCAAGAATCAAAAGGGTCATCAGCAAAATAAGATGATTGCCATTTTCAAGCAAACTTTAAGGCTTCATCTTCACTCTTGCAAAATCAAAACAAATGCATGTGTAGAGTTAACTGAACGTAGGACTGGAGAACATTACGAAGAAGGGGTGGGTACAAATCAAACTTTGAGCCTTATACCTTTGGTTTCTCAAACCATGAACCAGACCACGTTACAACCCTCAAAAGTCCTAATTGAGGTACATTTTATTCTGAAAGCATGCTACCAACAAGGTTGCGTAAATTGACTCCTATATATTTGCTAATCTTCCATATCGATTGCACATTATTCTTGCTGGATCTTTTACGCACTTTCTAAATCATGCACCTCGTTTGGGCCAATGGTCCATTCGTCACACTATCACAGCATTCAAATAAATTGATTTTCTCAAAACGTACATGAACTTTACATTAACATTACCATTTGTGTATGAATAATTTAATTGCAAATCAGTACTTGACATCGGTACAATCCCAACAAGGGGAAATCAAAAGAGAAAATTTGAGCTTCATTGATGCAACATGAATCAAGACTACCTCAACAGTCCAATCAGGGACAAACCATCTTCAACAGCCCAATCAGGGGCAATTTATTTCAAAATCAGCCCAATCAGGGGCAATTTATTTCAAAATCAGCTCAATCAGGGGCAAGTCACCTCCAAAGGTACAATCAGGGGCAGGTCATGTCATGGCCATTGTCAAAGCTTCCCCACCAGATTTTTTCAGATACCCTACAAACAGGGGCGGCCATACAAGGAGCAAATCTTCCTTTATCTTCTCCCCAACTGAACAGGCAGTCCTTGCTAGACGTTGACAATCATTCAAAGCAAAATCAGTCGTCAAGTCGCTTCGCTCATCAGCTTAGAGCTTTCAGATCCATCTTCTAACCATTCATCGTCGAAGATCGAGTGTCGGGGAATCAATCCCTCCACCCACCCAAAGTCCAATTACCATTGGCAACTACCAGACCAAAAGTCCACCAAGCTGGCATCTTTCAAACGCTCATATGCATCATTATGCATCATCAATGTCATACGCATCATTTACATCAATCATTTGCAACATGTGCATCATATGCATGCCCAAACAAAAACAAACTTTTTATTTTCCCCAACAGTTTCAATTTATATCTCAGTGCATAAGCATTTGCATCGTATCTCCATCCTTATGGGATACCATTTCAAAAAATCAAGCATACATGCATAGCTCAGGATTCAGGATCAACCCAAGTTTCCAATCCTTTCCCCAGCGGAAGTCAGGATCGTATCAATCGAAGATTCCAGGCATCTCCTCGGCGGATTCAATGGCCGTATTTAAATTTCATTTCGCCTTATCATCCTCTGTTGATAAGTGAGTTTATTTTTCAGTTATTCGCCTTATCATTCTCTGGTGATAAGTGATTTTTATTTTCCGTCATTCGCCTTATCTTCCTCTGTTGATAAGTGATTTTATTATTTCTATCTTTCGCCTTATCTTCCTCTGTTGATAAGTGATTTTATTATTTCTATCTTTCGCCTTATCTTCCTCTGTTGATAAGTGATTTTATTATTTCTGTCTTTCGCCTTATCTTCCTCAATTGATAAGTGATTTTATTTTCTGTCTATTCGCCTTATCTTCCTCTGTTGATAAGTGATTTTAATTTCAGTTATTCGCCTTATCATTCTCTGTTGATAAGTGAATTTATTTTCAGTTATTCGCCTTATCATCCTCTGTTGATAAGTGAATTTATTTTCAGTTATTCGCCTTATCATCCTCTGGTGATAAGTGATTTTATTCTCTGTCTTTCGCCTATCATCCTCTGTTGATAGTGATCCTTTATTTTTCAGTTATTCGCCTTATCATTCTCTGTTGATAAGTGAATTTATTTTCAGTTATTCGCCTTATCATTCTCTGTTGATAAGTGAATTTATTTTCAGTTATTCGCCTTATCATCCTCTGGTGATAAGTGATTTTATTCTCTATCTTTCGCCTTATCATCCTCTGTTGATAAGTGAGTTTATTTTTCAGTTATTCGCCTTATCATTCTCTGGTGATAAGTGATTTTTATTTTCCGTCATTCGCCTTATCTTCCTCTGTTGATAAGTGATTTTATTATTTCTATCTTTCGCCTTATCTTCCTCTGTTGATAAGTGATTTTATTATTTCTGTCTTTCGCCTTATCTTCCTCAATTGATAAGTGATTTTATTTTCTGTCTATTCGCCTTATCTTCCTCTGTTGATAAGTGATTTTAATTTCAGTTATTCGCCTTATCATTCTCTGTTGATAAGTGAATTTATTTTCAGTTATTCGCCTTATCATCCTCTGTTGATAAGTGAATTTATTTTCAGTTATTCGCCTTATCATCCTCTGGTGATAAGTGATTTTATTCTCTGTCTTTCGCCTATCATCCTCTGTTGATAGTGATCCTTTATTTTTCAGTTATTCGCCTTATCATTCTCTGTTGATAAGTGAATTTATTTTCAGTTATTCGCCTTATCATTCTCTGTTGATAAGTGAATTTATTTTCAGTTATTCGCCTTATCATCCTCTGGTGATAAGTGATTTTATTCTCTATCTTTCGCCTACCATCCTCTGTTGATAGTGATTCTTTATTTTTCTGTGTTTCGCCTATCATCCTCTGTTGATAGTGATTCTTAATTTTTCTGTCCTTCGCCTATCATCCTCTGTTGATAGTGATTCTTTATTTTTCTGTCTTTCGCCTTTGTTGATAGTGATCCTTTATTTTTTATGTCTTTCGCCTATCATCCTCTGTTGATAGTGATCCTTTATTTTTCTGTCTTTCGCCTTATCATCCTCTGGTGATAAGTGATTTATTTTGTCAATTGTTTCTTGATGTGTCACTCATTATTTCTAGTTTATTTCATTTGCTATTTTCACAAATTCTTTCTTTGTCGGACAAATTTGGAGTCTGTTAATATCTAATTATCTTATACCTTAAAAGATTGAACGCGAGCCAGTTCATCTTACTCGGTCTAAGCCAATTCGATAGGGGCATCTGTCATACCCCAAATTTGTCCTACCCGCACTATTTTTTTTACTGTCTAACCATTATCTCAAAAAAAATCCAAAAGTATTTACTATTTTATTTCTGTCTAACAGATATTGCAAAATCCAAAATATGCATTATTTTATCTTCTGTCTGGTATTTGAAAAATTAAAAAAAATGCATTTATTTCTTTTCAGGCTAAAAAAAAATTCGAATCCTCTTTTTTTTTTTTTTTTTTTTTTTCAAGTTTTATTCATACCCTTATTATTTAGTCATTATAAAATTCTACAAAAAAAATTCTATTTATATTTTAATTTCCATTATCACCTTCTTTCTTTTTATTTATTTCAAGACACATTGTCACTTTTGCTTTTTCTAAGCCCATTTCACAAAACATACAAAAATTATTCATATTGTTTCTATCATCATTTTTTTTATTATTTACTATTTTATTATTTCTATCAAGATCATTTCCATTAAAATCTTTATACTTATTGTTATTTTTATTATTTCTCTTTTATACCCATTCTTTTTCTTAAAACCACAATTTATTATTATTGCTACTAACTTTTTTATATATTTATTATTATCATTGTTATTATTATTATATTTTTATATTTATATCACTTTTATTTTTATATTAGTGTTATTATTACTATTATTATTAGTATTATTTAGTTACTATTATTGTTATGCTAACTTTTTTCTTTTAGTCCATTTCACCAATTGAGTCACAAAATTCTGCACACATTACCCACATCAATTCCACTACCATTCCATACAACAATAACAGAAAAATCCAGCTCACTCCACTCCCCAAAATCTGCAACATAGCACCTCAACAAACCAAATCACAGCAACAACACAACAGAATTTTCACAAATTCTCTACACAATCTCACAATAGATTTCACAGCTCACAACAAATCCTCATTTCTATCCAAAACTCAACTTAGATTCCCTTTCTACCCTCATCAATCCACTCTCATTCCTTCTATAAAAATCAGCCCCTCATTCTTCATAGAGGGGGCTTGAAAAAATCAAAAAGAATCCTCTGCAAAAAATCATCAAATAAAAAATCAAGCTTCAAAGAAATAGAAACCACAAAAAATATATATACAATCTTCATTCATCAATAACCTGAACACCATCTTCTTCATCTATAACTCTATCACAAAACCAGAAGAAAAAATATACACACCATTTTCGTTTCAAATATTTGAAACTGCAATCAACACACCTCTTCTCCCATTCAACCATTCACAACCCAAATCTCCCATTAACCTTGAACATCATAAATCCGCAAGAATAAAAATACAAATAAACCACCACCGCGAAATACAAATCCTAAAAAGAAATCAACCTTTGAGAAACTGAACTTGAGAGTGCCGAATCCAAACCTCAGCCCGAAACCATCATTGAATCCAAATACACATCGACGGAAGCGAATCCTTGAAACCACCGAAACAACCGCCAAATCGCAACACAAGCGTGAGCACCGAACGCGTCAAACCGTGACCCGCGAACCACAATCGCGACCGCACAAACCCTTCACCGCCACCGAGAACGACGAGCCTAAAACCGAGCCACCGCGAGTGGAATCTTGAGAGAGCTTCCGCCGCCGTGAATCATTGAGAAAGACAGATGGGTCATTTCTTTTTCCGATGAGTTTGTGGGTATATTATTTGAACTGTAAGCTTGTTCTCCCAATCGTTAAAACACCCTGTTTTCTTATGCATAATATGTAGTTTATTTATATCATTTTCTTTTATTTTTATCTTTATTTTCTTTTTATATAAACAAGGTTTTGAAACCTTTGTTTTTTTCATTCTTTTGGATTTAATGCTTCAAGGCCCACAAATCTGAATCACTACCACCACTGATGCACACAGGCAACAACGCTACCTATATTTCCTTTCATTTTTTTTATTTTTTATTTGTTTAGTTTTATTAAGTAATTTCTTTTTATTATGCTTGTTACTTTCTGTTTCCTTTTATATATTCTATTTTGCTATCATAAAAAAATGTGTTTTAAGAAAATATATATTTCAGTAAGTCATTTGGTATTTCTTTATTTATATTTTGATTTATTTGTATTTTATTTATTTATTTATTTTAGGGCCAATGATATAACCCAAATTAAATTTTGTCCAATATATTTAATTGACAAGTTTAATTAATATGAGGCCTCCCCTATTTTATTCTATTATATAATTTAATTACAACAAAACAAATTTATTTATTTATGTTTATCATATTATTTTAATTATTCAATATGTTACTAAGTTTATTTTTAATTTAATTTAATTACTTGTATTTATGACCTTTATTATAACTTAAGTTTTTTCAATTTAATCCACTTATTTATTTTTCTCGTAATCTATCGCTTTAATCGATTCGCGAACCATGTAAGCCGAGCATTGCGCCTCGCCATCAACTTTTCCGAACTCGATAATCCAAATATTTTTCATAATCAAAATAACGGATAAACTGAATTCTGGAGTCTCGCATTCCTCGAATTCTTGAATGAACACTCCCGAGGCTCGCCCCGCGGGACGTTGTTCATTCGACTTTCCGTAATTAAAACATTTAATCGACATATTAATTAATGAAAGAATTGAATTCTGGAGTCTCGCATTCCTCGAATTCTCGAATAAACTCTCTTGAGGCCCGCCCCTCAGGACGCAGTTTATTTACCCTTTCATTCTTAAAAACATCAATCGAATCAAACATCTTTTAAAAGCAAACTTTATTTAAATCCCTTCTATCTCAAACAAGCTAGCGCTTCAGCCTCCTTTCGCGAGCAGACAAGCCAACGCTTAGCAGTAGAATGCGATTTAAATAACTGTTCATCAAATCTAACCGACGAACCTTAGTACCACGAACTACGAAGCTCTGACTTTCCCATTGCACAAGGGAATACGTAGGCACACGGATCTTACTCCTTGCCGAGCACCCTAGGAACAAAATAACCCATTTCCCCTATTAACCTTAGATTAGAATTGTCTGCATTTACTTTATTATTCGAAGAAAACAGAAAGCATAAGTCAACATTAAATCGCAAATTAAACTAAGAGGTTCCCGTTGAGTACAACGGTCATAAGGGGTGCTAATACCTTCCCCTTACGGAATCGACTCCCGAACCTAAAATCTGGTTTCGAAGACCTTGATCCATCCATTTTTCTAAAAAGGGTTTCTCGATATTTTCCCTTTCCTTAATTGGAATAAAATAAGTTCGGTGGCGACTCTGTTGTTTTAATTTTTATCCGCGGTATTTTCTTTTATCGCGAGATCGTATTTTTCGAGGTGCGACAGATGGCGACTCTGCTGGGGACAGCTAGAGAGTCAAGCCTAACTTAGTTTACTATGCGATCAATGTCGACTTTGCTTATATGTTTTCTTCATGCTTTTTATGCTTGTTTATTTGCTCTTCTTATTATGATCATACCTGCTTGTTGGATCCTGGGATGACATCTGAGTTTGTGAAAAAGAAGAGGGAACACCTAGTTTAGAATTGGAAGTTATTAGTGTTAGTCTCCAAGGACTCGCTCCTTGCAAGCCTAGCATGAAAGCTCCCCCCAGAGAGTAGACCTATTCGTAGATCTTGTCATAACACAGCTAGCCTGTTACATGACTTGATTCATGAAAGGGCTGTGACTCTGGGACCCACTTTTAGAACCAGTTTCAATGGTGGCAGTTGCGTAGTGTTAGTCTCTGAGGACCCGCTCCTCATACGGCTAACATGAGAACTCCACTCAAGGTAGATCTTATCGTTATTATCGTCATAATACAGCTAGCCTGTGGCAGGACATTAGTACGATCAGCGTCCGCGACCTTGAGTATCTTATCCATAACCGTAGAAACTATCCTGTGAGTGGTTTTACGGGTAAAGAACTTAGAACAATCCTATAAGAGCCTAACTGCTAAGGTTACTTTTATCAGAGATACCGGTTATTTACTCGTTACTATGGTTCACCTCAGAACAAATTATACTCGTGATCCTGGATCTTGTATTACATCCATGCGCATATTCATTTCATTTGCATTATTTGTTCATCTTGCATTTCATTCCAAAGCCGTAAGCTCATTGCATGTTTCTCCATCTTCAGTAAATCAAGCTGGTTCCCCGACGCCCGTATCGTGCTAGACGACCGTATCTAACTAGAGCCAACACTAGAAGACTGATGGACGTGATTCAAGAAGAACAAGCTGCTATGAGGGAAGAGATTGACTCGGTCAAGAGCAAGATTGACCAGATTTATGAGACTTTACAAGCTTTGGCCAGAATGGAAGAACGTCGCGAAGCTGCTTCCGCAGTGAACAATGCTCAAGTGCAAGGATCTACCTCGCGCGCAATGCCTTCAGTTCCCGTTCCAAATCCTTTGGTCTACGGTTTGCCTCCAGGCTTCACTCCTGCTGTTGAAGAGGTCACTTCCCAACCAATACCTGCTTCTGGTGTCACTGTTGGTGCAATTCCTCAAGCTCAACCTATTCCAATTCAAGTCCAGTTTCCTCAAACTGAAGAGAATCATCAAGTTGAGTATGAGATGCATACTGCTGTTCCAATCACCAATCCTCATGCTGTTCAAGAATCTGAAGCTATGAAGATGTGTCGCGAGTTAGCTGAAAAACTCCGAATTATGGAAGGACACAACTCAACCTCTCTGAGTGCTTCAGACATGTGCTTAGTTCCAGATGTTGTGATCCCTGCTAAGTTCAAACTGCCAGAATTCGAGAAATACAAAGGCCTCAGCTGCCCTGAGCTCCATTTGAGGATGTACTGCAGAAAAATGGCCGCTCATGCCAAAGACGATAAGCTCATGATCCATTGCTTCCAAGACAGTCTATCTGGAGCGTCTCTAGAATGGTACATGCAACTTGAACGCAACACTGTTCGTACTTGGCTCGATCTATCTGATGCATTCAAAAAGCAATACAAGTACAACACTGACCTTGCTCCTAACCGTACTCAACTCCAGAGTATGTCTCAAAAGGAGAGCGAATCCTTTAAGGAGTACGCCCAACGCTGGAGGGAGCTAGCTGCCAGAGTTCATCCACCTTTGGTTGACCGTGAATTGATCGACATCTTCATGGGTACCCTACAGGGACAATACTACGAAAAGCTGATCAGCAGTGTATCTTCTGGATTTTCA
This sequence comes from Lathyrus aphaca, assembly GCA_963966055.1. Classification (NCBI taxonomy): domain Eukaryota; kingdom Viridiplantae; phylum Streptophyta; class Magnoliopsida; order Fabales; family Fabaceae; genus Lathyrus; species Lathyrus aphaca. Next base: position 17,769,776 of record OZ014525.1, read on the forward strand.
GACATGGTGATGGTAGGAGAAAGAATTGAAGAAGGCTTGAAGAATGGAAAAATCCAAGGAGGCCCTAGCAGTCAAGCCAATGTCAAGAAACCTTTCAACGGGTACAAAAAGGGCGAAACAAACGCCGTTTCTGCTGCAAATGGGAATTTTCAACAGAGTGCACCTGCGCCAGTTCCCTACTATCAGTACCCTTATGTTGCTGCTGCACAATATGCTCCGATGCCATATCAGCCAGTTCCTCCAATGCATTATCAACAGGCCTTTCAAACTCTATTTCCGCCTCAGATGGCTCATCAACCACGTCCACCTCCTATGGTTGCAGCCGCGCAATATGCACCTGGACCATACCAGCAACCAGCTTATCCACCACGGCCTGGTCAACAACAACAACAGCGCGCTCCTCAACAGCGTCCACCATATCAACAAAGAGGATATGATCGACACATTGATCCCCTGCCTATGTCATACACCGAAATCTTTAAACAGCTAACGGCAAAAGGACCTCTCACTTTGAGAGATATGCCACCTCAGAGTGGTAATGCCCGGAACTATGATGCCAATGCTCGCTGCGAGTATCACAAAGGCGCTCCAGGTCATACAATCGAGAACTGTCATGCCTTCAAACACTTGATTCAGGACATGATCAACTCTAAGGACCTCACTCTCACTCCGAGAAATCCAAATGTCCAGAACGATCCAATGCCGTCACACGGTGCCAACAAGTGAAGACATTTGAAAGGTTGTTGAAGACCAAGCTGAGAAATCTCCAACTTTGAAGCATTCAATCAAGAGAAGTTCATTCCTCAAATCAAGGCAGCCAGTGCCATTTATTATTTCCGCATTCCTGTTGTTTTGTAATGTTTGTTTAAGTACTATTTTGCTCTGAACATTGTTATCGTTTGTACTTGGTTATGTTAATGTTATGTTTATGCATGTTTTGAATCAGTTTATTCGCATTTTATCATTATTTATCATTTATCGCACAAATCACAAAAAATATTTCCTCACTTCACTTTAGCAAATATTTGAGAGAGGATGATGAAAACGAAATACCCATAACTGTTGCGGTATGCTTTCGGATAAAAACTTTGTCAATGATGTACAGGCATTTGTTCAAATCCCCAATCACTGGAGATACAAGGAGTTAATCCCTAGTCAACCACTTTGAGCCTAGAAGTAGGAGTTTCTTTCAGATACAACCATTACATCTAACCCGGGGCAGGGTAGTTGTTCAGTTAACCTGACTACACTTCCAAATCGCAAGATGAGATATCCCGTCGGAGGACCATCAACAAATGACTTGGCAGTCACAATATTCAACAGAAAACAAAAAAGAAGAAAAGAAAAAATCGCTAAGTTGAGCACCCGAAGGGAGACTTAGTCGGAAAAAAATAACAAATCAAAAGAGGAACCCAAATCCTCAGCAAAAGCAAAACAAATATCAATGACCATAAAATCAAGAATCAAAAGGGTCATCAGCAAAATAAGATGATTGCCATTTTCAAGCAAACTTTAAGGCTTCATCTTCACTCTTGCAAAATCAAAACAAATGCATGTGTAGAGTTAACTGAACGTAGGACTGGAGAACATTACGAAGAAGGGGTGGGTACAAATCAAACTTTGAGCCTTATACCTTTGGTTTCTCAAACCATGAACCAGACCACGTTACAACCCTCAAAAGTCCTAATTGAGGTACATTTTATTCTGAAAGCATGCTACCAACAAGGTTGCGTAAATTGACTCCTATATATTTGCTAATCTTCCATATCGATTGCACATTATTCTTGCTGGATCTTTTACGCACTTTCTAAATCATGCACCTCGTTTGGGCCAATGGTCCATTCGTCACACTATCACAGCATTCAAATAAATTGATTTTCTCAAAACGTACATGAACTTTACATTAACATTACCATTTGTGTATGAATAATTTAATTGCAAATCAGTACTTGACATCGGTACAATCCCAACAAGGGGAAATCAAAAGAGAAAATTTGAGCTTCATTGATGCAACATGAATCAAGACTACCTCAACAGTCCAATCAGGGACAAACCATCTTCAACAGCCCAATCAGGGGCAATTTATTTCAAAATCAGCCCAATCAGGGGCAATTTATTTCAAAATCAGCTCAATCAGGGGCAAGTCACCTCCAAAGGTACAATCAGGGGCAGGTCATGTCATGGCCATTGTCAAAGCTTCCCCACCAGATTTTTTCAGATACCCTACAAACAGGGGCGGCCATACAAGGAGCAAATCTTCCTTTATCTTCTCCCCAACTGAACAGGCAGTCCTTGCTAGACGTTGACAATCATTCAAAGCAAAATCAGTCGTCAAGTCGCTTCGCTCATCAGCTTAGAGCTTTCAGATCCATCTTCTAACCATTCATCGTCGAAGATCGAGTGTCGGGGAATCAATCCCTCCACCCACCCAAAGTCCAATTACCATTGGCAACTACCAGACCAAAAGTCCACCAAGCTGGCATCTTTCAAACGCTCATATGCATCATTATGCATCATCAATGTCATACGCATCATTTACATCAATCATTTGCAACATGTGCATCATATGCATGCCCAAACAAAAACAAACTTTTTATTTTCCCCAACAGTTTCAATTTATATCTCAGTGCATAAGCATTTGCATCGTATCTCCATCCTTATGGGATACCATTTCAAAAAATCAAGCATACATGCATAGCTCAGGATTCAGGATCAACCCAAGTTTCCAATCCTTTCCCCAGCGGAAGTCAGGATCGTATCAATCGAAGATTCCAGGCATCTCCTCGGCGGATTCAATGGCCGTATTTAAATTTCATTTCGCCTTATCATCCTCTGTTGATAAGTGAGTTTATTTTTCAGTTATTCGCCTTATCATTCTCTGGTGATAAGTGATTTTTATTTTCCGTCATTCGCCTTATCTTCCTCTGTTGATAAGTGATTTTATTATTTCTATCTTTCGCCTTATCTTCCTCTGTTGATAAGTGATTTTATTATTTCTATCTTTCGCCTTATCTTCCTCTGTTGATAAGTGATTTTATTATTTCTGTCTTTCGCCTTATCTTCCTCAATTGATAAGTGATTTTATTTTCTGTCTATTCGCCTTATCTTCCTCTGTTGATAAGTGATTTTAATTTCAGTTATTCGCCTTATCATTCTCTGTTGATAAGTGAATTTATTTTCAGTTATTCTCCTTATCATCCTCTGTTGATAAGTGAATTTATTTTCAGTTATTCGCCTTATCATCCTCTGGTGATAAGTGATTTTATTCTCTGTCTTTCGCCTATCATCCTCTGTTGATAGTGATCCTTTATTTTTCAGTTATTCGCCTTATCATTCTCTGTTGATAAGTGAATTTATTTTCAGTTATTCGCCTTATCATTCTCTGTTGATAAGTGAATTTATTTTCAGTTATTCGCCTTATCATCCTCTGGTGATAAGTGATTTTATTCTCTATCTTTCGCCTTATCATCCTCTGTTGATAAGTGAGTTTATTTTTCAGTTATTCGCCTTATCATTCTCTGGTGATAAGTGATTTTTATTTTCCGTCATTCGCCTTATCTTCCTCTGTTGATAAGTGATTTTATTATTTCTATCTTTCGCCTTATCTTCCTCTGTTGATAAGTGATTTTATTATTTCTGTCTTTCGCCTTATCTTCCTCAATTGATAAGTGATTTTATTTTCTGTCTATTCGCCTTATCTTCCTCTGTTGATAAGTGATTTTAATTTCAGTTATTCGCCTTATCATTCTCTGTTGATAAGTGAATTTATTTTCAGTTATTCGCCTTATCATCCTCTGTTGATAAGTGAATTTATTTCCAGTTATTCGCCTTATCATCCTCTGGTGATAAGTGATTTTATTCTCTGTCTTTCGCCTATCATCCTCTGTTGATAGTGATCCTTTATTTTTCAGTTATTCGCCTTATCATTCTCTGTTGATAAGTGAATTTATTTTCAGTTATTCGCCTTATCATTCTCTGTTGATAAGTGAATTTATTTTCAGTTATTCGCCTTATCATCCTCTGGTGATAAGTGATTTTATTCTCTATCTTTCGCCTACCATCCTCTGTTGATAGTGATTCTTTATTTTTCTGTGTTTCGCCTATCATCCTCTGTTGATAGTGATTCTTAATTTTTCTGTCCTTCGCCTATCATCCTCTGTTGATAGTGATTCTTTATTTTTCTGTCTTTCGCCTTTGTTGATAGTGATCCTTTATTTTTTATGTCTTTCGCCTATCATCCTCTGTTGATAGTGATCCTTTATTTTTCTGTCTTTCGCCTTATCATCCTCTGGTGATAAGTGATTTATTTTGTCAATTGTTTCTTGATGTGTCACTCATTATTTCTAGTTTATTTCATTTGCTATTTTCACAAATTCTTTCTTTGTCGGACAAATTTGGAGTCTGTTAATATCTAATTATCTTATACCTTAAAAGATTGAACGCGAGCCAGTTCATCTTACTCGGTCTAAGCCAATTCGATAGGGGCATCTGTCATACCCCAAATTTGTCCTACCCGCACTATTTTTTTTACTGTCTAACCATTATCTCAAAAAAAATCCAAAAGTATTTACTATTTTATTTCTGTCTAACAGATATTGCAAAATCCAAAATATGCATTATTTTATCTTCTGTCTGGTATTTGAAAAATTAAAAAAAATGCATTTATTTCTTTTCAGGCTAAAAAAAAATTCGAATCCTCTTTTTTTTTTTTTTTTTTTTTTTCAAGTTTTATTCATACCCTTATTATTTAGTCATTATAAAATTCTACAAAAAAAATTCTATTTATATTTTAATTTCCATTATCACCTTCTTTCTTTTTATTTATTTCAAGACACATTGTCACTTTTGCTTTTTCTAAGCCCATTTCACAAAACATACAAAAATTATTCATATTGTTTCTATCATCATTTTTTTTATTATTTACTATTTTATTATTTCTATCAAGATCATTTCCATTAAAATCTTTATACTTATTGTTATTTTTATTATTTCTCTTTTATACCCATTCTTTTTCTTAAAACCACAATTTATTATTATTGCTACTAACTTTTTTATATATTTATTATTATCATTGTTATTATTATTATATTTTTATATTTATATCACTTTTATTTTTATATTAGTGTTATTATTACTATTATTATTAGTATTATTTAGTTACTATTATTGTTATGCTAACTTTTTTCTTTTAGTCCATTTCACCAATTGAGTCACAAAATTCTGCACACATTACCCACATCAATTCCACTACCATTCCATACAACAATAACAGAAAAATCCAGCTCACTCCACTCCCCAAAATCTGCAACATAGCACCTCAACAAACCAAATCACAGCAACAACACAACAGAATTTTCACAAATTCTCTACACAATCTCACAATAGATTTCACAGCTCACAACAAATCCTCATTTCTATCCAAAACTCAACTTAGATTCCCTTTCTACCCTCATCAATCCACTCTCATTCCTTCTATAAAAATCAGCCCCTCATTCTTCATAGAGGGGGCTTGAAAAAATCAAAAAGAATCCTCTGCAAAAAATCATCAAATAAAAAATCAAGCTTCAAAGAAATAGAAACCACAAAAAATATATATACAATCTTCATTCATCAATAACCTGAACACCATCTTCTTCATCTATAACTCTATCACAAAACCAGAAGAAAAAATATACACACCATTTTCGTTTCAAATATTTGAAACTGCAATCAACACACCTCTTCTCCCATTCAACCATTCACAACCCAAATCTCCCATTAACCTTGAACATCATAAATCCGCAAGAATAAAAATACAAATAAACCACCACCGCGAAATACAAATCCTAAAAAGAAATCAACCTTTGAGAAACTGAACTTGAGAGTGCCGAATCCAAACCTCAGCCCGAAACCATCATTGAATCCAAATACACATCGACGGAAGCGAATCCTTGAAACCACCGAAACAACCGCCAAATCGCAACACAAGCGTGAGCACCGAACGCGTCAAACCGTGACCCGCGAACCACAATCGCGACCGCACAAACCCTTCACCGCCACCGAGAACGACGAGCCTAAAACCGAGCCACCGCGAGTGGAATCTTGAGAGAGCTTCCGCCGCCGTGAATCATTGAGAAAGACAGATGGGTCATTTCTTTTTCCGATGAGTTTGTGGGTATATTATTTGAACTGTAAGCTTGTTCTCCCAATCGTTAAAACACCCTGTTTTCTTATGCATAATATGTAGTTTATTTATATCATTTTCTTTTATTTTTATCTTTATTTTCTTTTTATATAAACAAGGTTTTGAAACCTTTGTTTTTTTCATTCTTTTGGATTTAATGCTTCAAGGCCCACAAATCTGAATCACTACCACCACTGATGCACACAGGCAACAACGCTACCTATATTTCCTTTCATTTTTTTTATTTTTTATTTGTTTAGTTTTATTAAGTAATTTCTTTTTATTATGCTTGTTACTTTCTGTTTCCTTTTATATATTCTATTTTGCTATCATAAAAAAATGTGTTTTAAGAAAATATATATTTCAGTAAGTCATTTGGTATTTCTTTATTTATATTTTGATTTATTTGTATTTTATTTATTTATTTATTTTAGGGCCAATGATATAACCCAAATTAAATTTTGTCCAATATATTTAATTGACAAGTTTAATTAATATGAGGCCTCCCCTATTTTATTCTATTATATAATTTAATTACAACAAAACAAATTTATTTATTTATGTTTATCATATTATTTTAATTATTCAATATGTTACTAAGTTTATTTTTAATTTAATTTAATTACTTGTATTTATGACCTTTATTATAACTTAAGTTTTTTCAATTTAATCCACTTATTTATTTTTCTCGTAATCTATCGCTTTAATCGATTCGCGAACCATGTAAGCCGAGCATTGCGCCTCGCCATCAACTTTTCCGAACTCGATAATCCAAATATTTTTCATAATCAAAATAACGGATAAACTGAATTCTGGAGTCTCGCATTCCTCGAATTCTTGAATGAACACTCCCGAGGCTCGCCCCGCGGGACGTTGTTCATTCGACTTTCCGTAATTAAAACATTTAATCGACATATTAATTAATGAAAGAATTGAATTCTGGAGTCTCGCATTCCTCGAATTCTCGAATAAACTCTCTTGAGGCCCGCCCCTCAGGACGCAGTTTATTTACCCTTTCATTCTTAAAAACATCAATCGAATCAAACATCTTTTAAAAGCAAACTTTATTTAAATCCCTTCTATCTCAAACAAGCTAGCGCTTTAGCCTCCTTTCGCGAGCAGACAAGCCAACGCTTAGCAGTAGAATGCGATTTAAATAACTGTTCATCAAATCTAACCGACGAACCTTAGTACCACGAACTACGAAGCTCTGACTTTCCCATTGCACAAGGGAATACGTAGGCACACGGATCTTACTCCTTGCCGAGCACCCTAGGAACAAAATAACCCATTTCCCCTATTAACCTTAGATTAGAATTGTCTGCATTTACTTTATTATTCGAAGAAAACAGAAAGCATAAGTCAACATTAAATCGCAAATTAAACTAAGAGGTTCCCGTTGAGTACAACGGTCATAAGGGGTGCTAATACCTTCCCCTTACGGAATCGACTCCCGAACCTAAAATCTGGTTTCGAAGACCTTGATCCATCCATTTTTCTAAAAAGGGTTTCTCGATATTTTCCCTTTCCTTAATTGGAATAAAATAAGTTCGGTGGCGACTCTGTTGTTTTAATTTTTATCCGCGGTATTTTCTTTTATCGCGAGGTCGTATTTTTCGAGGTGCGACAGTACGAAACTATAGAAAAGGTGAGAGAGTGAGGTATCACTTTGAGAGATTGAATGAGAGAGTTTTTGAAAGAAGGCCATAAGTTCTTGTGAGGTTTTTGAGGTGAGACTGAGTTTAAGCCGTCCAAATGGAAACGTGTCCCCTTCACTCTCGTTTTAATCACCACGTTTCATGTTGAGGATTAGTTGGCCATAGTGGTTGGTGACATTTGTCACGGTCTGTCATGTGTTTTTTTATGATTTCATGCGTCCTCCTTGCGCTGAGTACTTTGACCCGCCTGACTCTCTAGTTGCTTTCTAATCACTTTTCCCTTTCTTTTATTAAGTTTAATTTTTTTTTATCTATTGTTATTATATTATAATATATTATCTTTAGAATATAAAACATACAGATTTTTTTAATTATTTATTTTCATATAAACTTACTTAATTGATTAAGAAGTCGTATAATCTCATAGTTGGTTGTTTAATTATCTCGTGATCGTTTCACCTGTATGACGTCTGATTACATTTCTTGTCCACCATTTAATTAATTTAAAACGATGTATGACTTGTACAAACTTGAATGATATTTTGCTTTTCGACCTTAATTTATTAAATAAACCGATTAATAAACACAATTACTTCAAGGATGATCGTCCCGAAATTTTTTTATTAAATAATGTTTCTTGGCCCAACGCCAAATAAGTACATTCAATCGTTCACATTTTACACACACATAAGTCGGTCAGCATGTGATCGCCATCTGCAGTACTTTTACGTATCTTTATTAATTTAACAAAGAATAGAACTCCGGAGTCTAGCACTCCGCACGTTCTAGAACGAATCACAACTGGGCTAGCCCCACGCGTAATGTTTCGCTCACTCCTTTGTTATTAAAATAAATAAACCTAAAAAACATCTAAAAAAATTATTCATCTTATTAATTCAATACGAAAACAGAACTCCGGAGTCTAGCATTCTGCACGTTCTGGATTGGACCGCAACTGGGCTAGCCCCACACGATGTGTCCAATCACCATTCGTATACCAAAATATTCAAATTATCTTATTAATTCAATACGAAAACAGAACTCCGGAGTCTAGCATTCCGCACGTTCTGGATTGGACCGCAACTGGGCTAACCCCACGCGATGTGTCCAATCACCATTCGTATACCAATATATTCAAATTATCTTATTAATTCAATACGAAAACAGAACTCTGGAGTCTAGCATTCCGCACGTTCTGGATTGGACCGCAACTGGGCTAGCCCCACGCGATGTATCCAATCACCATTCGTATATCTTTTCTTAAACGAACACTGTTTAAATATTTCTATCTTGCAAATAAGCTAGCGCTTCAGCCTCCTATCACGAGCAGATAAGCCAACGCTTAGCAGTAGAAATCATTTTCAAACAATCGTTCAATAAAAAACACAAACCGTAGTCGCACGAACTACGAAGCTCTGACTTTCCCATTGCACAGGGGAATACGTAGGCACGAGGATTTTAATCCTTCGCGAGCACAATAATAAAAAAACTTAACCTTTCCCTATATCAAATAATAAACAAACATCGATACTTAATCATTAAAAGAAGACAATAATACAAGTTAACATTTTAAGCGCAAACTAGACTAAGAGGTTCCCGTTGAGTACAACGGACGTGAGGGGTGCCTAACACCTTCCCCTTGCGTAACTGACTCCCGAACTTAGATTAGTGGTTTCGTTGACCGTTTCTTATCCCATTTAGGTTGTGTCTATATCTTCCTTTTCTCTCGTAGAATAAATAGAATTAGGTGGCGACTCTGTTGTTTATTTTAGGATCGTGTTTTTCGAGGTACGACAGATTTCTCTATAAATAGAGAGAATTTGTATATCTAAAGATACATAAAAATTACATGTTTTAAGTGCCAAAAAATTATATCTTAGTCATTCTTTTATTTTTCTAGTACACGAGAGTAAATGAGAGAACTTTATTCTGTAAAATATCATTGGTCGATATGCTTAATATGATTGTGCGATTCATGTTAAGGTTTCTAAAGTATCCTGAAGGGGATTCAACAGATTACTTAATTGCATCCAATTTGCCTAAATTGGTGGGGGCGAATCGAAACTAAAGTTTAATGTAAACACATGTTTTAAAATATATTTTGTGAAACTTTCATCATACCATTTTCATCTTCTTCTCGTTCATGTTTTACAACAAACCCCTAACACAAGATCTAACAATTAGCGTCTTCTTGCATATGTATCTTGATTGTAGTTTTTCCCACAGTTCATTTGCAGAATTGCTACTTTGGTAGATATCGAACAAAGATTCTGACATACCGTTAAGAATATAGTCCATGCAAATGTAATCATCATCAGGGATGAGTCTCAAGCCATATCTAATTGATCACCAATAATGGAAACTCAACTCACAGTTAGCTAAAATTAAGTCTTGAGTTCAAAGGTGAAAATACACCCTTAGAGTGATTAGAAGTACTTGATTATAAATACATCCCAAAGGAAAAAAGTACTTGGGGACCATAAGTAAGAGATGGATGACTGAGCTTTACTCTTAATGGGCTTATAACAAAAATTTGTTGAAATTCATAATTATGAGTGCATTTCTAATATAGTCAACCTATACAAGAATGAAGTGAGGTTGTTTCATAGAGTTAAAGAGCTTAACTCTTAAATTATCATGAAAAGGGTATGTGATACAAGACCATATTAAATGTGTCAATTTCTTTTTGATAGTGCCGAGATTTCATGTGTAAATTATGCAAGTTTGTTCTAATTAACAATTGGTTCAAAGCTTGTCTACTAATCTATTCGGGGATGCATGAAAACTTAATTTACTAGGTAATGATTCAAATCATAAGATACCATTATCTGAAACCATGATCTTTCCAGAAATATGAGATTTAGTTATATTTTGTAAATGGTGGGGGATCGTAGATGATTTCCAACATATCATGCAAGCTATAATTTTATAATATATGCTTCAATGGTAGTGCGTGACATTATGTATTCATTAGTAAGGGGTTCAAACCTCTCCAATGTCATTTTTGAGTTAAAAATGTCTTATAACGGGAATAAAATTTATTCCAAAATTAACGGATGTGTAGTTCAAACACACGACCCTTGGCTGAAAGAGCACAACGTTAACAACTGATCCAACATATTTCTTGGCTATAAATATGCATTCCATTCAATATACAAGTTCATTATACAAGTGCAAGAATCATTTTTCAAATGGTGTTTCTCTTTATCAAATGGCTTGAACTTATCTATAAATAGAGACACTTGAGAAGTAGAACACACACAACAATAGAAATACATACAAAATTTTCTCTACCATTTATATTATTCTAAATCATATTTCATTTTATTAATGCATGAGTAAATTTTATGAAACATCATTTTGTAATCAATTATCAAAAGATATATTTAGTGTGTTTGACAACTCACACTAAGGAATTCAAAGTATCCTGAAGGAAATTCGTTGTTAATCTCAATTGCATCCAATATACTATAATTGATGTGGCGAATTGATCCTAAAAGTTAGTTTGAAATTCACACGCTTTGAAATTTTCAAGATAAATATTCATCAATACCTTCTTTATTTTAGTGTTGTTACCTATTCCCAACAACCACAAAAACCAACATAATTAAATTAGGGTGAAAACATGATTTAAGTGAGATATAAAGCGTGTATACTTGGGAGACGAACCAACAATTTATAGTGGCTTCATGCTTTGATACTCACCTATTAGAGTATATCCTACTCGTTGCGCCATTGCAGCATAGTTGGGGAAACACCTAGATATGCATAATGGTTAGGACACACCCAATTTCTAATGCTCTTATAGATAAGAGAATCAAATACAGAGAAAATCAAGATAGATTAATCAAAGGAATGAAATAACATATTTATTATTGATTTAATTAAAATAAATTCAAAGTATAATAAAGTTGGAAAAAACTGGAAATAAACAACACTAAGAACGATAAATAAATAAGACACAAGACATCTACTAATTGTTATTATCATTATTTGCTACTTCCTTTCCCAACACATGCTTCTTGATGATCACAACTTCCTTGGTCAACTCTTGAACAACCAACAATCCCTTGGGAGATTGCTAAGAAAGTTGAACAACCAACAATCCCTTGGTCAACTCTTTATGAGAGCCACAATTATGATGATTATAACAATAAAAATAGACACTTGCACAAACAAGAGAAGAGAGAAGAAAATTTGGATGTATGAAAGGTTAGAAGTGTGTACCTTTAAATAACGTTTTATGAGCTATTTTTGGTAAGAAAATCATATAAAATCATGTTGATTTTACCCAAAAGGAGATTGATTTGCAAAAACTTTCCAAAGTGAGCTATATAATCTATTAAGCTCTTAGATAATAAATTAAATCTTATAAGAAATTGATTTCTTCAGCGCTTTCAATTTGATTGAGATTTGGAGAGAAAACAATCATTAACTTGATTGATCTCATATTGAATTGATAAATATTTGGGATCGAAAAAAGATTTAATCTGCTAGGACTTTAGAGTTAATCAATTAGGTGATGCGTAATCCTATTTTCAATTGCACCTAATCGATTAGCTCTTTAGGGTTAGTCGATTATAAAACTCCTTTTCAACCCCCTTATACTTTTGGACCATAGATGACATTTGACTTAATTTTTTTTCCTACTTTTAGCACCAATTTCTCACCAATATTGCAACCCTTGCTAAAAATCTCAACTTTGCATGTCAATCTTACTAAATATTTGAATTAATCTCAAACCAAAAAGATGATATTGCTAGAATAATTTAGGATTGATACCCTTTTTGGTCATCTAACTATAGGCCTAAGTCCATTTTGGTCCTCTTTCTATTTGAATTAATCTTACAAGTGCTTTATAAACACTTAATTTTGTTATGGAAAATTCGATGTGAGACTTTTCATAAAACTCCTGCACTTTATAATGAGATATTTGTGGTTTCAAGTATGCTCCATTCTCAAATAACAATCAGAACATAACATCAATGATTTCACTTTGTGGCAAAGCTTTGATTTTCCAACAGATACCCTCCTTCTGGTATTGACCAGATCCCTTGCTTCTAAGCTAACAAACGGCTAGATCCACGTAAAATAGTAGTAGGATCATTTGCTTCATGAAATAGCAGACACCAAAATCATGAAGTAAAAGTAAATTATAGGATTATTTTTTTAATGTTTCCATCGGCCACTTCCACAAATGCTTTATGATTTTGACAAATATTAAACATAGTGTAATATGTTCCAACACACAACAAAAAAACACAAACCTTCATCTGTTGAGCATACCCACACCGTGTAGCACCCAAAATACTCCCCACAAATTTACATTTAAAATCAGAGTAAATAAAAATCATCATTTTATTCTGAGTGTCACAATAAACAAAACTCATGGCTCAATGTGATATGTCTTACAAAATATTTTAAGTTGTCGTGGAAAACTCGAAAGAAACATAAAGTAAGATGCATTTACAAGATGTTTTTCTAAAATAAGTAAACAACAAAAATATCATCGACCCGACACCCCAAAGCACGTATCAGAGCCGACTCATCTAAGTGTGAAGTACACCGACTTCACCAACCTCCACTCTACTAATCCTGATCACCTGCACGTTACCAACATAAGGATAACATTAAAACAAAAAGGGTGATATACTTACATCATCAAAAGAGAAAGATAATAAGAATCAAGCAAGTATCAAAAATTAGACCACCACTTCACAACAACAGTAACTAAATAAACACACCACAACACATATAAACACCATGCACATCAATAACAACTTATGCAATGAGAATCCAATTGACTCTATGCACGCGGTACCATAATATGATATCTATTTCAAGATCCAGTTCCCGTCGGAACTCTCGACCCCTCTTTCATGGTCCATTATGATCCCTATTTCATGATCACACCCATCGACCCCTATTTCATGGTCTAGTATGATCCCTATTTCATGATCACACCCTCGTACAATCCCTATTTCATGACCGCACCATCCACTATGATTGTACATAATCACGCCATCAACAACTATGCACATCTCATGCACCATCAAAAACAATATGCAACAATAACAATAAACATACAATAATTCATCACAACAACGATTTCATGCATTAACGTCATCAAAAACATACAACTACAACGATTTCATACATTAGCATCATCAACAACATACAACTACAACGATCTCATGCATTAGCAACATCAACAACACATAACCTCATTAATAACATGTATCAACAACCTACAACCTACAACAACACCTACCAACTACCACAACATGTGTCCACATCTACAACAACAACAATGTATATCAACAACATACGACAACACCTACCAACTACCACAACATATCACCACAACTACACCAATTTATCAACAACAAGATACTATAATGACTTAACAACAACAACAACAACATCATATTACAATAATTTATCAACCACGATATATCATCACAATTCAACAACAATGTCATATCGTCACAACTCAACAACAACCAACACATATTACAACAACTTAACAAACACAAAATATCATGTTAAAACATCAATGAATACATACAAGAAACATTAATACACCATTATCATCATATAAGTATTATCGTATCATAAACTTCAACACTTCATCATTATATTCTAGCTCAACGTAAGCATAATTTAATCTTCAACTCATAACTAACATCACAAAGTCGTTAGCACTTAATTATCATCGTCCATTCATCAGACTCCACTACAAACAACCTTATCTCATTACCTACATCTCTATATCAATATAACTAATTCCTACACATCGTTTATACCATCCCTAGTCATAGGACATCACCATTCTTCCATTTAGAACAAGATTCATCATCTATAGCAACATGTCTTTAGTTCAATATATAATGAATCACCTTCCAAAATCAATTCATATTATTTAAATTGTTTATATCAACATGAGACTATTTTTAAATGAAAGTACATTGTCTTAGCTAGCTTCGAACGGCGTGCAAATCGGACACCCGAAGCTCAAGATATGAATTTTCGAAGTTTTCAAAATAATGCTGTCAGGAGCCACTCGCTGAGCGAGTTATTCGCTGTCCCGACGAGTTTCTGCGATGACAAAACTTCTCCCACTGCAATTTCACACCTTTAAACTGTTTTATTAACCCCAATAACCCCTGTTTGAGTCCTTAAACCCCTATCTAACACATATACATCAATTGCATTAAACATCACAAAACAAATCATCATATTCATCAATTCTACATCTTTAATCCTAGATTTTCTCTTAAAAACCCAAATCCCCAACATTACCCTTCAATACTTCCACATCATAATATTCAACAATATAAACATCTAAAACAAATATCTCCACAACACATACATCAATAACAACAATCACAACACATCAATTAATCCAAATTCACTCAACCTCAAACCTCTAATCAACAACACAACCTAATTCTCATTATAGAACCCTTAAGAAACGGAAGAATCCCACCCTTACCTTGGTTTCAACGAGAATTCTCTTATTTCCTGCAAATTCTTCTCTTCAATCCTTTCACCTTCTCCTTCTTCTTCTCTCTATTCACAATCAGTATATCGCTTCACAAAAACACGATTCTCTTTTCTCTTTTCCTTAATTCCAACATAACCCTTTAGAAGCAATCTATGATCTTCCACATTTACCCTCACTATTTTCACCAAACTACCACCTTACCCTTATCTCTTTATTATCCAATTATTTAATTATTCACCAAATAATTATTCAATATAATATAATTCATATAATTAAATATCATATTAAATAATATTTATTTCTTCCACACACAAAATACCACAAATCCAAATTAAATAACTAAAATAATAATTGGGGCATTACAACTCTCCCCCACTTAGAATATTTTTGTCCTAAAAAATTCACCGAATATGAACTACTTCTGATACACCCTCACAACCACTAGTCAACTACTACTTCCTGGAAAATGATACCACGAACAATGCAAACAACGATACAACTTATTGACGACAATCACAACAAGGCATATTTCTCATGCAATGCATTCTACAACCAACTCACGACACATAATAATCAAACTACGAACACACAAGTTCACTCTTAAATCAGACACAACATAATAGTTACTATCATCTTAAGTAACACCTCCCTAATTCCCCATCGTAGGAATTAGCTACACATACCTGAACCATCATCATATGCAACAGGTAACAATAAGGATAAGAACACCAAAATCCATAACACGACATTAACACAGCTAAACCACTAACTTTGTGATCTTACAACTTCAAGACATCTAATCTACGGTTTCCCAGTCGAACACGCAACCAATAAACATGTCCATCTAGCAGTACAAGATTAGCAATTAAACTTTTCGTCATCTCAATTCTATCTTGGAACATCCAATGACCTTATTATTCTCGTCAATTCCATCGTCAACCTTCAAATTCTTATAAGTCATACACATATAAACAAACTACGTTACCTCGCGCTCCCGTTGTGCACTCTGTTTACCTACCACTGTCAAATGCAACAAGACATCTACTACTTTATGAGAGCCATAAAGTGTGAAAACATTATTTAAGTGAAAACATGATTTAAGTGAGATATAAAGTGTGTATACTTGGGAGATGAACCAACACTTTATAGTGGCTTCATGCTTTGATACTCACCTATTAGAGTATATCCTACTCGTTGAGCCATTACAGCATAGTTGGGGGAACACCTCGATATGCATAATGGTTAGGACACACCTAATTTCTAATGCTCTTATAGATAAGAGATTAAAATACAGAGAAAATCAAGATAAATTAATCAAAGGAATGAAATAACATATTGATTTAATTAAAATAAATTCAAAGTATAATAAAGTTGGAAAAAACTGGAAATAAAAAACACTTAGAATGATAAATAAATAAGACACAAGACATCTAATAATTGTTATTATCATCATTTGCTACTTCCTTTCCCAACACACGCTTCTTGATGATCACAACTTCCTTGGTCAACTCTTGAACAACCAACAATCCCTTGGGAGATTGCTAAGAAAGTTGAACAACCAACAATCCCTTGGTCAACTCTTTATGAGAGCCACAATTATGATGATTATAACAATAAAAATAGACACTTGCACAAACAAGAGAAGAGAGAAGAAAATTTGGATGTATGAAAGATTAGAAGTGTGTACCTTTAAATAACGTTTTATGAGCTATTTTTGGCAAGAAAATCATATAAAATCATGTTGATTTTACCCAAAAGGAGATTGATTTGCAAAAACTTTCCAAAGTGAGCTCTATAATCTATTAAGCCCTTAGATAATAAATTAAATCTTATAAGAAATCAATTTCTTCAGCGCTTTTAATTTGATTGAGATTTGGAGAGAACAATCATTAACTTGATTGATCTCATATTGAATTGATGAATATTTGGGATAGAAAAAAGATTTAATCTGCTAGGACTTTAGAGTTAATCAATTAGATGATGCGTAATCCTATTTTCAACTGCACCTAATCGTGTAGTTCTTTAGGGTTAGTCGATTATAAAACTCCTTTTCAACTCCCTTATACTTTTGGACCCTAGATGACATTTGACTTAATTTTCTTTTTCTTTTAGCTCCCATTTCTCACCAATATTGCAACCCTAGCTAAAAATCTCAATTTTGCATGTCAATCTTACTAAATATTTGAATTAATCTCAAACCAAAAAGATGATATTACTAGAATAATTTAGGATTAATACCCTTTTTGGTCCTCTAACTATAGGCCTAGGTCCATTTTGGTCCTCTTTCTTTTAAAAGTTCCAAATTGGTCCCTTATATTGTTTAACAGAATCAAATAAGTTCTTTCCGTCAAATATTGCAAACGACGTTAGAAATTAGAGATGTGGCAGCTGAGGTGACAACATAAGTGACTATACCTCTTTCCGCGCCACTTTCACGTTTGTACTAGGATGGAAATCCAGGGAGCGACAAATACGGTCCTCCTATGTCATGGTGGGTGAAGCGTATGATGAATTGGGAAATGAATGGAATCATGGATCAGGTGGGTCGATTGTGCGGTGCTGAGACACGCGACTTATGGTTCGTGACATACAAGGTTTATGCTTTGGTTTATTGGAGTGGATCGAAGGTGTAATCGTGGAAACCCTAATTTCATATGAGATTCATTTATTTTTGAAATTATTCGACATTGGATCGAATATATCTTTTCTTAACTTTTTAAAATTTGGTTATCTAACGCTTCATTTTATCTTTTTCTACACTAATTATAAGCATCATACAAGCATAAGAAGTATTCTAGACTATTACACTGTGAAAGCATAAGAACCATAAAAAATCAAAGCATAACGGAAAAATAATCCAACTTTGTAAGCATAGTCCTCGAATAATACCTCGCACAACAAAAAAAATTGTTAGTAAATGAGTTTAATATGAGTATGAAAAAATATGAACAAAATGAATCAATGTGTGAAATTGCAAAAAATACTAGAAAACACACAAAGCATAAAAATTGAAATAAATGCGAAAAAAGTCGAAAAAAGAATTTAAAAAATACAAACTATTTTTTTATATGTCAAAATATTAATTTTTTAATTTTCTGGAATTTTTTAGCATGAAAAATATTTTTAACATTGATTTCTAAGAGAAATATAAAAGAAAATTAAAAGAAAACAAAAGAAGACGGGGGGTGTTGGCAAAGTAAAATTCAAGTTAAAAAACATGGGCCTGCGTTAAAAGGGGTGCCAATAGTATTTGGATAAGGCCCAACGCGCTAGGCCTGGGGGAGTATTGTATGAGCCTTCAGTCAACTTTGTTGACTCATTCTGGACCGTCTGATGCGCATGCTAGATGTGATGATGACCATGATGTAAGGTGTATCTTACCTATGGTGGGAGGTCATTCGTGGGAGCAGAATTCAGGGGTCCTACCGGACGGTGACACTTGTCACCGCCGGAATGGACCAAAACAAAGAATCTTATCCTATACTTTGAATGAACGGTGGAGAAATTAATGAATTCTTATGAGTTTTAATTAAATTTCGACGGTGGCAATTACCATAGTTTATGAGTTATTAATTCTTCATTAATCCAAAAATCAAAACCGATTTAATTAAGGCTCAATTAAAAAGCAAAACCAACCTTTAACTTCAAGATCCCTCACTCATCTCACTGACGCGTCTCCTTCTCTCTGAACAAATGTTCACCTTCCTCATCCTCCCACAAACCCTAACCGCGCTGCCGCCTTCTTCCTCGTCTCAATCGCTTCCTCATCGTCACCTCAACGACCTCCATCTCATAATCGTTGTTTTCACCTTTCTCATGCTCGACCTCTTCCCCATGCCTCAAGTGATTTCGCCGTGAAACCTAAGTCGTGTTGATGAAGAAAGATACGCGCTCTCCCTCCTTAGGTAATACTCTTCAATCTACGTGGTTCTGATTCTTCTTCTTTCTTGTTCAATGCGATTCTGAGCTTCTTGTGTTCTGAAATTAAGTTGTTCTTGGTGTTGAACCTTGTTACAGGTTCAAGAATCAATGATGGCTGATGATGCAGGTTTGAGGCTAAGTGTTGGATCGTGATTTTTAGCGATGAGCTTCACGGATTCCTCATTACTCAGTGGAATCGAAAGGATTAACATTGGGATTCGAATGATTCAAGCAACACTGTGAGGCTTCAACAAACTATACTCAGAAATTAAGCTTGTGTAACAGTCCTATTTTGAGATTTCGATGCGATGATTACTCGAGACTCAAGGTACTTCTACTTCTGACTCACGATTTTGAATCTTATTTGACTTGATTGTTGTTGATGATGGATTCACAGTGAATCACGTTCTTGAAGTGTTATGGTAGTTGAATCATTATGAATTGATCCGTTGATTGTGTTCTTTAATTTTTACTTTGACTCTGAATCTAAATTCTGCTGTATTGCTTGAATCACGATGTTGCAGGAGCTTCGTTCATGTGGTTTTGACGAATTGATGTTGTTAGCTGAAGAATTGACGAAGCCTTGGTGATGGATTTGATGAAGATGTTGAAGAAGAAGATAAATATGAAGATGGTATGAATATTAGAGAAGGAGATTGAAGAGGTTCAATATGAAGATTGAAATGAGAGGTTTTGAAATTGAAGAGAGTTGAGAGAGATAATGAAGATGAAGTTGCAGCAAAAAAGTAAGGAATGAATGAGGGAGAAGATCAAAATCTGCAGCAAACCAATTTTTATAGCAGTGGAATGATGAGGGTAGATTGGTATTTCCCTATGATTTCAGTTAGGTTAGTTTGTTGATTCATTTAGGGTAGTTAGGACTGATTTTGGTTAGGATTTGTAACTATTTTTTGGCTCTGATTTTCTTCTTCTGAGTTTTGTCATTTTTCTTTCTTGTAACTGAATTTTGAAGTTGATAGTTTTCAAATTTTTTTTATCCCTAAATGTATGAAGTGGTTTCATTATACCTTTTGAATTAACCGAAAGTATAAAAACGTTAAACTAAGCTGACCAAATTTTTTTAGAGAAAATATCAGTGGTAAAAACAACTTCTTTACACCAAACTTTCATTATGTCATTATCGTCACTTCAATTCCCTGAAGAGAAGGAAGAAAGTATTGAGCATATTGTATAAAGCACTCGCTTTCTTTTTCTTTTATCAACTTTTTCTTGTTGTTATCATCCTTCCATTTTAGTATTGTGAATATTAAGCTTGACTAAAAGAAAATCTGAGATAACCATTGGAGTCCATCGCATGCCCCTTTTCCTTTTGAAGATATCCCAATAATACCAGGTCCAACCTTTTCCTCTTGTATTTGGTTACAATTAATAATGAGCCACAAAAACAATACTAACAAGTGGTTTGATAATGAAGTAGAATTAGAATTAATCCGAATATTTTGGGTAATTGGATTTGATTAGAAACATAAGCCTAAGTTAAAAAAGATAATAAAATGGACATTTGGTCTTTGGGCTTGGGTTAGAAGTAGATTTAGGAAATTTGTTTTATTTTGAAAAGAATGGATTCGGTTCGAATCGTTGAAAAGAATGGATACGGTTAAAATGAAGTGAAAATGGATTACCAAGGGTAATAAACTTGGATATTGAACTTGAATGACGTCTTCAAAATAAATCATACTTGTGCATTTTCCCTCCTTAATTTGAATCGATTTCTTGGACCAAAGATCTTTGATTCCATGAATTCCAAAACCAATACCTCAAACCATGCTCTATTTTAACCACTTGGAAACTCCACGCTTAAAATCACTTGCGAGCACCAAAGGGCTTCAATTACGATGACTCGCTTGATGAAGATAGGTGATGCCCGACACAAATAACTTGGCACGAGAACCCTAATTCACTGAACTTCAGTCGATGAGACATCCTCGAGCTTGAACATGAATAAAACCCTAATCCATCTGGACGATGAGCCAGACGCACCAATGGACAGTCTTTACGAGTGAGGTCCTTAAAGATCACTTAATTAGAGAAATAAACCCTAATCGAGTAGCAAGCACATAAGAAGCTGATGTTATTAATAGCCCCATAACCAAGACTTCGAATCCATCTGATAGATATGGATGGGGGTAGGAAACCCTAATTGAAAAGGAATTGATCCCATGTTTGAAATGCATGACTGTGATTTTATGACCTACTGGATGATGCAGGTGAATGCGAAGCGTAAGCCAGTTAAGGTAATAATAAGATGGCAAATTTTGGGGTGTTACAATAGGCAACTAAAGCCCGATCCCAAAACTTTTACAAATCGACCCAAATTTAAAATGTATAAAATGCAAAGTACAAAACTACAATTTACATTTCGACATACCAACTATATGATGTATTCGTCTCAGTCGAATACAACTAACTTCTGCACCTTGATTGACTACTTCGACATAGTCGAATGCTAGCTTTCTACAAAACATCAAATTACAACTTCTAATAATATTTTATTTAATAATGATATAAAGGTTAGAAAGAGTATTATTATCATTCTTGTTCCGGACTGAGCCTCCGGACTGTATTGGGCTACGACCAATACGTCGAGCAGAGGCTCATGTGCTCGGGCAGGTACATCTGGTAGACGGGCAGGGGCGCTTAACGGTCGGTCACATATCCTAGATGTCGGACACGCATTTAGAACGGGCAAAGAACATGTCAGCCAGTTCACTTGCCACATCACCCAACTGTCCCCCATTATCTCCTGAAAGATAGGGGCAGTTGAACCAAGGACCAGACCACTTAGCTAGTTCTTCACGCTTCTCACGCGTTCCTTGGCAGTTCTTCCTTGGGCCTAGCTGATCCAGCCCAAGGAAGGACCTTGACCCAGCGCTGAAGGCTCTCTATAAATACTCATTTTCACTAAAGGGTCGGGTATTCTGATTCAATTTCTTCTAACTTACCTATTTGCTGTACCTCTATTAACTTTGTCATCGGAGCGCCTTGCAGGTACACCCCCTCCATTCCATCCACTTGCTGTTGCACCCAATTGTTAGAAGACCCTCCTGATCAGGTAAGATCATGAGTTACAGATATTTTGAACACGACATTAACAATAATACAAAGACATCGTTGATAATTTAAAAAATAAATAAATTAAATGTAATTATAAATATCGATGTCAATATTTATGACAAACATTTTTTTATTTATAATAATCTATGCTACGTAGTATCTTTAAATTTGAGCATGTCTCTCTCAAATTATTATTATAAATATTAATTTATAAAACAAACACTCATTTTATTCTAAAAAAGTTATCTATTTTTAATTTATCTCTCATTTTCTCCCATAACTCCCATAAGCAATAACCAAAATACTTTTATATTTTCACATAAAATATATTTCAAAAAATAGATGTGAAATATTTTTTGTTGTTGTTTTAAATGGGTGCCAGGGAGGACACAAGTGGCCCCAAAATATTTAATTATTGATTGAGGAAACACCTACCATTTTAAATCAATTTATCTAAATTGTCCAAATTTTACAAGTAACAGTCAATTTTTACATATAATTAATCTTTCTTTAAGAGTTTGTTTGGACGGAGTAATTGGGAATTTTTAAGAAATTTAAAATTCTAAACAATTCAAATGATTCAATTAAAATTCATTCAATTTTAAATTTTTTTGTTTGGATAGACTATTGAAATGATTCATAGTAAAAAAATGGACAATTTTCATAATTTTTAAATTTTTTAGTCAAAATCTCTATATTTTTACATCATTTTAACAATTCTCCATATCACATTTTTTTATCGATTTTTTAAATGCGATATGGACATCATTTTAACCTCATATATCCATATCACATTTAAAATATACACATGAGTAAATGATGTAAAATTAGTCCCCCTCTCAATTTATAACCATATTTTTGTCCACAAAGTCAGAACCTCATATGTCCATATCACATTTAAAATGCTTGGCCAATCAGTTTAACATAGTCACCTTAACAAGTTCATAAATAATCTTAAAATGTCTAAGGAAATTAACAAAATGAAACATAAACCTAATATGTTCAATTTTTATTCTCTCTAACATAACAATAGTTCAAAATTTGATAATTCTTAACAAATAAAGCAATACTAATAAAAATAAAAATATCACACACACATTCGAATTTGGTTCCCATGAACAAGAAGATGTTGTTGATTCACCATTTCATGACATCTCCTTAACCCTTCATTACTATTTCCCATTACCATAGAAATTCTTATATTTTCTTCTTCTTCTTCTTCCTTCTCCTCCTCCTCCTCCTCAAATTCTTCATCTTCTTCTTCATCACTTTCTCCTTCTTCTTCACTTTCTCGATCTGGTATTAGATGCAATGTCAACCGTCCATCATGCCGTGAAGCATGAAGAATATCCGGACGGTGTATTCTAACTTTCGTTAATTCCAACCTTCCGTCTTTCCTCACTGGCCTGAGATAAAAGCTAGGTTTACCATTCCGATTCAACGACGGAATCGGCGGCGGAAACGATCTCATACAATTTCCTCTACTCTCATCTTTTTTCATCACCATCTTCCGCTTCCTCCAAATCTCATCCTTCGCATCCGCATCCGTTCCATCATTAACTCTTCTCTCGTCGGAACTCTCGAATCCGAGAGTTTCAGTGCAAGACATGAAACCATCAACATCGCCGGAGACAAATTGAATCCGCAAAGATTTTTCATTAATGCTGGCCTTCGAATTTAACATGGTTGATTCAAGAACATTCGGAACTGTAACCTTATCGGTGATGGCCGTAGCAAGAGCCAAACCAGGACGAGAAACAGAGTGAGATTGTGCAGCAGTGACGGTAGTTATATCGAAAAGAGATTGAATGTTTTTCTTGAACAAGTTAATAACAGAAAAAGAGAAAGAGAGAAGAATGGGAATAGGGTAATATAAAAAGAGAGTAGTATTTATATTTGTATCTGTCATGGTTGAGTTTTTAGTTTGAAAAAGAAAAGGGTAAAAAAGAGGAGAAAAGTGTTATATAGTTATGGATTCATTCATGTTGAAACATTGATGATGATGGGGTGGCAAAGAAAAGATGAGGTGGAGAGTTTGTTATTAAGATGTGAGCTGGATAGAATCAGTAAACGGTGCCGGGTCCCACGTTGGTTTATTAATTATTACTACTAATGAATGTGATTACCCTTAAATAGAAACTTTTTTTTGTTGCTAATCAGTTTTAGTTGTATGGGTTAAATTTAACAAGAAAATTAACCTCTTATTAGTGTTATATGAGTTTTAGATAGAGTTGTATTGGTTTGAATCATTCATCTATATGTTTTTGTTTTTTTTCTATGGTGGAAGATATATAGGAGTAAGAATAGGCTGAGTCGAGTTAAGTTTTGTCAAGTCTGATTTTGATTTCTTAAAAAATTTTGAGTCTGAGTGTAGACTATCATAGATTTATGTTTTGACCTGAGTCTGGTCTTTTTGAAGGTCTGATTGGTCTATTACCCTACTTAAAAAGCCTATATCATTTAAATATGTATAAATAAGAAATTCAATAAATATTTAAATAGACTAGAGAATAAAAGGATAATGAAACTAAATATTTATGTTCCATTACCTAGTATCATAAATTTTGTGAGATGATTTGTTTGAGAAAACTTATAAAAACACTTTATAACATTATTCATAGGATTTCTTTCAATTTATTTTTATAAGTTCTTAAATATAACTAAGTTTTACTCTTGTATTTTAATTTAAATAATAGAATACAATATAAAAATAATAAATTCATTCATATTTAATAAATAGGTCAGTCTGATAGGTTTATAAGGTTTTTTCTATTGCTTGCGGCCTAGTATATTAAACTAAGTAGGCTTATAAAAAAGCCATATATTTTCTATTTAAAAAAAAAAGCTTAGTCTGACATTGACCTATGTAGGTTAGGCCTTAGACCCCTGTTAGTTGGTCTGACATATTCCTACCTCTAAAGATATATATATATATATATATATATATATATATATATATATATATATATATATATATATATATATATATATATATATATATATATATATATATATATATATATATAACTGTTTTTAAAATTAAAACCAAAAAGGAATCGAAATTTTAAGATATTTTAGTGCTATATGATTTGACTACATTATAATAATAAATACGAAATAATTAGTGATTGTGAAAAGGGCTTGAGTTAGAAGGCTTTACCATATACCCCTACATCCATACCTTTATCCCTACAATTTTTTCAAAATGCCCATTTTAACCTTATTATATTTTATTATATTATTATTATTATTATTTTTACCATTTGTGTCAGACCGTCAGATTATAGTAAAAATTGGTCCCAAAAAACACATTCCGGAAGGCTTTTAAGATGAGTTCTGGTACGTTAATTAACATACCGGGAGACTTTGTGTAAGTCTTCCGGTATTGTAATGTTTGCTCACCGGAAGACTTAATAAAAGTGTTCCGGAACGGAACACTTTTATTAAGTCTTCCGGTATCCTTGAATATGTGTACCGGAAGACTTTATGTAAGTGTTCCGGTATTGTAAGAGATACAATACCGGAAGACTTACATAAAGTCTTCCGGTTTGTAATTTTTTTTTAATTTTTTAATTTTTTTATTCTTTTTTTAAAAAAATATTTTTATTTTGTAGGTGCAGTACCTTTATACGAAAAAGAACCGATATGTGTGAATAAATCAGATGTATTTACAACGTCAGAGAGATTTGGTACACGAGATGAGGTGATAAGATGAGTTAAAGACACCGGATTACGAAATAAAGTGACGGTCATCATGACTCGTTCAGATACACAAACAGGCAAGAGAGGAAGAAGTAACAAAATAATATTTGGTTGCGATAAAGGTGGGAAATACAAGGATATTCGTAGTGGAATAGAAAGTGCGACCAAAAAATGCGGATGTCCATTTAAGATCAGGTCAACTCCGACAAAAGATGGATTTGGATGGAAGATTGATGTAAAATGTGGCGTTCATAACCATGATTTACCTGATAGATTAGAAGGTCACTCATTTGTTGGTAGGTTGACAACGGATCAGAAGCAACATGTTGCTGATTTAACAAAGAGAAAGGTTGCACCTAGAAATATATTGCATTCCTTGTACGAGCGAGATCCAGATTGTGTCACTCGGATCACGCAAATATACAAGCAGAAGAGTATGATGGAAAAAGAGATAAGAGGTCCTAGAAGTGAGATACAACATTTGTTTAAGCTTATCGAGGCTGCAGGTTATGTTTATTGGAGTAGAAAAAGAGATGACTCTGAAGTTATTAAAGATATATTTTGGGCATATCCAGATTCAGTTAAGTTGTTGAATATGTTTCCTATTGTGTTAGTTATGGGTAGCACTTATAAGACAAACAAATACAGGCAACCTTTGTTTGAAATTGTTGGCATGACATCAACCGAGTTGACTTTTGCTGTCGCATTTGCGTATATTGAGTCTGAGCAGACTGCGACTTTTTGTTGGGTGTTAGATAAACTTAAACAATTGTTTATGAAGAAAGATTTATTTCCACAAGTGATGATGACATATAGAGATCTTGCTTTGATGAAAGCCATTGAGACTGTGTTTCCACGGACAAATAATTTGCTATGTCAGTTTCACATTAACAAAAATGTTGGTGCAAAAAGGAAACTATTAGTGGCTCCTGATATGCAGGAGTCAATTGGCAAATTATGGACGGATGTTGTATGGGCTAGTGATGAGGTTGAGTATGCTCAACATTTAAAAAAACTTGAGCAAGAGTGTGTTGATTGTCCTAAATTTTTTGAGTACGTGAACGACACATGGTTGACACCACATAGTCAAAGGTTTGTTTGCGCATGGATTAATCGAGTCCTACATATGGGTAACACGACGACTAATCGGTATGTTTTAATTTAGATCCCAAAATATACTTTTTGTGAATTTTGTATTTTTCTTACTTAGTTTAAATATGTATTATTATAGGGTTGAGTCTGCTCATTGGAAGTTAAAGCAGATGTTGGGAAACAGTATAGGTGACATGGTCAAATGTTGGGAGGCCATTGTCGCTCCCGATAAATGGGAATGTGGCCCAAATAAAGGTACAGACGCGAACGATCGGCGAGAGGAGATGCGAGAACACACAGGAGTGAACTCACAGGGAATGAAAAGAGTCGCCAGCTAGGCATTTTTATCCCGGAGGAAAGGCAATGCTGCATAGACCTGGAAAGATATGGATAAGACGGTTGCGAACCAGAGAGACTGAGAAAGGGGGTTGGTTACAACCTGGGAAGGTATTAGCACCCAGATTGTCCGCCGTACTCGACGGGATCCACGCTTAAGAGATTTGTGTTTTAAAGGGGTAGTGTCAGTGCAATCTGTGTATAAATGAGCTGGAAAGAATGCAAGTGTCAGTGTAAAAGAAAAGTAAAGTGTATAAGAGAAGTGTCAGTGTATGAACAGGAGTGAAATGCTCAAGATCATAAGGCTTAAAGAATAATGCTGGAAGAGAGGGAATATACAGAGACTTTTGTTCGATAACTGTTAAGTTATGCCTACGTATCCTCTCGTGCAATGAGGAAGTCAGAACACCGTAGTTCGACCCGAAGAGACTGAAAGATGAATTGACTTGTGAACTGCTTACTTGCCTATGCTCAAGTGTATGACCTGTCTGGCTCAGGTGCAAACTGTCTTGCATTAGACGGAAGAAGCGAGTTCTCGTTTATGAGTGAAGGTGATGAGAAAAGAATCCCGGAGGAGACGATTATTGTTTGTTTTTGTGTTTTCAGTCTTTTATTGCTTTTGAAAATTTGTCATAAGTTAATGAGCTTAAGCCTAAACCAATGGATTTAGTAAACTCATCACATCTTCCCTCTGATTAGGGGTAATGAGAATACCTTAAGTGTGAAGTCAGCTTCTCACACTTAATCACCTTTGATGCAGGATTAAGATCATTAACCTACTTGTGATTATTTAGATGTTTTTGTTGTTTTTGTTTAGTGTTAAGTAATGAGATTAAGCCATAATCAGGGATTAAACAGACTCATTACACCATCCTAATAGAAGGATAATAGATGAGAATGTTCAAGTTGAGGAAAGCTCCCCAACTTAATCCATGACTAGGGATTAAACTCATGACAAAACAAGCCTTTGATTAGGTGGATTTTATTTAATGATATGATGATGAAGTGATTTTTATGATTTGTAAGACAACTTGAGGGGGACTTGTCCATTAACACTAGGGTTAGTCCTTCTTAACCAATTAAGGAAGAATTAGAACCCTAATGCAAGGCCCAAGTTACAAGTGTGATGTCTTGATGATTATTAAGTGAATTGATTAAAGGATTTTAAACACATTAAGGGTTTAACACTTAGGATTAAGGTTATACACTCCATCCTAATAGAAGGACGCAGACATAAGCTTAATCACAAAGCCTCAAAGCCTTTAGGGTTTAGTCCCTGATTATGAGGTGAGAAGAGAAGACTCAAAGAGACACAAAGGTAAAACTAAGAGGGGAGACTGATCAAAACCCTAATCATTGTCATGCTTGGTTGTTCCTAAGGTTTGTGAGGTTTTCAAGAGATATCTTCAAAGGGAACCACCAGGAAGCAGATGAAAGGATCAAGAAATGAAGAGAAGCAAGACAACTTGCTTCACTTAAGAAGTCAAGTTGCTCGAGGAAAGAAGGTATAATAAACAGGGAGGAGCAAGCTCACTCCAATACACATACAAAAAATGTAACAATAATGCACAAAGGAGATGAAAAGGAAATGCGAGAAGTGAAGGCAAATTCACTTCTCGGAGTACTTACCACCTGAAAAGTTAGCACGAAAGAAAGAAATAAAGTGAAAGTGAAATTAATATTGGGATGCAAGCCGAAAATAGAAACATGTTCATGATACAAGTAGAGTTACAAGATGATATGAATGATTGTGCAAGTGAAAATAAGCAAAAGATAACCAACTAAATTAAAATGAAATTATTCAAATGAAAAATTAACAAATTAACTTGAACAATTTCACCTTATATAACTACCTAAAACATGACACCTCTTTTTTTTAATATATTTTTTATATAATTATTGCCCTAATTTAACTAACCAAACTATTAAAACAACTTAACTAACTATGGATATTTTCTAGAATATTATTTTTGTTGAAAGGAAATAGAAATATTAGATGACCAAAAAGCTAAAGAAATTGAAGTATGTTTTTTGTTTTTTAAAAAAAAAAAAGGAAACTAATTATGAATGACTTGATAAACTAAAAAAAAACAAAAGTTGGTAGGGATCCAACCCAACAAGGAAAGCCCAACAGGGAGGCTGGGTGTTGGTTGGCGCCGGTCGGGTCAAAATGACCCAGACCCGGCCCGGTTGCGCTAAAGACAGGGGGAGAAAATTAGGGTTTGGGACGCCATCCCCTCCCTTTGCTCATTCTTCCTTCAGCATCTGAACGAAAGGAAAGAAAAAAGAACTCAGTGGCGAACGGCCACTCACGAATCACCTCTCGTCTCTCAATCTCTGCTCTCCCTCAATCTCCAAAGATTTGAAACCCTACCGTTCATAACAAACCGAAACAACCAAACCTACATCAAAATCAAACCTAAACAACACAGTCAAAAGGTATTCTTTCCCCCAAATCGCGAACCCTAATACCTCTTGCATTCGATATGCTCACATAACTACAACGCACAAGCAGAGCGAAACAATCAACAAAAATGGAGTCAAGAGATTATACCGCAATTGGATGTCACGAAGGCTAATTCAAGAGGTATACGCTCCTCCCGTTCCTTAAAAAAAAATCTTCCTTCTTTGTTAACTTTGCTGTAATCTGAGGTTCGTATTGTGATTAGGGTTCTAGGGTTTTCTAAAAATTGTATCTGAGGCTTTAGTTGCGGCTGTGTGTATTGTAGTAGTTGATTCATGAATTCATCTTGGTTTTTTATAGTGAAAATTAGGGTTCCAGCAATCTCATTCTGGCTATGTCTTCTTTCTTCTTTTTCGTAACAGAAGCTGTTTTTTCTATTTTGTGAAACTTTGCCCTGCAATCCTGCTGACACTTCTGCTCTGGCTTTTTTTTTGTCTGTTTATGCCTCTTGACTTTGAAAATGAACTGAGATAGTTGGCCTTGGATTGGATTAGTTTCTCTTTTTTACTGTCGTAAACTCATTTTCACTGCTTGTTATGTGTTAACCATTGTGGCAATTTCGTTTCAGGAGATTTCCATGAGGCTCACCATGTTTGGTTTCAAGAGAGTTCCTTAGAGGATGACACGACGATCACTCAAAGCCTTGTATGCTTTTGTCATCGGAATCGCTTTCATAGTCTCGCCAGGTAGTAATTCAGCATGAGTTGAGGGTGAAACATCCTCAACAATCCTCCCAGACCTTTTCTTGTGGACAAGTTTGGAGCACTTTGTGGGGTATTCAGTATCAGCATTAAGAAACATGCCTTCCTTCACCATGTATGGTTCTCCAAATGCTTTTATCAAGAACCCATGATACTCCAAAAGACCCTCTATGTCCTCACCCTCCATAGCAAGCCAATTAGCAACATGAGCAACAGGAAGACCTTGGTTATTCTGTACACCAGAATGTGGAGAAGCAAGCGCTTGGGTACGCAACTTTGCAAAGTGAGCATGCATTAGACATGCTTGAAGATAAGTTTCCTTTCTTGCAAGCCGAAAAAAGCAATAAAATTACCCATTCTGCAAGCTCTTGCTACATTACAGGCAAATAGAACTTCTGGTGCCTGCCTTATCTCTGGAGTCATCTTAGCAAGATCAAGGGAGAGCTCTGCAGGTTCAACTTTATAACCAGGGTGCTTATCCAGTTTAAGAAGTGCATAATAGCCACGAAACTCTTTTTCTGTGGGAATATGCACTCCTTTCTTTCTATGATCATCATACAATTGGAACAATTCAACTGAAGCCTTGTTCATCTTGAGCCCGCTCGGAGCCAGGCCTGTCAGAATCATACAAGACACCTACATTACCATCAGTGTCCAGGTTAGACTCACCCCCAATCACACATACATTAGAATTCATATTTACATCTTCGTGATCTACTTTCCCCTTAGTTTCCTCTGATTCATCTAAGTCAGCTGACATGTTGCTGACTCTTACAGGATTGGATTCATCACAACACATGCTCTCATCAGCTGCAGGCTGGTCCACGCCAGTTTTAGTACCTGACGTACCAGAGCCGTTGGCTGAACCTGTATGCAATATCTGTGTCACTCCTGCCACCATCCGCGTCATCGTCCCCTAATGATCTAACATTTTCAGGTCTGTGACCCATGAGATTCAATCTGAGACGTTTCTGAGTCTTGCTAAAAAACTTTGCAATGATATTGTGATCTTGTAAATGATGCAGATGGTTCTGATGGAGGCGAGATAGATTTTGCAGTTGACAAGGGAGGCAAGTCACTATGTCTTGCATAATATGATCCAGACGATTCTGATGGAGGGGAGATGAATGGCAAAAAGTTGTTTACTTTCCAATTTATCAAATGAAGTATGTGGTTTATCACTGTGAACTGTTGGCTCTTCTTTTAATGAATTTAATGCAGGAGCTGCTGAAGTGATAACATCCTGGGGTACTTCCACCATGAGCATAATAGCAGGTATAGCAGTAGTTTCTACTGTCTTTAGAGAATCATTCTTCACCCATTCTTGATTGGTAAGATACTTAGCTGCATGCTGAAAACATGTTTCTTTATTACCATTACGACCTTCTAATATTCCAGCTTCTTTAATAGGTTCCAAGTTCCTCACTGGAGGTAGACAAACCACAAGGTCAACATCACTTGTTGGAAGAGCCAGAATTGGAACCAAATATGTTTGTCCTGGATCTGGGTCATAGAACCTGTAGAGATCGGGTAGCTCTCTTGACAGCCCAGTTAATGTAAAGCCTCCTTGCCATGTTTTCCGCGGAAGCCTTTCAGACTAAACTATTCAGTCTTCATGTAACAAGAATCTTTACAATACATCAAGACTTGGGATGATTTTTGGAAGCAGTTTGTAAGATGGCTTAGAGCATGACTCGCCGGCAACATTCTCTAACTTAGATTCAGGCAAAGAAGACACTGATTGGCTTAATTTGTTATCGTTCAAGTGGCTTCTAGTACTGCCGTTTTTTTTGAGGTTTTTTCGAAGAATCAGCTGAACCAACAGAAGCAGTTCTGGCGGGGAATCTTGGGAGAAAGAATTGAACAAACTTGAAAGGCAAGTAACCTATAATCCCTTGCTTTTGTATTTGCTTAACTTCCTTTTGAATACTCATCCTTGGTATGAATCATTGTAATATCATTCAAACATTGTTCTGACATTCTTCTTCTCTTTTTTGTTTTGCTATCCATGAGTTTGGTTTCAACATGACTATGCTCCTCGGTTGCATTAACATCAGCTTCAGGAGTTTGTGACTTTTGGGACAGGTTTCGATCAAGATTCTGAGCAGCCTCTGACTCTTCAGATTTGTCACCTTCACTTCTTTCATTGAGGCTTCGAACAGCTTCAGCATCATGCTTGGCAGCGTCGGCATTTTGTGTTTGTCGTTCTCCTAAACTTTGAGAAACTTCCAACTCCTCATTAATAGAGACCAACTGCTGCAGCCCATCACTTAAGGTATTAAGCCTCAAAAAGTATTTCTTCATCATTTGTTGTGCTTCTGTAATGACTGAAAGAGCTGCTTTGCAGGTTGCATGTAGGACTTGGCAGTAAGAGCGCAACAGGGCATGCGATGATGTCCTTTCAGGCCGTAGAAGATAGAGGCAAGAACAGGCAGTTTGTGCCAGCGAATGACCCTGGTGCCATGTTGCCTCTCATGCTAGTAGATGATCCATGTTGTCAATTATGCATCAGTCATCAGTATTTTTATCATCACTCCAACCATTAGTAACCATAGGACTTTGCGCTTTTCTCTCTTTTTTGTATATGTTTGATTAACATATTCAGTTTTCTATTGAATCAATTGCTGTATTGTGCTGCAGGAACATTTGTGATGTGCACATGACGGAGCCGGCCCGGGCCTGTATGCGGTGTGATGATGCGGCACTTATTCATATTCAATTCCTTCGCATAATGCACTTGCAAATTGTAGCCTTGAAGGACTCTAGCAGCCTCATGATCCAACCTGTACACATCTCTACTGAGAACCTGTTACAAAGTGAGTAGTAACTGCTTGTATTTGAAGTCTTTGTTTGACTCAGAAATCGCTACAGGAGGATGTTTATCGTGTGAAGAGGAAGAACACATGTTACTTATCTTTACTTTTTGTTAGGAGGCAGTGGAAAAGATCCATTATGCATTCCATTTTGTAACATCTCATCTTGAGAGTTGAGAATCCGCTTGGATTTAAGAATGTTTGATTCATGAGTTGATTGTATTGCCATATTTTCTCTTCTGTAAATTTGTAGAACTAGAACTAAATAGCATGTGAACTTGGTGCTTTTGATTTTGAAGACTACAATGTGATGACATTTTATCACATGGTTTTGAAGCGGTCTCTTTTAACCATATTATCATATCTTTACCAAACAACAACTCTAAAGCATACTTTCACGTTTTGTTCCACTCGAAACACAAGCACTTCAGCTTAGTATGTTGTATGAGGAAAAATAGAAACGCATCTTTTAAGAGATCATGTGATAACCGCAAATCAAGAAGGAACCAGGCATATGAGATGAAACCTAAAAGTAAGGATGTAGAGGTGCTTCTTCAATCTTGTTGTCTGGTTTTCATTTTCATTTATTTTGACAATGCACCAAATCAAGATTTCAATATCTTGCAAAACTTGGACAATATCAACATTAACATGCTTGAAAACAATGCACCTTGAGTAACACATAGCAACATAAAATGAACCATAACTCCAAACATATGTGCATCCAAATCCAACTTAATCCAAATCCAACATACTCCCAATCACACATAACACCACAATAGGCCCATGAAGTGCCGTTTGAATCTAAATCCAATACGATACCATGAAACTCCTTTCCTCCTTTCCCTTTTTGAAATCAAAGAATCAATTCCAACAAGCCATCCTCCTTAGGTTCGAAAACAATGAATCAAAGAAACCATACTTGTCATTTTTCTTAACAACAAAAAAATGCAATAAGTTAACCCACGGCCTATTAAATTAAATATTCAAAATGATTCAAAACCACTTTGAAATTTAGTGACGCTTAAACATCAATGAGCCTCCAATTGATTGGAATGTTTCGCGGGAAGCGTATTTGTAAGGCCTTTGATGAGTAAGAAAAACTGGTGTGGCTCAGGCCTATGGATCAAACCTTGGGGAATTGCAACAAGTAGAGGCATAGCCACATGGGCTTTTTTTGCAAATTGGTACAAGCCTGGCCCCTTTGTGGCCTCTCGAAGCATAAGTCGTGAAGCTTGGAGATTCTTTGTGGCATACGGGATTTAAGGCCATGGTGATGATTGGAAGTCGCATTGAAGTCACATAAAGGCTCGCCATGAGAATTTGCAAGTTCTCCAATTCAAGGCAATTTTTGCAAAGTGGCTCGAAATTCTTCAGTCTTGTGAACTTCTGGCATCCTCTACGATCAAATAAAGATCGTACGCAATCAAAATGACGAAGAACAACCCTTGGTCAGGTCATTTGGAGCCTCAGATATCCTGATTCTGTACTGACTTGTTCCAGAAGTCATCTCTTGATTAGATGCCTTCCCCATGGAATTTCTTCATGAAACTTGATATGCGTGATCCTCATAACCTGGCCCTGTTTCCATGCCATTTTCGGTTCTTGCGATT
Source organism: Lathyrus aphaca (assembly GCA_963966055.1). Lineage (NCBI taxonomy): Eukaryota > Viridiplantae > Streptophyta > Magnoliopsida > Fabales > Fabaceae > Lathyrus > Lathyrus aphaca. The sequence goes on from OZ014525.1 coordinate 17,804,821, forward strand.
CTTTGATATTATTGACTTTGAGAGGATATAATATGATGCTTGGACATACAAGGAACCCTTCGAAGTGATTGATGACCTTTGGAGTGGCTCAAGAAGCTCTTGGATTGCTCGAATCACAATCCCTAGATGCAAGTGACTTTGAATCTATGCAGTGAATCAAAAATGTACTATGAGATGTTTTGATTGAGCTTATGCATATGAAATGATCACAAGCCATGGTGTGGATGGGTGAGGGCAAATTTGGGGTGTTTACAGCTGCCCCTATTCAAACATGAGTTAGCTGTGCAGGATGTAAGCAACGGCTTAACAGGAAAACAAGATAACTTGTGGTTGAATATCAAAGACAGTCCAAAATTTGCACTCACAGAATGAAGAAGAAAAGGGATATAGATTGTAAAAGAAAATAAAGTATATTATAAAGTGTGGGCGACGGAGGACGACCGTCGAGCAGAGGACGACCGTCGAGCAGAGGACGACTGCTGGGGGAAAGAGCAATGACGGGGACGGCCGACATGCTGGGGTAAATGCGAAAAATAAAGCAATGACGGGGACGACCGACATGCTGGGGATAAAAGGGATTATGATGGGGACGGCCATCAAGTTCATAAAGCAAAGTAACCAACGATGGGGGCGGCCATCGGGCTAAAAAGAAAAGGGACCACGACGGGGACGGCCATCGGGTTAAAGAATAAATGAAATAAACAGATGATGAGGTACGGTCATCAAAGGTGAAGGACGATCACCTAGTAAGGGACGGCTGCTCTGTTGGGGTTAAGATGAGGGACGGTTATCAAAGGTGGAGGACGACCACCTGGCAGGGTACGGCTGCCGAAAATATCGCGACATAGGACGAATGCCGGATAAAAGGTCAACGATGGGGACGGCCATCGGATGAGCATGATGGAGGATGACCATCAAGAGGTGGAGGACGACCACCTAGCAGGGGACGGCTGCTCCCAGGGTTTATCATGACATAGGATGAATATCAGATAACCAAAATCGACAATGGGGACGGCCATTGGATAAAATGATGAAAGAAAATCATCAAAAGGTGAAGGACGATCACCTAGCAGGGGACGGCTGCTAAATATCACGACATAGGACGAATGTAGGATAGAAGGTCAACGATGGGGACGGCCATCGGATGAGCATGACGGAGGACGACCATCAAGAGGTGGAGGACGACCACCTAGCAGGGTACGGCTGCTCTCAGGGTTTATCATGACATAGGACGAATGTCAGATAAGAAGAAAATTCACTTTACTGGGGAATAGTAGACACAGACGAGTATCTATATTCAAGAAGACGAGAGTGTTTGACACAGTGTATGGATTAAAGATGCGGACGAGCATCCTTAAGACCATGTTACGGACAGGTATTAGGTAGAAACAAACGCTTGACGCATGTTCTGAGATGATGGTACGGACGAGTACCAACGGGTTAACAAAGAACACGGACGAGTGTCGAATCTGCGGGGATATAAATGGTGTATACAAAATACGGACGAGTATCTGTATAGGTAAGTATGAGTGATGTATAGATGTGTATTCAAACTGCTGGTGAGGGTGACACGGACGAGTGTCAAAAGGAGAAGAGTATAGTATAAACGAGTATTTGATATACAAAGTGTTTATGTTACTGTACTGGGGAAAATGACATGGACGGATGTCAAGGAAATTATATAAGTATGTGTGAGTGCAAAAAGGATGTCTTTGGCTTTCTGCTGGGGATATGACACGGACGGGTGCCACAAGGAGTGCATGCTTGTGTTGGTGAATGTAAGGCAACTGTTTTTGCTGGGGAATCTGAGGGTATTCTGTATATTGTTGATGGGTTGATATTATTTACAAGTGTCTGATTCAGAGCATGGCTTATGATTATGCCATATGTTTGATTTTTGCCATAATGCTCCGTATTAAACAGAATGCTACGCTTTGTGGGGTGAATATGATGCGAATGCTATGATTATGCAAAAGACACCAATCCGGGATTCGGATCCCGCCGTTGTGAAGATCTCTGGCCGATCTGGTTTGAAGTGGACATCCCAGCTGGGGATGAGATCATTGGTAGATCTGACGAGATGATATCTGCTTGGGGGGGGGGGTAGGTCACTGATAGACCCATCCTGATAACGAGGGACCCAGCTGGGGTTTGTAGAAGCTTTCTTCACTCTGTTGTGATTCCTTCAAGCGCTGCTCTTCTGGATAGAGGCTGAAGCTCTGTGGGGAGATGGTCCCCTGACTTTTGTACTTAGCTGAGGAAGAATGATTGGCAACCCGGCTGGGAGAAACAATAAGTGGTAACTCAGCTGGGGAGAAAGCACTTCGGGTGCTAAGACTGAGTGTTGATTTGTCAGCTTGCTGGGATGAAGCTTTCATGCCCCGAGTTGTGCTTTGAATACCTGCAATCCTGCAAAGATAGAAACGTACAAGTATACCCGAGGTATCCTTCACTGGATCCCCTCATGAGAGTTCAGACACTCCTGAGAGTAAGTATATTCCCTGCAAGCACGTGGTTTTCAGAAGAAAAACATCTATATTTATGCAATCGGTATTTTTAAAGACATCAGACATTTTTGCAAATAAAAAAGTACGAGACGAGACATGACTGAAAATCTGATTTCATTAATTCATGTGCCCTGAATTGGCAAGATACAGTCAGAGAAACATATCTCCTGAAATGAGGAGATTGTTACAAATTGAGAAACAAAATGCTGGCAATGTTGATGATGCTTTCAAGGAGCTTCCTCTTCTGCTATGACTCGTATGACTTTTGACGTTCTTCTCGTCTTGCTTTCTGAAGAAGGCTGATTCTGATTGAGGCTTGATCCTTTCGAGGTTTACCAAGTTGGAAGTGATACAGACGAATTCAGAATGCAGTTGTTCGCTTATTCCCTTATTTTGCATGGATCGCCCTTTCGGGTTTTCAATCCATCGGGATACCCATTTTTGCCTGAGTTGTCCAATGCGGCTTTTCAACTCAGCGGGTGTACATTTTTCTGTTTACTTTCCCTTATTTTTGCCCGAGTCTTTTATTTTGTTTTTGACTCGTCGGGATGCCCTATTTTTGCCTGGACTTTCATTCTGTTTTTATGTCCAGCGAGTCATTTTTATGCGAAGTATTTTTTAACTGCATCTGAATTCACAGGGGACGGGAAGTCTTCACCATCCATGGTGCTGAGCATCAGTGCTCCACCAGAGAAAACTTTCTTTACCACGAATGGTCCTTCATAGTTCGGAGTCCACTTGCCCCTGTGGTCTGTATGCGGAGGGAGGATTCTTTTCAACACAAGATCCTCTACTTGGTACTCTCGGTGCCTAACCTTCTGATCGAAGGCTTTCTTCATTCTTTTCTGATATAACTGCCCATGACAAATTGCAGCCAATCTTTTCTCTTCAATCAGACTCAGTTGTTCATATCGGGACCGAACCCACTCTGCTTCGTTCAGCTTAACATCCATCAATACCCGTAGGGAGGGTAATTCAACTTCAACAGGTAGGACTGCTTCCATACCATACACAAGTTGATACGGTGTTGCCCCAGTGGATGTTCTGATTGACGTGCGGTACCCATGTAAAGCAAACGGTAGCATCTCATGCCAGTCTTTGTAGGTGACTACTGTCTTCTGCACAATCTTCTTAATATTCTTGTTAGCTGCCTCAACAACGCCGTTCATCTTTGGCCTGTAAGGAGAAGAATTGTGGTGTTGGATCTTGAAGTCCCGGCATAACTCGGCCATCATCTTATTGTTTAAGTTGAAACCATTATCAGTAATGATTCGCTCGGGGACTCCATACCGACAGATGATATCTCTCTTCAGAAACCTGGCTACCACTTGTCTTGTAACATTGGCATAGGAAGCTGCTTCGACCCACTTGGTGAAATAGTCAATGGCAACCAGGATGAATCTGTGGCCATTTGAAGCAGTCGGTTCGATCTTGCCAATCATGTCAATGCCCCACATAGTAAAGGGCCAGGGTGAATACATCACATTCAAAGGATTGGGGGGCACATGCACCTTGTCCGCATAAATCTGGCATTTATGGCATTTTCTGGCGTAGGCACAACAGTCGGCATCCATCGTGATCCAGTAATAGCCTGATCTTAGCAACTTTTTAGCCATTGCATGTCCTCCAGCATGGGTACCAAAGGATCCCTCGTGCACTTCATGCATTAACAAGTCTGCTTCTGTTCTATCAACGCATCTGAGGAGTACCATATCAAAGTTTCTTTTGTACAGGGAGCCATCAGTGTTTAGAAAGAAACTACCAGCAAGCCTTCTCAAAGTCTTCTTATCATTGGAAGATGCCCCAGGTGGGTATGTTTGATCCTTCAAGAAGCACTTAATATTGAAATTCTGTGATCAGGTATGAGATGTCCTAAGAGATGTCCCAACACTTAATAGGACATTTGACAAATTTAACCAAAACTTAAACAGCAAGAAAAGTAAACAACACAGAAGTTTGTTAACCCAGTTCAGTGTATAACCACACCTACATCTGGAGGCTACCAAGCCAGGAGGAAATCCACTATTAGTAATATTAATTCTAGACTTAAACCACCCTGTTTAATCTATCACTTAATACTTACCCAATGCAATTTCTACCTAAGACACACTTAGATAAGAGTACCCTACTCACTCCCCCTCAATCACACAGTGACCAAGTTTACAAGTTTACTGAGATTGAAGACATCCTTCAAACAAAACAGCTTGATCTTACTTCACAGTTTCAATCAAGTCACAAATGCACTTTTGCTTAAAAGCTCATAAAGTGGTACAATAAAACACAACCTGCTATTAAAACACTAGACACCCTATTTGGTCTTCTGAAATTCGTACTCAATTCTATGAGTTTCTGTTGATTAAATAGGTATCTGAATTTTGGGCTTTCTGTAGAATGATCCAGCCCTAATGTGCAGCAGCTGTCACCTTGAATTTAGGGTTTGTTACTTCCTATATTCTAGGTGATTTAGGTCTTCTGTTTTAATCTGAATCTTCAATATAAAACACCCTACAGATGCGCCTTGTTCTGTTTTTATCCATCATTAATTAATTCCAGATACTTCTCCTTAAATATCTCTGATCAGTTAATCATTAATTAATTCTGGTAGCAGGTCTGAGATGTCTCAACATCTGTTGGGACATCCTGAAAAACTGAACTTAAGTTATTTACACAATGTCCCAACATCTGGTAGGACATCCTGAAATAAGTTCATATACTCTGTTTGCTAATGTCCCAACATCTGATAGGACATTCTGAACTGAATTTAACATTTCTTGTTTGGTCAAAAATTCTGCCAATTCTTAAACATCTACAAACTCCCCCTTTGGCTAATTTTTGGCTAACATCTTTTCTGGTTTTTAGAGTGCAGCAGAAGTTCTTTTTATCAGAGTATAGCATTACTTTTCTGTTGATTCTTATTTGAGATTACTCCCCCTCAAACATATATGAGTCCAGCCTTGTTGCAACAGAAATATTCATCAAAACACACTTATTCAGTTCAGGCAGAAACAAACAAATTTTTCATTTATAATTAAACAACAGTACAATTTGTTTTGTTGTTCTCCCCCTTGTTAGTCACAAAATTTGGGGCCAAAGACACTATTATCCAGAAATACAATGCTGTCATTACATTTGCCTCATATACATTGATCACTCAGATTCATTACTCTCAGTTGCTTCCTCAACTTCT